>SEMN01000007.1:1802500-2015000 GCA_005408345.1 Macquaria australasica
GGATATTACATTAAGCAAATTTATTCAAACTCAGTCTTATGCATGTAATATTTTAAATGCTAAAGCTGTTTCTATTTATATTACTTGTCCTATTGGAAGTGTAATCACCTGCTCAGTGGTAGGAAATGAGATGGAGACTTTGTAAAACACCATATTAAAGATTCATCAATACTTGGCATGTGTGCTGCTGTTTGTGTTGCGGGGGAGGAGGGTGGGGGGGTTGGGGGGCCTCTTATGGACGGATCACCATGTGATTGAGCTAAGTGGTAATTAACCATGAGAGAGGTGTGTGTGTGTGCGTGCCTTTTTTGAGCCTGTGCTTTCAGGTGTGTGTATATGCATGAAGATGCATGTGCTGCTCTGTGTCAGAAAAAGTGGGGATGCAGAGGGTAAGGTGGGGGGTGCATCACTGACAGAGTTGATTTGGAGGTGAGTGCTGGGGCATGTGGTCAGGTTATGGAGGGGGGGTGAGAGCCACCCACACTGGCCCGAGCTACACCGCCGCCTCCCCTGACCCTCCTCAGGTCTTATTGTCATGGAAGCATTTTAATGAGCTCCAATAACCAAGCCCTTATTACTTATTTATTCATTAAGCTACCGTGGCAAAGCTGCAGTACCCCACTGTGTGAGTGTGCATGTAATTGCTTGTGTGGGAATTTTTTTTTCCTTCCGTCATGCACGATATTATAGTAAATACCATGTTTCGTAACAACAATAATAAGTTAGGTTATAACTTATTGAACCTAATATAGATAGCTTAAAGCTGATGAATTAGCCTAGTTGGTTGGGTTATAAATCCATAACCTGAAACCATATTTGAGATTTGAGTTGAAACCCCCAGAATCCCGGGCTTTAGGTATGCTGAGGGAGTAGGCCTCATGAATATGGAGGCTGAACTGCTTCAAGGTGTATGTGCAAGTGTGAAAGAGACACAAAATAGACTGAATGTTTGTTGGTTTCGTATGATGCTTTTGTGAAGATTAATTGCCTGTTGGTATGTGTGTGTGTGATGCCTTCAACGTAATGCTTTCTGATTGATGAATATGCGTAGGTGGAATTGTGTGATAGCGTGTAGTGTTTTTAGAATATCGGAAGTCTTTGTGAAGCCTGAGAGTGTACACATTCTCTCCCTCTGAGGCATGTTTCATAGCTTCCTTATATCCAGTCTACCATTTAACTAATTCATAGTGAACTCTCGCAGAACAAAACCAGACACCCAACATCAAGGGCAGCGTTCAGCTCTCCTCCAGCACAATGCCAAATACAGCGCTCTCCAGCAGAAGGTGGGCGCAGCAATCAGCTTACTTTCCTCCCTCAGCAGAGCTCAGATGCTGTTCACCTTTTTAACTCTCCCCTCCACGCCCCAGACCCTGCTTCCTGCAAACAAAGGTAAGCATGTAGTGAGCGTATGAGTTGCCCAACCTCTTCTCCTCCCTTTCCCTGGCCTGGCCTTGCGTAAGGGGCTCAGACACACCTAGACCTGCAGACATGCCTGTTCACATCCACGTAGCCTGTAAGTAGGTCAGTGTGTACGAGACTCCAACCAGGAAGGTCCAGGATCTGATTTTTGACCTGTCAATCATTCAGCTTACTTCCACTGAGCTGTGGAGCTTCTACTGACTCCCATTAATAATGATGCTAATTTAATTGTGCAGAATATCAGAATGCACACAAATCACAATTACTGTGAATACCCTGACTAAGGTGATAATTTACAAGGATCTCAGTAATCTGATGATGGATCATCTATGCCACTCTTATTTTTAAAATAACTGTGCACTTTGCATCCAGATATCTTTTTAGCCTTTGTGGCGTGAACACAAAATCAAAACATGAAAAATAACCAGACTAGGGAGTATTGATGAGTAATCCCACTTCGTTAATTAATTAGGTTAACTGTGATTACAACCCTAATAGGAGTAAGACAATTCGATTTAGCTGCATTTATTATTACAATAATCAGAGCTTCCAGCCTTGTAACATGTAACCCACTCAATTTGTCACCCTAGTGATTATGGAAGGCAATGAAAGCACCCCAAATGCCAAGAAAAATTTGTGTCTGAGTAAAAGGAAAGAAAGAGGAAGAGTCACTCAGAATAGCAGCGAGTGCAGCTCTGTGAAGCAGTAGAAACACCTGAAAGCAAAGGCATTCTGCAGCAGAGCCTGATGCTAAAGGTGCCAGAGCGCCTGTTCATTAGCGGGCCTGATGGAAGACCAGCCAGCTCCTGCTGGCCTTCACCCTCCCTGCCACAATATTTATAGAGCAGCCAAGAGATACTCTTAATGACAGGGAGAGGGACAGTAGGAAAGAGGGAGGGGTGCTAAAGTCAGAAATGGAACGCTGTTTACTTTCTAAAGCTTGTTGAGAAGTTGGTGTGTTTTAGACTGCAATCATGTCACCCTCACACTTCCTTTGAGAACACTATGTGCATCCAGGTGTGTGTAATCTTTGCTATATCATCATCCAATCAATTAAATTAAAGGTAGTGAACTACATTTTTGCTAAACTTTTCACATTGTTGTGGAAAAATGTGTTGGCTACGTGTTGTGCAACCATTTGAAACTTTCTGGCCAATCAGCTGGTGTTTGAACAGCACATTGGTCCACACTTGCTAAGTAAACAGTGTCACAGCAGCAGAACAGACCAGATAAAAGTCAAGTGTTCACTGAAATAAGTCTAAAGAAAGGACACGAAACAGATCAGTTAAAACCAAGCAATTCTCCCCTTTTTTTGTCAAAGACTGCAATACTTTCTGAGATATTACGAACAATAGTAGTTTCACAAGCCTGTTTCCACAGTCTCAAGTTGGGTGGAGAGGAAGGAGAGGTCATGTGCACATTCCCCTTGTGGAAAAAAGACTTATATGAAAGTGTCAGGTTGAGTTTTCCTGCAAGAAAGAGAGAGAAGGGGAGTTTGAGGTGGAGGTGGTTGGCAAAGGGGGTAGGGTGAGGAGGGGAGGTTTTGGATCAGGTCGGCGGCCCCAGTGCTGTCAGGGCCAGTGGAACCCCCAAGCGGTTCTGGCTTTGGAGTAAATATGGGCCCAGCGGACCCCTTCCTGCCCCAGGGCACGCAAACCCCAGGCCTTCCCACATTCCACTTTTATTTTCCTGGTTGCAAAATGCCTCTGGCTATTAGAGCAGGTGGGGTGTTTTTTTCTTTAATATTTACTCATAAAATGTGCATTAGTAGTACCAAAGCAGCTATGATGGGCCCTCTTGTGCCAGCTAACTTTCTCCCAGTTTTGTCAAGGAATTCTTGCGCTACTTCCGTTCACTTTACAGTAATCCCATTCCTCCAAAGACATGGACTGTACGCAGACACAATGTATCATATAGCTGAGTGGGCTGGTTATTTCTTTTTTAACCAGGGGGGATTTCAAAGGGTCTGTGTTGCATTAAGCTTCTCCCTCCCTCAATTACAGAAAATTACTGTCCCCTCCTCAACAAATTACATGTTTTTATGAGCACGTGTTTGCTTCTTCTCTTGCACCTGTGAGTGAGGACAAAGACTGCTGGCAATATCCGCAACAGATCAAGACAATATGCTCAGCTCTCGTTTTTAAAGGGATAAAATTGTAGTCAAACTGGATGGACTAATCTTTTAAGCTCTGTGCAGTTTACTTGCAGAGCTTTGAATGGGCTCCTCTTACTAGCCTTGATCATTTCAGACTTAAATAAAGCTCTTTATAGTAGCGGCCTGATTGGTGTAATCTGCAAGCTGTCAATCCCATCTCTGAGTGCTCTCCCAGAGGAGCTGTGGGGCCTGCCGACCAGAGGATGTTCAAATGTGGCTGAGCATTGTTGTTCAGGTGTGAATGAGTGAGTAAGCATGTAAAGTATGTCAAGGGCTGTCACTGTGAATGTACATGTTTATTTATATACACTGCCTATGATGCCCGCGTAGAGTTATGCCATGTCTGTGTCATGAGGCGGCCACAGATGGGTCGAAGATCTGCTGGACTCTCTAGAGCAACACCCAGCATCCATATGCTGACTCTAAACCCAAGCTGCTATCTGTCTGTCTGTCTTTGCCTGTCTCCCCTCCTTTCCCACATTGCTCACATGGCTGGAATGCTTGATGGAGCCCCAGTGGTCCTCATCATCTGTCCCATGGTTCCCTGCTGGAAAGTAGACCAGTGTTTGGGAGCCACATTGGCACATAAGGAGCTCTGTTTGTTTGATTGGTCTGAAGCCCTCTGCTCTTAATCCAAAACAAAACGAACAAGCCGTGCGATGGCTGCTGCTCCAGCCGCCAGGCCGCATGTGATAAACACATCAGATGGGGGCTTGATGGAAAAGGAGCTGGTTGTTGACCAGACACAGGCCGAACAATCTTGCACTTTCCGTGTCTGTCATTCACACTTAAAAATTTATGAGTAAGACTTCTCAACCCTTCTTTGTCAATAGCAAGTATTGATGTTTGGTTAATGTTTGATAGGATGTGGAAAAAATTGTTTATTTTTGGGAGTATCAGAGTCTAGCACTGGTACCAGGAAGGAGTGTTTTAGGCCAAATTGCTTCTGTGCCAGCTGTTAAATTAGTAACAACAGTTGTGGAAGCCGGTGTGTAGAGGCGTGAGGATGATATGTGAGCTCTCATGATGCCCCTCCATTTGTCTCCAGCCTATGTCCCCTCTGCCATGAGCTGTGACACCGGGACCAGGGCCCCAGCTTGTTTTCACTGCAATGACAGTCAGTGTGGATCTGGGTTAACACTCTGTTGCTCATAACATGCCAAACCTTGGTACAGCAGCAGTCACTCACACATGGGTGAGTGGTCCAGGATGCAAGTAGAAAGCACCTGCTGCAGTAAAAAAAAAAATGTGCTGAAACAATGGATATATTTGGGTTTTGGACAGTTGGTCAGACAAGACAAGCAATTTGAAGACATCACCTTGGGATGTTGACTAAACAGTTAATTGAAAAAAATAACAGATAAAATAATCAATAATAAAAATAATCATTAGTCATAGCCCTTGTAAACAACTCTCACCCCCCCCCTCCTTGTGCCTGCGAAAGCAGTAGAGGACAGGAAAATCGGGACAGTGAGAGTGAGTTCATCCCTCTGTAAGGATTTACAGGACTCCCTTGTCTTTCACTTCATTAGAGACAATTGAGTCATTCAGCTCCCATTGTGGGGCTGGCCAGGCAAGGAGGGGCGCAGGGTAGGGGAAGAGAACAGGGGGGATGTGGGGTGCAGAGGCTGAAAGGGAGAGGGGAGAAGGAGAAACCGTCTGCTGCACAACCCAGAGCCGGAGCACAACCACTGGGTGGCTCTTACAGGGTGGGGGTCTGTCAAGGGGGGCTGCTTAGTGTTTGTGTGTGTGGGAGGGGGGCAGGAAGAGAGACAGAGGAGAAGAGAGAGTTATCCTGGAACTCCGGAGCAATTTGTCACATTGGAATGGCTCTTGAGTTACCCGGGGGGCCCCCTCATAGCAGGAGGGTTTTCAGGTTGCAGAGTGGGGAACAGGGAGGGACTTGGAGCGGCAGAGTGGGGTCAGAGGTCATGGCCTACTCAAGCCCAGGCGGTGCATCCGTTAGTAGGGCAGGCGGGTGGGTGAAGAGAAAGGAAGGAGGCCAAGAAGGGGGTGGTCGGAAAGCCCGGTGCTTGCCAGGGCTTCGTTTTCCTTGGCATGCTTGTAAAACCTGCAGGAGAGATTAGTGTGTGAGAACATTTGCAATAGCAGGGCTGAAGTGGAGCCACTTGTCAGGGCATGCGCTGCGGCACCCTCCCTCCCTCTGCAGTCTTTCAGTGTCTCTCTACTCCATTGCCACACTCAGGGGTGTCACCTTCACGCTCCTTACCCACCTACTCAGAATGTCCACTTGCTCGACCCCGTCTCCGGCTGCAGCTGTGTTTGAATATTTGCATGTGTGAGCATGTGTGCACACGCACACGCAATGGCAGGACTTTCCCATGACTGGATTCACAAATACCCCCCTTCCCTCCAGCACTGCCCTGTCTTCTAGCCCCTCTGGCACCAATGGACACTGTCTTGAATTACCTCATAGATGACAGCAGCCCCGTCACTCTCTTCCTCCTCTTTAACTGTTACAACACCACCACCCCTCTCCTCCTCCTCTCTCCCCTTCATAGGAATTAATACCCAGTGTGGGGGGTCCATAAAAACCCACAAGACCTCAACTCTGGAGTTTTTACAATCGTTCCTTTTTCCACTCTCAGGACATACAAACAAGCATAAACAAACCCAGTTTTTTTAGCAGTAAAAGCCGTCTTGGGGTCATAAATGAGTGGTAGTGGTGGAGAAAGACCAGGCAGTAAACAGTATTTTTCCTTGCATGGGCTGTAACCGAGGACATGGAGTCAATAACTCCCTCCAGCGTCTACCACTGGCAGGCACCCCACAGTGAACTCTTCGCTAATTACCACTGATTTAGACACAGTCTCAGGAAGGGTCGCGACACACTCACTCTCTGACCAGCTCTGCCACACATACCGAACACACACACACACACACACACACACACACACACACACACACACACACACGTCCTCAGACATGCATACAAACTAGCGGTCGCCCTTGCTGGATGGCAACACATTGAAATTGAATCTAATGTACCTGCATCACCACACAGCTGTCAGCCTGCTACCAGAGAGCCATAGCTTAGTTCCCTCTGGACTTCATAGACTGTGTTAGGGGGCTGGACGGTGGTTGCACTGAAGTTGTAATTTATTAAACAGCAATGCCTAAACTTTTTGTCACCATGTGCCAAAATCTTATCCTGGGCTCTGGGACAGTAATGATGGTGAGGTAATTATGAAATGTAACAGGATTGCATGAACCTCTTAGGTCTTGTGTCATTATTGCAAAGAAGCACACGATCTCAGTCACTCATGAAATATAATTTAATAGGATTCAGATAGCATCTTGAAGTGAATCAACAAACTCTTAACATGTGGATCAGATGATGGAAAGAGAAGAAAGGCACTCTTCTGTTTAGATTTCTTGATCATGTTGAAGGTTTATGTCCAAATTGCATCATAGGGCCAGGTTCACATCCAAGTTGGCCTATCAGACAAGGGGGATATCTGGCGTGTAATAGAGCATCTTATAGTAACTTAGAGTTTTCCTTATGCCCATTTCAGTGACTCTTCCTTTGGGTTACCAAGTGGAGTATCTGTGGCACCAAAGTTTCAAAATAGGCCTATTCCCCAAAGCCAGCACCAAGGATTGTTCCTGTTCTTTCATTTGGTTTCTTGAGAAAAAATTTTCATTTGAGTGTGTGAACCTTTAATAGTCTTTCATAGATTTTTATTTTGATGTTTTTATTCTTTTTTAAGATCAAACCCATTTTCGTTGCCTTTGTAAATTTCTTAGCATGCAAATCCAGGGATCACCTAGGTAGCAACAGAGGCTAATATTTTAATGTAATGGAAAGGTCACTGGTTTTACGCAGTTTAGAGCTGTTGCCCCTGCTATTTAGTTCCTCAGGAGTTTCTGTTCTTCACAATTTGTAGGCCCTTCACGTCTTAGTACGGTACCCATTCCAAAGGCCTCAGAGCTCAAACAGCTGCTGTGACCTCTTTCCCTCAAATTAGGTTGCCGTGACATTGATAAGCAGAGTCTCGGCCACAAACTGTAGCAAGGTCAACACCACATAGTCAATGGCTGACAAGTAAAAGAATTCGCCGTACGGCCACAGAGTTTGGATATTTGCCATGTTTTATTGTGATTGAATATATGAAGATGAGGACAAGAGCTTTTCCTGCTCATTTTAGGAAGAGGTACAAGGTACTGTCAACTCGGCACATGTCATCAAATTAAAAGGACTCCACCCAGTTTATAACACAAACAGATGTTTCTCATGATCCTTTATCTGCTTATCTGTCTTTCTGTGCGTTTGTGTGTGTGTGTGTGTGTGTGTGTGTGTGTGTGAGAGAGAGAGAGAGAGGGAGAGGGAGAGAGGGAGACTGATAGAGGCCAAGTCAATCATTTATGGGAGCAGTCAGGAAGTTTAGCCTCAGAGGAGTGTGGTGAGACGCCATGCTTTAACCTCTTTATGGGTTCCAATAAAAGTCTGACAACAGTCACATTTATGGCATTAGGTCATCTTAAAGCCATGAGCTGTGTACAGTGCTACCCCTAACCTCTGCCCTCCCTCAACTCCAAATTAGTGACTTAATGAAATCCAAAGTCACTCGTCAGCTACTTTACAAAAGCCAAAAAAAGGTTGTTTTTTTTTTAAAAATTCCTGCTTGCTGTGAAGGAGCCTGACTAGTAAAGCAACAGTTTTGTGCTGTGTATTTCAGAAGAATGTGTAATTTGGTTTACACAAGTACTGCGGGCACTCCTGCTGGACTCTCAGGTGCATGCTTCAGGCCATCCTCACCTCGTCCACCATCCGCCTTAAGATCTTTATTTGCTTTTCCATTGTTTTTTCCACATCCATACACCCGTCAAGAAATGTTGTCTCCCTTTTTTGTCTTATTTTTAATTTGTTCTTTTGGTTTTTGCTTTCTGCATTGTTAACATGTTTTGTTTCTTTCTTTCCATTCTGTTTCCTTTCTGCCATTCAGTACCTACAGATGAAATGGCCCCTGCTAGATGTTCAACCAGGAGGTCTTCAAAGTAGACAAGCACTTAAAGATGCCAGGTCCCCGTCACCGGCACACATCGTTGTAAGTAATACTCCGCTCGGTACTTTTCCTCTTTCACCAGCTCTTCCTCCCTTATTCATGACAGAAAGACAAACAAACCCTGCTTTTCTTCTCATCCATCCTGAAAACATCTTCAGTGTTAAAGCCCTGCCCCTTTCCCCATGAATGGATGTTTAGACTGGAAAAATGCATATTTGTTTGCATATACCCTTACAGTCACTAACACACCCAGTCAGTTTTTTTGTTTTAAAGATATTTTTTCAGGCATTTTTGCCTTTTATTAGATAGATGATGAGAGACAGGAAAGGTGGGAGAGAGAAAGAGGATGACATGCAGCAAGGGGCCTGGGCTGGAGTCGAGCCGGGGCCGCTGCGGTAAGGACTCAGCCTTGGTATGTGGTACACGCTCTGCCAGGTGAGCTACCGGGGAGCCCCCCAGTGAGTTGTATGTAAACTTGTTCTTTTGTATGTGCAAATTTTGACAATGAAAGTTTTGTGGATCCCAGAAAGTAGAGCTTTTGTCTGTTAGTGAGTGATCAGGAGGGAAGTGGCACTGGTGCCTGCCAATGTGGCAGGTGCAGCAGTTGTTCTTTGGACTGTAATCCCAGAGAAAATGATAACTCCCAGCCCAGCCTTGTGCTGAGCTGAATGATTATGAAAAACTGGTCTCATGTTGACAACTTTGTCACGAGGATGAGCTAATGCTGGCCATTTGAAGGAAGTGTGGGCGTTACTTCAACATTGATTACACTATCCATGGAGTAGTTTGGCAGGAGAGTTGGCTGTACAGCAATAGGGGCATATGCACTACATACACATAACAGAGCATCCACCCCAGGCATGTCAATATCTAAGAGGCTAGCAGCTCTAGAATTAACAGTCGAATGTGAACTTAGTACTTAGCCAAAGGCATAAAGTTTTCAGGAGGTCAGCGGAAAGGTTGAACATAGGGAGGTGTACGTATGTGGTCACGAGGTTAGCGAGCCAGGAAAATCAATGAGAGTGAGGACTGAGCAGAATTAGTGAGGTGATCATGAATGCCCTGGGCCATTATTGGCACAGTAGTTACTTTTGTTTTGGAGTCGTGCATCTTCTACATATTGTTATGAAAATGAACATTTTAAAAGCGCCTAACGATTTTAGATGGAGTAGCTTACCAAGTTTGTGTGCTCATGAATACAATATCTCCTGTGGTAACAGTTCAGTGCTGGAGCTAATAATATACCGCTGACCCTTTTTGTTTATGCGCTCTGTGCAACAACACAGTTAGTGGTCGTCATGGCTCTGGAGCTCACACATAAGGTAATGATTTTATCACACAAATGACACTGTCATGACACAGTGTCCGCCTGAGTCACATTTGACATTTGATCAGTTTGGTTACTTTTATGGTCTGTAATAAATACCATCTTGAACAGTTACTCAAAAGTTGGTGAGCCAAGGCCTCCTTAGTATTTTGCCCATTTAACTTAAGCACGTCTTAAAATAGCAGGAGTCGACAAGGCTGTTTATTTGAAAAAGAAACCTTGTCAAAAGTTGTGTTTAAGACAAAGAGCTAGTGATGACAGTGTTATTCTGAACAAAACAAGCCCAGCTAAGGCCCTCCTTATCTTTCCCTGCGATGCTAGTGTTATTTTTATACCAAAGAGTTCAGGGGCCTCTTCTTACTCTGTTATTTTAAGAGGCGCTGAGAAAAGAGTCCCAACTCCTATGAAGTCATTAAACTGGTTGGAGGCAGCAAAAGCTGCAGGTAAATACTTGAGGTTTTATCCTTCTATGAGTCATATGGCTGTAAATACTTGCCACCTCACAGCACCTGAACTCGTGCTGTACAATTCATTTTTAAAGGAAGTTTGAGAACAACAGTAAAGTGTAGTGATTGCAGCTCCAACTTTTTAGAATGCATTAGTGATATAACACATTTTATATACACTTCTATAATGTAATATATATTTTTAAATTAGATTGCTCAGTGATGGGTTGGGGGCTAAAATGATCTATAATTAAAACAATACAGTTTTATTTTTTCTATTTTTTTTTTACAATGTACACAGAAAGTTGTAATACAAACAGTCACGCATGAAACACTTTAAGACTTGGAACAAACAGGCAACACCAGCAACTCAAACAGAAACTGGCTCTGGGGCGAAAAACAAACTTGAAACAACAAAGATGGACAACCAGTCAGATGGAAAAAATAAGCTTGCACAATTTCTGAAGTACAGACCCATTCACAGCAACACAATGTAGTGACTGTAATACAAAATACAGAACGACATGTGTTAATCACTACAACACTTTCCCATGCTATGAAATTTAACATCCCACCGAGCATACAGAAAGTTCGAGTTTGTGATATGCCAGATGAAGCTGAAGCTCAGTTTAAAGTAACACGAAAATTTTGAACAATGATTTAACAGTAACAGAACATTGACAATGCTTCTGTGAGAACAGTAAGTTTAAGCATTTACAGTATATATATATTACCTCCACGGTGAGGTTATGTTAAAAAACACTATGTTATGCTATCCATCATTGGATTTCTGTTACATTTTTGGCACAGATAGACCTTTGGCCAAGGAACTGCAGATTTGATTTGGTCATGAGGTCATAAGGCAGTTTTAGCCACAAAAGTTAAGAGACTGGTCCATATTCTAAAGGCATCTTTGCAGGGTAAAAAAAAGAAACAGTATAACTGTTGGATTTGATGATAAATAACTCTGAATCTGAAACTTAAATAAACCTTCTGTTTTCTTTCTTTCTTCGTGCTTTAGTTCTAAGCAGAGAACAGAAGAAAAAGCAGAATGGAGCAGTGGGAGCACTATTAAACGCATATCGTGATTAGTACTGACAGTGATCAATATCAGAGAATATATTGTAATATTTGTGCTCATATTGCTCAGTCCTAGTGTGATCTGTTTGATAGAGTACACAGGCTGGTAAGATCAGAGGCATTGCAGCATCGCTGCATAGGCACACAGCACGCTGTTAGCACAAGTGATAAAATTGAATGTGAAATGCAGCTTGTATTGTTGCCGCTTCTACCATCCTGCTCCAGCCATCCACCTCTGACTGAGAGGGAAGTATGATTGAAAGTTTCCTTGGTTTGCATCATACTGGCTGTTGTACATATAGAAAAGACAGATTACTGTGGACAGCATCGTGAATGCCAATGATAACCCAACACGGACTCCCGCTGGTGTCACTCAATCAGTCAAGGTTTATTTATTTATTTATTTTTTACTACAAGATGTAGGCCTGCATGTTCCAGTACGTGATCCCCTTATCAATAAATTGGGCCGTAAACGGTAGTTTCTTTTTGTTTACAAATGCGAAGAAGCATCTTGACCTCTGGCTGCTGCATTAGCAGTGATAAGAAGCCGTCGATTGGCCTGCTAGATAACAGTGATCTGAAGCCTAGTTGATCCTGAGACAGTTGAATAGAAAGACAGCGATAGGTAGACGGAAAGATATAGATGGCTGTAGATAAAGCCTGTTAGAAAGTTGTGGCTGAGGAGAAGGATGGAGGAGAGATGGGATGCAGACGAGACAGTCTCATTTGTGGCTGGAAGGCTCAGTCGAGGTGGAATGCTGCAGGATCAACCGAGAAAAGAGGAAGTGACCTCACGCAGGCTGGTCTGTCTGAGGGCACGCTTTATGCCCCTGTTTACCATGCCCTCAAAGGGGGCCACGCAGGACCTTTTGAAGTGCCTGACCACCCCACAGGCAGCCTCAAAACCTGCCGCCGCTGAACTTTTATGCCATTGGCTGAAAGTTAGTCAATATTTATCCACCTATTGATGTGTATTTTTTGAGGCAGAGGCTCCAAGAAATATTTTTATGCCTCACACAGCTCCTGAGGGAAAGATCATAAACAGTCCTTGCTTTGTCAACTTGCCTTTTATTGTGATGTTTTAATTTGACATTGTGGACTACGTAACAGCAGGAAGTAGCTTAAAGCTGGTGGACGAATTTAGGAAGTGGTGTGTGTGTTGTTGTTTTTTTAACCACTTTCACACTTTCTGTTATTTAGATAGTGATTATGGCATTAACCTGATAACACAACATTAATGTACCATACCAGATTAATTTGTAAATCCACTGCTTAAAGTGTGTGTGTGTGTAGATAGCACCAACAATGGTGCAGTAAAGGACTCAGCAGGAGTCCAGGCTCATGTTGGTAATGTCATGACATCATTTGGCCAAAAGGTATTAAACCATCTCATCTCACAGTCATGTGATGAAACTTTTTTCAATTTTAGATAAAGAGCACCTCTAGAATGAGATATACCAGCATATTAAACACAAGTCATTCTTTTTGAATCCTGTTTCTTAATTTGCCATTCTGGGAATTGGGGCAGAAACATGCAAATGTTAAGAGCATACCCACAGAAACTACTTTCCTGACATTCACGTGCATACACACACACCCACACACACGCACACACACAGTCTTAGAGTCTAGAGCCTAGCCCTGGTCGAACAATGTCTCCATTGTTTTGTTGGCTTTCACTGGCAGCAGGGGACGGCTAGAGTGTTAACCATTTCCCAACTGCGCCTCACTGTGTGTTATTGTGTGTGTGTGTGTGTGTGTGTGTGTGTGTCAGAGGTAGTGAAGCATGGGCTCAGGGATGAAGAGAGGGAGGGCACTTGCTCCAAGTGTATGGTAATTAGTGTGGAGGAAGTGATGGAATCTGGCCATTTTTATGGCCTGCAAGACCTCCCACCTGAGCCTTTAGGACTACTGAACATGCTTATTTTATTCCCATTCAGTCTCACTTGTTTCTCTGAAGAATGTGTACTGAAAAGAGGCTGTGGGAAAAGAGCTAACATGTTTTTTGATATTGTAAAAAAAAAAAAAAAAAAAGCAGCACTGTGTCTAAGCCAAGCATTCAGAAAACACATGCCACAATGACTCTGTGGATCCCAACAATGGGCAAAAAGGACTGGATGGGCATGGGACTGCTACTCTAGGTCTGTGTTAGAAAAGACAGAGCCAGGATCACATTCACTCTCCTTGACCGCTTCTCTGTCCATTTTGGAGGAATGGGGATAAAGGGGGCTTCCTGTGGTCTGAATGGGCCATGCACCTGGGCTAGCCAGACAATTGCCCAGGACTCTGGGATGCCTGGCCTCCTCAGCTGTTAATGAGCGACCCCATGGTCAGCATGCACCACCCACGCACTGTCCATAGGCTTAACCTTGAAGGCTTTCTCTATACTGACTTATGCCGACCTTAAACTGCTCTTTCCTTCTGCATTTAAGCCTTTTTACAAATAAGCCCCCCCCCTCCCCCCCCTTTTGTCGTCTTTCTGTGCATGCATCCCTCCATCCACCCTTAACCTTTGCTGCAAGAGAAAGCTCATATCTCACACATTTATTTATGGTCACTTTTGGATCCAGAGTTGCAAAACGCTCTTGGCATGTAGGATTGGGCAATATAAGAGACATTTATTTATACTGATATAGAAATCTTAACTTACATATTTTTATATGTAAATGTATCCATATCGATTTCATCCATATCGCCCAGTTCTTTTTGGCCCGTGATCCAGACCTCAGATAGAGACCATTGTGCCTGTCAGCTGCCTCTCACTGTCTCCTCCAGACAAGACGTTTGTTCAAGGGGTCACGCTTACATCATCAGCTCGGGCCAAAAATCTGAGGCCGTCGAGACGTGGCGTCAGGCCCGGGAACTGTGACAATGAAAATGAGAGCACCTCAGTCATTGTATCTGTCCAGCATTCTGGACGGCCGCTTGTTCCCACAGACAATCCACTCAGTGTTGGCTTAGTCGGCAACAATACCACAACAATGACTGAAGAGTTGTCTCGCTCCTTTACGGATTTTAGAGAATACCTACACATTTTAAAGTAAAGGAACCTGATAAATTTAATTTATAACAATGCTAATGCTAAGGGCCAACTGACCAGAATCCAAATTGTCAAAATTTGCACTTTTTTGATATCAGATGTGCAAAGAACATCATTAAGGAGCCTCTCAATTACAACATCTGATTGTAGGAAATGTGAATAGCAGTTTGTTGTGTTGTCTCTGTGTGTGAATAGCTCTATGGTCTTTGTTGTCTTTTTTTCCCCCCTTGCTGTGGTATTTGACCGTTGTATAACCCCTGTGAACTTAAGCTACCCTAGGGAATGTGTGACTCTATGTTGGACATGCACATTTAAAAGGATAATACGTATTTGTATCTGTTAGGTGTGCGTGTGTGTGTTTCAATAACCACAGTGTTCACTGTTTAGCTGTTATGAAAAGTTATCTAGCTGGCCCCGGGGTCAAGCACAAGTACAAATAGAACCCAGTGATCTCGGTGCAGAGAAAGCGACCTGCACAGTAGCTTTTAGGTACTGGAGCCCTTCAGTAAACTAAAGGCCCTGTTGCTTTTCTCTGCATGTTCTGAGACTTTACTAGCATGTCCTTTCTTCCTTAGGAAATCAATAACTCCCTTTCCCTATTTTCTTCCTCTTTCTTCCTTTCCTGTCCTCTATCATCTCCTGATACCCGTCAGAGAGATGTGAGATCTGAATTTTTTGCTCTTAGGGGGCAGTAGATACAAATGTGCCAGGTTAACCTCTGAATGCCTCGTCCTATAAAGAACCTGTATTTGAACAGCTAGTAAGACTAGGCAGTTCAGTTTGTACTTTGGTACACACAGTGAAGTGATAAAAATATCAGAAATGACTGCTCTGGGGACCCGTAGTCAGCACACTTTCTTATTTTCATTATAAACTTACTTTAAAATAACATCAAGACAAACAGGACTCCGACACTCAGGTGATATTATTTACTCCTGTGCCGGATCATGCTATCTGTTTGCAGTTAGGAATATTTAGAGCTTCAGTGCCAAAAGGTGGTGGTGACAGTGGATCCCCAGACCAGCTGACTGCTCCTGATCGTCTGTGAAAGTGTAGATGCTGAGGAGATAAAATGTTCTACCAAAGTGAAATTCTGTTTTAACAACCAGCCAGCCAGTACCAACAGCCATGTAACCAGTGCAGAGCCAGTGTTCTCCTATTCTCTATGTGTAAAATTAGTAATAATGGGGCCGAACATGCACCCAGGAGAAAGCTGAGCCAGCAGAGATGAGGTAGTAGTTTAAATAACTAAAAAGCCAGGGGATGCATTATTTCCAGGGAGAACACGTTGCTTTTGCATAAAAACCTGGTCAGCTGGGATTGTGTGCAGATGTGTATATGTGTGTGAGAGAGAACGAAGAAGAGATGGAGAGCTGATATAATTGTGTGACTTGGGAACGTCCATCTTTGCCTTTCAGGGGCCCTTCTGCTGGGAATTCCCCGGACAGTCAGATCTGAGCCTTCACCAATTTCATTTGGTGAGAGACCTTTGAATTCCAAAAATATCTTGTTGGATTTATTTGGTTGATTCCACACGCAAATTAACAACTGATAATTGATGATTTAAGACAAAAATAATGAATGAAAAACCTAAATCCTGGTGATGATGCTGATAATCATGCTATGTTGTGCTTTGTGCTGTAATTCAGTGCTGCTGCTTTGTTGCTGGTGTGCTTTTTAATGTCTAAAATGCCAATCCAGGTGATGGGGTATTTATGGGGGAGGGATATTTTGGATGGTACGCGCCTCATACTGTTGAGCAAAGTGCTCACGTAAAATTTTAAACACTAAACAGAGACTGTCCAGCTTCATGGGGTAGTCGAGGCGCTTTTTTTGTTCAGCTTTGTTTGACTTTTTACTCATTTCTGTGTGCTAAGGATTCTGTTTGCCTTCTTTATTTGCCTTATGCCTAAGCGGTCTCAGTTTCTGGATCATTCAGGTTTAATGACAACATCCTTTTTAGCTTTGGGAGTCATTTTGAATGTATTTGGTTTGAGTTAGCCTACAATCCACCAACAGGAGAAGGTAGTCTTTCTGTTTTGTTTGTATTTCTTTGAGAAGCTGTTTTGAAGAGAGTTCTCTTTTATTAACAGCATCTGGGTCTGAATGGAAGAGAGATAGATGGAGCAATAACACACACTGTTTATGTCCACTGCTTGAAGATATGACCTAACCTGAAAGTGCCTTAACACTGCATGTCCTTCTCTGATTCAAAACAGTATTACAGTCCAGATGTCTCTGTCATTGTCCTGCAGCTCTTTTAGAATATGTCATTTAAAGAAAGTGGAACCCAAAGGTTAAGTTAGTCTTGATCATGCTGAGGACATCAGTAAGCCTTGTGTTGGTTTGCTTCAGTTAGGCTCTGTGAAGCTGGGAAGACGCTGGCATTATGAAGCCCAAAGGATAACTTATTAATCTCCTCTGAGGCGACCATGGCTCTGTGGATTGCCTACTTGAATTGTTTGACTAATCAATTGCCTGTTGATTTTGCACACTCTGCGGGGCCTTTGTTTCCAGAAAATAACATGAGTCCTTCAAAAAAACAAGAAAGAAAGAAAGAAAGAAGGTAAATCATGATTGTGCAAACAGCTATTAATATGATGGTGCAGTCCACAAGGATTTAAAAAAAAGAAGAAGCAATAAAAAACATTCCTCTTGCTGCCTGCTTCCCCTCCCTCTCTTATACAAGTGCCTTTGCTAGAACTTGTTTGACAAGGTCTGGCAGGATCACTGTTGGGTGTGCCTGTCTTTCTGCATGTGTGTCTTACAAACACACCTTTGTCTACACCAGTGTATCTGTAGTATCCTTGCGTCTAAGGTGTGACTTGAGTTTTAGATGACAGGTAGTCAGAGCTAGGTCAGGCCAGGTTATAACTTTCATATGTTTGCATAAAACAACACGAACCCATTTAACCCAGAGATCTGACTCGCAGGCCTGGGTGGCACGGATACTGAGCAAGAAGATTAAAAAACTTGCGTGGTAATCATGATTTGGTCATAGTTCATTTGCACAAAGAAGTGTAGGATCAAGGTTCAGAAGTGATATTGATAAATAATCTTATTTACGATGAACCACTCCTAACAGACTGACAGTCGAGTGCACTCATCTTTGATAAATTTTCCTGGATAGCACTATCCCCGGGTCTGTTCTGCGGCCTGCCTCGTGAGCGACAACGGACTCAGCAGTTCCCTACGCTACTGTGTTAACACTGGAGGCTGTTTCACAGGGAAACTTGACAGAACTCCAGGTGTCTCATTGTTGGGGCTGGCATGGTTCAACAGATTTACCAATTAGCACTGGGCTGAGGGCACAGGAAGGGTGGGAGTGGAGAAGAGGGGAGGGAAGAAATGAAACGGGGGGAGTAGGGGGGAGGAGGTGGGTGGTTGAGGCGGATTTGGCCACAGTGATGGAATGAGATTTTGAGTGAGAGGTGCTGGTAGGGGAAGGTGTGGAGGGAGGGGGGCTTGTGACCATACGGAGGCAGGCTGGAGTAAGGCGATCCGTGACCTCGTTTTTTTTTTTTCTTCCCCCAGCAGCAGTATGGAAGGGGCTGAGGTTTGAGCTGAGCCACAAAGAGGAGGGGAACTACGCTGAAAAAGAAGAAGGGGGCAGGAGGCTAACAGAGGAAAAGGGGAAACACAGTGTTAATACATGACAACTTTTTTACTAAGCGTACACGTGACCTCAGCTGAAATGTTTTGTGTTGTTCTTTCAACTTAGGCATCTACTCAGAGAAGCATTATTTAGGTAATTTGTGGTATTTTTGATATAGATAAACTCCTGACACTTGATTGTGGTGTTGTGCGTGTCTAACACACATCCATCTGCAGCAGGGTTGATTTGTTTTTGCTGCAAGTCCCCCTTGGCTTGCTGTTCTCACTCTGGTACAAGGCAGAAATGTGTGGGATTAAACACAATGTTATTACTCTCACTAACCCTCTTTGTTATTCCTCAGAAATGTCTGCTGCTTTTTCCAGGAAGTTTGGAAGTGAACTTTTGAGAACGGGGTGAAGTGATTAAGTGAATATCCCAGGGGTGGCCTGCAGAATTTAGAGTAGTTTTTGGCTCTTGAGTGTTATGACACTGACACACTCGCATGCACAGGCATTGTGGCATGCATGTTCTGTAGGTACATGAGCACCATGAAATCACTGCCCTTTGTTTAGTCAAAAAAGTGGGTTGAAAATATATAACTAGTGAGGGTGTGTTTGCAATACTGTGCTTCGTTCCAACTGACAGCCTTTCTGAAGTTGAGACAAGTTTCAATTTTTAAGGGAGCGCGCTTTTTTTTGTGTGTGTATTTGAGCCGACCAATCACAACAAAGAAAAGTCAGGCTTTCTTTATATGTAGGAAGCTGTCATTTTACTACAACAGCCAGACTAAAACTGTGGAAAACAGCAGAGAAGTTGAGGGGGAGCTTTTTGTCTGATCTTTTAGTCTGTAAGCAGTGCATGGGGTGTCTTGTTTGAGTCCCTGTTCAATATCAGGGACTTGGTGTCCTGGTGACCTGGGTTCACAATGCAGTAGGTGCTTAATGCACCTCACAAAAGCAAGAGTAGCACTTCCTGGTTTCCTATTATCACTGAGGACTGAATTCAGTAGCACTGGGAAAGGTTTGATGCCCATATGCTTTGACACTTGAAGCCTAAATATGTATACCCTTTTACCAATGCATTAGTATTTAAGAATTCAATCGTTACTAGGAGCCACATGTAACTCAAAGACTTGAGAAAAGCAATCAGTCATCAGAAAAGCGACCAATAATCAAACTAGAAAAGGCGTTATAAGGATGTGCCAAACAAGTTATTGGTGCGTCCTTAATTATAAGCTCCAGATCACTATGCAGCCTCATGAATCTCTCTGGTTTTGTAATGACTTAGCGTTGAGCGATCCCACAATTGCCATGGCGACTGTCTGATGTATACGTATGTACAAGCAGCTTGTGATTGAGAGTGATGGAGACAGCTTTGTGGAAAAGGGAGAGAAGAAGGGGACTAGAGTGGGGAGAATATGAAGCCCCGCCAAATTCCCCAAAGAACAATTTACAGTTATGGATGAATACACTGTCACAGTCAAATTTGAACTCTGTGAATGTGTGTGTGTGTGTGTGTGTGTGTGTGTGTGTGTGTGTGTGCGCGCGTGCGTGTGTGTTGAAGACAGTGGAATGCTGAGTGATTCCAGAGAGCACTTAAGCTGCCTTGAATTCAGTTTTCTGTTCCCACCCGCGTTATAACAGGAGAGGGGCTTTTCTTTTGGAGTTTGCAAGGGTAAACACTGGGTATCTGCTTTCGGAGTCATTTAGCATCGTCCTCTGTCACCTTCCTCATATATTCTAAACAATGTTTTCAGGTTTGTCGGGCCAGCCTGAATGAGACTAACCCCCCAATTTATTTGATTTTGTTCCTCTTGGCAGTTCCACTGAAGACCTATCTGAACTTTTCTTGGATTTGTTTGGCTCTGGGTTTTGATGTGCGTGTTGTTATTTTTTTTTTCTTCTCCGTCTTCCAAGTCTGTGTAGTCGACGGTGCCTGAGTGCCAGGCCCTGCTTTTGTCTCGGCCCAGGGAAGGAATTTGATGTGAGACTTATTTTCCTACCCAGTCAGTTTCTTTGAGCATTTTCCCCCCGCTCCTGTTTTTTTTGTTGTTTTGTTTTTGTTTTGTTTTTTCTAATAGTCCTGGAAGTTTGGGACACTTCTTTGAGGCAGGTGACGCTGCGACTTGACTGCTCTCGCATACCTGTGCAGGTGTGCACATTCTTTCGTATTTATTCATCCAACCTTTCGAAAAAATGTACCCTAATTGAATGGCCTGTTAAAACGTCACTGAAATCAATCATGTAATAGCAGGAGGGAAGTGTGATGGGGTGAAAAGGAGATCTGGATTCCACAAGATTAAGGAGGATCATCATACTAGAGGTTCTGGATGAAGGGAGAGATGGCTCAATCCTGACGGTATATGAGGTGTTTTTTATGGGAGAGAAGTCTAAACTAATGTGTCAGACCACTTTTTCTCATCAGCGAGATGTGCTATAGACGCCCAGCATTGGCCAGACATCGCCTGCGAAAGATGCAGAGAATTGCATGATGGGGAAAGAATAAACAAGCCTGTCACCAAAGTTGGGAAGAATCCTTAGTGCAGCGCTACTGTCAAAAAGCAGCTTCCATTTCATACATTATTAACATTACCTAAACGCATTATTTGTGTATTTATTCATTCATTTGTCTTGTTAACATCCTCCTGGAGTAAGATAAACAGCGCGGCCAGACTGGCTGTGTGACAGTTGTGTGTGAGATTTGAATAAAAAGCCCAGCAGCGTGATTGGAGCGAGACAGGAGCGGATTCTATGGACACCAGACTTCCTCTCCAGGCTCATTAAGGGACAGTAAGGCGATGATGTCGAATCGGCGCGCACTTTACCGGCCTGCCTTTTTCTTTGAACAGCGTCGCCCTCTTATCTGCAACATGCTCTGTTCTTCCATAACAAGACGCTCCCACTCCCATGCACACACATGCTCTGTCTGTCTCTCTTTCTCGCGCACACGCATTCTGCCTACATACACACTCTTCATACTTATTTAGTTTGTGTAGACAGAAAACTCTTAAGTATGTGGCTTGTCCACAGAATTTTGGCAGCTTTTGTTGTATTTTCTCCTACGCTATCGAAAAAGCCTGGTACTTGTTTTTTTGTTTTGTTTTTTGTTCTTTTTTTCTGCACAGACATCACAAATGGATATTTTAATTGGAACTTTTGGCACTGTCTCCATCTTGTGTTGGAATGGCAGACAAGTGAGTGGCTGGCGAGGCCGGGGCCGGGCTGATTGGTGTGTAGCGAGGCGTGCCTAAATCAACTGGCAGCATGAATAGCTCGCTTGATTCTCACTGGCATTCACTGGAATCCATGGCATTTTTTTAAAAACGAGATTCTTTCTTTGGAAAAAGTCTGGAATAACCAACAAGGGACAGAGACTACCTCCTGCTTTCTTGAAGCATGACTTCCCTTTTGTTTTGTTGGTGCAATTTACTTGCCTTTATGCCAACTCACTTTTGGTGCTTTTGTAATGTCAGAATAAAAAGGCTAACCTATGTTGTTGCTGTATCCCAGCCATAGATTCATTCACTGTACAACTTCATTTGAAGGTTTTGAAATGTTAATGTGCTCATGATAATGGAAATAATCACATTACCATAATGAATTATCATGGCACTCTTGATGTTTTTATTTTACAGTCTACTCAGTGCAAGTGGTAGGCCTGTTGGGACAGAAACTGATGGAATCAGCCCTGAAGATAATTTAAAATATCTGCTGTTTGAAGTGACATTCAGTCTTCAGACTATGTGGCAGAGTTAGTCATGACTCTGTTATGCACTGTTGTGTTTGGATGTCTAAAGCTGTTGCAGGGGCTTTAAGAAATAGTGATGTCATACTAGGATCTTTGTGCACCCTCAAGTTCAAGCATGAGGACTAAAGCAAATGAATTAAACAGAGCTGGAAAAACAGAGGTAGAAACCTGGGTAAATGCTCAACATGGTATTTTTATTTATTGGTTTATTTCACAGGGTCAGTGCACATTAATAAACATTGCTGTAAATGCGCCAAGAGTTAGCCAAGAGGCTATATTTCATCTGTAGTCCCTGGACAGATGTTACAAAGTCACAAAAGGTACATTTTATTCTTTTTTTATTTGGTTGATGAGCAATACTCTTGTATATGCAATCATATATAAAGAGACCCTACAACTACACATTATTTCTGTGCCAGACATCGTCTGTGATAATGCAGTAATACTCACAATTCACAATTTTGTTAGAGATTAAAACTGCATACTCAACTGAGTAGTTTATTCATTCAAGTACCTTTTGGGGATTTTTAGGAAATATCCACTTCCTGAATTCAGGGAACTGAAAGTGAATAGATCACCAACCCCAAATAACATGTTGGGCTTGATTCCTGCTCCAGCGAAAGCTCACTCTGGCTCCACTGCAGCAGCTAATGTAAACCACATGCTTGAGTTGCGCATCTGCATAAATACACACCTGTTTAAACTGTGGACAGTCTTTTACCTCAAACTGTAAATTCAGGTACACACAGGCAAACCAGCTGCGGAGCTGGGTCAGGTCGGAGTCATTGTAATCCTCCTCGACATAATGTAGTCCTTGTGTTTGTGTGTGTGTGTGTGTGTGTGTGTGTGTGTGTGTGTGTGTGAGGAGGAGAGAGAATGGAAGAAATATATCGTGTGTGCAGGTGGGGTTGTGTGATCTGTATACTCTGTGCTTGCAAATAAGTGTTTTTGTGTATGCGTGTGTGGTAGTGGGCCTTTCTCTCCTGGCTGGTAGTCAGTGCTGCGTAATTACCTGGCTGTCTGCCACCGAGTCCCACTGGAGCAGAGACAGAAGTGGAGCTGTGTCTTACACAACGTAACACAGCAGCCCATCTGAACCGCTGGCCCAGAGTTTGTTCAGCTTGGGGTCTGGACACAACATGGGATCTCTTGAGACGCAGGCGAGGTCAGGGGAGATTTCTAAACACTCATGAATCAAAGTGTATATATTTAGACATTGACACAAGTGTATCCCCACTTCCATATAATATATTTGGAGCTACGTTCCCAAAGATATATAATTTGAAATAATATAAAACACAAAGCAACAAATTCTTACATTGGAGATAAAAAAAAAAGAAATATTTGGCATTTTTTCTTGATGGATTTCTTAAGCAGTTAATGATTGTTGATTAGTTTTATGTTGACTAATTAATTTATAGAAGAATAATTTTAACACTAAAGTAAATACAGGGCCACAAGCCAGAAAATGTTGAAATGAAATACAGCACTGCTGCCACAGGGTAGAAAGCCCTTAACTGACAGACACAGACAAAACTGCCAATCAGAAGCCAGGAGAAGCCACAAGACAGATTTATAGCGTTGGCATAAAGAACATCTCTCAACCGGTATGTGACTTCTCATTGCTTCATCAGCCACTGTGGTACTGATATCTGCTCTAATACTGAGGTGCGCCCCCCCACCTGTAAGGGCCAGGTCCTAGGAGCACAGGCAAGCACATGGCACACGAGCTGCACAAGTGCATACTGCGGTGTCAGCCTGCCTCTCCCGCCATTTTAATTGTTATATCTCCTCAGCCTTGATATGAGCAAAAAGGGAGGCCTTGGCAGAACCTGGCACATCAAAGGATACCTCCCCTAGTCTTACAAGTTGCCTGTCTCTTTGGAGGAGCCCAAGCTTCGGAGAGCCAGAAAGGGGGATTGGAGAGGCGGTGTGGATTCCCGGCTGGAATGAGTTTGATGGGCTAATTGTAGCCCCCAGTGGACACAGGCACTCATCACAGAGGGCCGGCAGAGTGGGGAGCTCTGGATGAGAAGCTGCCGTGGTTGGAAAATACTCCTGCTAGCTCTCCCCTCCATCTCTGGATCTCTGCACATGGCTCTCTGGTGCCTTTTGATTTCAGTATCCTGTCTTCAGTATATGGATGTCAGAAATATTCCCGACATATATCACTCTTTTTCTCAGCTCTTCCCTCATTAGTTGTGCTGCACATTTCAGTTTTCTTTTCCTTGGCTCTGTAAACCTGGCAACTCCCTTGAGTAGTCCTGCCCATCTTTGTGTTTTCTCACAAACCTGCACTTTTTTGTGTGTTTTTCTGAGATGGACGAGAGTGCATGTTGGTCACTACATTTAATAAGCCTTCTGACCGCACAGAGGCAGAAACGTAACACAATGCATAACAAAGCAATGTAATGCACAGACAAACATGGAACAATCCTTGTGCCTTACTACCAACAATATTACCAACTGGCTCGAATGTAGTGGTGATCAAAAAGGCTCTCTGCAGCTTTGAACAGTTTTCTTTTTTCCCCATCTGCATCAAAAACAAATCAATAGCTGAAACTTTTGAGCGCATGTATCAGTTTTTTCCCCCATTGCCCCCCCCCCCAACCAACAGTTTGGCAGTTGTACATTATGCCACAAGAGTAAAACACAGTTAAAAGGAGAAAGGCACAAGGAGATGACACCAGCAAAGAAGCTGCTCGTGTTGGGTAGGGGCCTGGCTGGGAGAAAATCAATGGGAGGGAACACTTCCATACACGGAAATGGCACAATGGGAGGGAGAGGAGGGAGTAACGTTTTTTTTTTTTTTTCACTGAAAAATGATGCATTTGTTTTACCCAGGGAGAGAAAAAGCAAAGACGAGGAGGGAGAAAAAAAAAAAAACACTCTTCTGAACATCTTTTGAAAAAAGCAAGTTCTTTGGTGAGGTTGAGTTGTGTGGTTAAGGTTTGTTTTATCCAACTGTGCAGAAGCGTGTGTAGCTGTCTTTCAGGTCTCTTTTTAGTTGAGGCGCAGAAAGACTACTCACGGCATGTTCAAGGGCACTCAGTGGACACGGATGCCCTGCAGGAGGCGGAATTATGAATACAACATGAGTAAACAGACACCTACATATACTATTAAAATAGTAAGCCTAGTACTTGGCAAGACACCATCCTAAGTAGTAATTTGAGCTGGTCCGTAGCAGTTCAACCTCACTCTTCTGAGGGTCACTGATAAAGACTTGTGAAAAATCAGCTCTAATTTGCCTGATAGTGGAATGATTTGCACATTGGCAGTAATGTATTCCTGTGTGCATTCCTCCAATACAACCCTTTTAGTATTCAGTTTAGTGATAAAGGATTTTTTTACACAGCAGCTGTGAACAAAGAATACAATAGCACACAAACTCGAAACACAATTCCAAGCCTGAGCCTTGAATGGCATTCAGACTTCACTGTGACTGAGCGAACCTATTCAGTGGGAGTACGCGGCGGTTGGAGAGATGGTATCAAGTTGCCTGCAGATGGAGGTCAGTGTGACTGGCACAGTTGGCACCTTGGCACAGTAGCAGTGTGCTGCAGCACTCAGCTCTGCAAAGGATGCGTCGACTGAAGGGGGGACTGGGGAGCGAAGCGTTTTTCTCACTTCTCCTTTTTTTTATTGTCTGTGCTTCCTGTTTTGAAAGCCATTAAGGAGCAAATTTCCTCACAGCGAGAGGGGAGATGAAAAGGCCCGGTCTTTTGAAACATGTCCAAGCGCAAATGTGAAAAAGAGGGGGAATGATAGCTATCTGTAAACATCTCTGTTGAGGGGTCGACGGAAAAGGAATTGTGAGGGAATGATACATTCATTGGCGTTCTTTTTTTTTTTTTTTTTTTTTTTTGATTTGCTGATGAAAGAGATGCTGCAGTTTTTGTTCCAAGCCAGCTGTATTGCTCTATTCACAACCACACTAATATATCAGGGCAGGCTCACATAACTACACAGCCACCACCCCCTATCCCCCTTCCGAAAATGCTTTGTGACATCTGCATCCACACATGTCTGCATTCACTGTAGCCAGTGAGTATTTATAGACGAGTTGGTTTTTGTCATCATTGATCCTTTCAGGTTCTCTGATCACAAAACTGTACTTTTAAGTAGCTTTTATGTGGCATCATAAAGGTAATCTCTGTGTATTTGAACTGAGAGCGCCTGAGGTTACCTGCAGAACCTGACCTGGTTAGGAAGACTTGATCAGGCCCTTGGCAAATCTTTGTTTCTAAGTCCAAATCTGGTAGCACCAGTTAGTAATTTCGTCTGTCACAGCTGTCATTTCTGTTTAGTTGGCATACAGTATATTTACACCAGTTTCCTCTCGGTGGTGCTTGTCTAGATTCTCAAGAGTAGCAGTAGCTTGGTGCAGACTCTCCACCTCCCTCTCCTCTTCCTCCTCCCTCCTCTACCCCTCACTGCCCCCGAGCCTGGCCAGTCTGTGCCTCTTAATAAAACTGACAGGCTCTAATTGGGCTTAATTGCACCCTTCGGGCGTCGTCAAAAGGAGTGTTGCTAAACAAACTGCAGGGTCTGCGAGCAGGCCAGCCAGTCTACGGCAGCACGTTGGCCGCTGAGCTCATGCCTGCATGTATGTGTGCAAATCGCCAAAGCTGTTGTGTAAATGTACACTATATGAGAGTGTATAATAGCACAGTAGGAATGTGCATGAGCAAGCATCAAATTTAATTGTGCGGGTGTATGTGCAAGAAGTGTAAGTGGTTGGAGGGATGTAGCAAACCATTCATTCCTCACAGCGAGCCAACTGAACAAGAGCTCACAAGTCTGAGAATCTTATGCATTCAAGCAGGCGGCATCACTCTCAGCGCTCTCTGCTGCTAAATCGACACCAACAGTAAAACAGAGTACGTGTGTGTCATTGTGGAAGTGTCTACAACTCCAGGTGTCAGAAAAGCCTTTTAAATCCCCACTATTAGGACAAACCCCTACCAAACAAATCCCCGCCTGCTTTTCAGCGGCGTAAGCAAAAAGATGAAGTAGTGCTCGACATCCCAGTAGCACCACCTCCTGGCTAACGGACAGGGGCGACTATCATACTGGCTCCCATTCGAACGTGGTCTAATTCAGAGAGGTGGGGCAGGCACTCGCCACATGGGCCTTTGCTGGGTCACTGAGCACAATCGATGGAGCTCCAGATGCGATTGAGTCATTGAAATGGCAAAGCCTAACCTGTGTGTGGGTGAGACGGGGAGTATGAGGCGTTTAGGTGACCCCTAAAGCTGCGACCCGCAAGGAAAAAGGAGAGATAATCACATTGAGCACAGCACTGTGCTAAAATTCTTCTGGCCATTTGTTCCCCTTTCTACCCTTTGAGCTATTTACTCATTACAGCCTTCCACAGCCTGTTAGTCTTCTGGAAAAGTTTTAGAGTTCCAGTTTGTGTTGAAGACATACAGCTTGATAAAAAATAAATAAGTAAAAAAACGCCACAAACAGGATGATTTGTATTGTGTGCAGCGTGCAAGCGTGTTATGCCAGGAAAGACGCAGGGAACGAGGCATCCATGGTGTTTTTGTCCAGAGCTTAAAAGTCATGTAATGATGCAGTGGCTGAGCTGGAGGCCCCATAAAGACTGGAAGGGCCTCATTTCAGTGGCCTGCTGCTGCTCCAGTGCCTGACTAGCAGACTCCATCACCCCTTCTTTTAGGAAAAGAGGCAGAGCACATAATTAAGATATACAGCCCAGGGTGGACTGAATATATAGACTGAAAATATAGAGGAGCAGACCAGTCGGCCTCAATCACAGCCTGTGGTTTAGTGTTTGGCTGCAGACGGTGCCCAGACCTGTATGAGTGTGTGTATCAGTGTGGGTCTGTGTGTGTGTGTGTGTGTGTGTCAGCAGTCTGAGCAGCATGCTATAAAAGGCTGGTGAGTCGAGCCATAGCCTCTCTGTGTGTCGGGGTCACAGTGAGCCAAACTGTTTGTACGTGTATGTGAACACGTACACACACACTATGTGGGCATTCTATGTATTTATTTGTCTGTGTGTGTGTGTGTGTGTGTGTGTGTACGTGAAGCTCCCTCCGCTCCCTGACCCAGAGTTCCTTCCCCATTACGTCTCTCCATATTCATCCCTGTAGTAATATATAATCCTGCCGTCTCGGGCAGTAGTGTGTATCTGAGGGGACACATCCTCCTGCTCCTTGACTTTACGCCCAGTGTTCACACACACATACACACACATACACACTTTGCCGCTCACGCCTCAGTTGTTTCAGTGCTTTGTCACTCTCTAATGATAACTATCCATCAATGGTAGGGGCGTTGCTCTTGGAAATGAAGATGGATTGAATTAGTGTTGAGTGCTCTGGCCGCAGCATTGCGGTGGCAACCCGTAATTACACTGTCAGGACCATTGAACCCCCCTCAACGAGACGTTGAACTTAACACATTTGCGCCAGTGTTGATTACAAGGTATTTTAGTCTGGGCAGATTCACATCATGTAGTTCCTAATAGCAAGTGAAAGGCCCAGTCATTTGCGGAGGATTAGTGTATCGTGGCGTGTTTGCAGCGGTTTCCTTGCATTGAATCAACAGCAGTGATCGAGCGACTGCCGCAGATGTGCCCTCATTGTTAGAAAAATTAAAAACAATAGCAAAAGCTTCATGCAGTCTCATTGTCCCATTATGAACAAATGCGCATTTGGCTGGTAATTAGCTTTCAGGTATCTGTGGAAAACACTGCTGCATTTGCAGTTATAAGCAACAGGACATTCATGAGAATTCTGAATGGGAGCTGACATTACACCATTGGTCTTTGAAGAAACACAAACACAGATAGCGTTTACAGCGTAGGGCGGTGAAGGCAAGTATAACAAGCAAAAACAACCAAACTCTCCCCCCTCCGCCACCCGTTTCCCCGTGTGTCCCCCTCTCTGTGGGAAATGAAAATTGGGCTGAAGTGTTTGTTATTAAACACGTCCGGGGGAAACTCCTGGAAATGGACTTAATTTCATATAGAGGCACATGACTTGGAGGATCTTAGCGAACCAATTAACCTCACCTCAGCTCATTAAAAACTCTCCTTTCATGGCCAGAAGCAGCGACTCATCTGCTAACACGGGACATGAAAGCGCAAATTTGTCCATCCAAAACTCTTAGAAGTAATTGGAAAGGTAGATACGAAGGGCCAGTAATCTAGTGACACAGCCTAACTCGAGTGAAGTGAAAATAGAGGTGATTATTGGGAACAGGGGGACGAGCAGAAAGGAAGGATCCATCACACAGATGATCTCATAACTCTGAATATACTATCAGCCCTCGAAGAGCAACAGCATGCAGTAGTTCTTAAAGTTACCCCTCAGGATTAAGACAGTTTCACTCAAGGTCACCACATGGTTGAGGGGCATCCTGAGTACAGCAGCTGGAAAAACAGAAATATCTCCTTCACACAATAGAGGTCAGTTCACTTAGTGGCTAAATGAAGGCCAGGTGAGTTGTTCTGCAAATTATTTCCGGTAGCAGCAACTACAATATACCAGAAATTTTCCAATTTTGTTGTAGTTTTGTTGTGGTTTTCTTCTAAAATGGCCCATAGCCATGTCAGATAACTATAAAGAATGTAAATAGTAAATAATGTAATAGAAATTTCTTTGGAAGCACATAGCCTGCCCTGGAATTTGAACAAAGTCACAGATTTTTATCAATAGAAGGAGATCTAAATATTTTTTATTTTTACCACCAAAGTACTGGAGGATAAGATGTGTGTAGTGGTGTTTTCCTGCTTTGGTTGCATGTGTAAGCTTAGCTCAACACGTTCTATTGTTGCCTGGGGTTTTCTCTTTCAATCTCATTGAAAGTCCATTTGTGTCACCCAACAAGAACATTAATATTAGTCATAACGTAAGGATTACGGCTCGGTAATTGCATGTGCACAGACTATTTTTCTGCACATAAAACATTATTTTCAGGCCTTTGTTGAAGCTATCTAATGGGTTAATGGCGTTGAGAGGAAGCATTCATCTCTTTCAACGCCAGCATGCGTGCCCGCGTGTGCATTCGCGAGTGCATGCATTGTGTGTGCATGTCTTGGCCCACACTGTGCACACTCATCAAGCCACATGCAAACAACCAATCTCTGTCATCTGCATCAAAATAATTACAGAGAGATAAACACACCATTTGACCATTTTCACAGTGATCTAATCTGAAGCCGGGCTGTGAAAGCGCACGGGGGAGATGATCAAATCCCTGCTTAATGGAACTGATCACTACTGTGTGTTCAACATTCAGCCGACAGCCGTATTACAGATGCTTCTCCTCGTCTTTCTCTGCTTTCAGCCATGTCTGTTTAGAACAGAAATTTAGGTAAAAATTATGTTTAGTATAAATTTAGATTTTGACTGTGTGACCCATTTTTCTTGGCTGTATATACCATGTAGATCAAATGTGAGAAAAGAAATTGCAGGGCCTTTTGTCTTGAGGTCAGGGTGGCGATGAACTAGGAGTGTATTGGTTACAGCTCTATTGCTGCACGCGCTTCCATCTCCCTTTAGCTAGAAGGCAAACGGCTTACGAAATCTGATTAGCCTCCATTATAAAGAGTGATATTTTCATCCCGCCGGTTCTCGGCACTGCGTCAGAGCATTTGGCCGCTTTAATGCCGGGAAAAGCCTGCTCTTTTGACAGATAGTAGATATTCCCAACATCACTTGTTTGGACATTTCTGTCTTTTGTGACATGGAATAAAAGACGGGCAAGAAAATAAAAAGCAACTAAATAATGTCAAAAGATCAGAAATCAATGGGCCGGAGGAACGTGATCCGCACGGCTCCGTATGCGACCGACCCTCTCCCCCCCTCGCATTATGAGTGTCTTTCCACAGCCACTAAAGTTGCTTTTGTTCACCCCCTCGGAGATGTAACTCAAGCATGAGGAAGCCGTCTGACAATGTTTGGATATTGGCAAAAAATAGCCTTTTACTTAAAGGTTACTGGCCAAGGTTTATTGAGTTACATGTTCATCAGTGATGGGAGGCAGAAGAGTTGAGCCATGAGAGAGCTTCATTAATGTGTAGGTTTGTATTTCACATTTTGATGTAACCGTGATGTGGAGTAGCAGGAAATGATCAATGAGGCTGTGGATAAAATGGTAGTTCAGATGGAAGTTGGGTTTTGGACAGATTTTTTTTTTTATCTAACAGAGTAAATCTAACAGAGTAAAATACATATAAAAGTAAAAATAGGGTGGAAAATATCAAAATATCAAGGATTACAGAATTGTAAATTGCATTACAGTAGAAATGTATTAATATTTGTTGATATAAAGAGAATACAGGATTTGTTAGTAATAACCAGTATATACAGAAAAACATTTTTTTGAGTTTGTCTTTAAATTGTTTAAACTCCTGAATATGTATTATATATATTTTACAAAATAAAATAAAATAAAAAACTTTGGTGAATATAATATAATTAGCACAAGGATCTTTTGACAATATCACTGCAAGAATAATTTTTTGTTTTTCTTTAAATTAAATGATAAATGCTTATGTGAAGATTGATTTTGAAGATTGATAGATGCCAAAAAAAGACCAAACATTTCCCCTTTTAAAGCGTTTTATTTCTTTAATCTGATAATAGCTCCCCTTGTTGGGTAAAAACAGATACTGCATTTATCATCATCTAGTATTTTTGTTAAAACTGTGGGTCACTGGCGGGCTACTTTATCGCCTCCTTTTAAAGAAATGTTGGGCTCCTTTTAAAATGATTTTTACGGGTTACGCCAGAGTTTACAGTATAGGGTTTCAACTTCTGTGGGAGTTGTGATCTGTTCTAATGAGAAAAAGAAAATGCAGCGCCACAATGCTTTGTGTCACCCACTGAGGCTGAGAGATAGACACAGGATTAAAAAAAAAGAAAGAGGGGGAAAAAAACAATTTCTGGACATTTCTAGGAGATAAATTTAATTTCTTTGCTATTTGGAGGTCTTCTTTGAAAATGCAATTGTAATGAACACATTCAAAACTGGAGAATAGATTTACCCTCGGCTTCAAATAAGTTGGCGTTATCGGACTCTGTCATTCGCTCCTTCCCATTTTCGAGCTGCTAATTGATGTTTTTGATGTCGGCGAGAAAATTGAAGAAAATGTCATGTGTGAACCGGCGCGGAAGTTAATAAGATTGACTTCGTTGACTGAATTCACAATGAGCGAAGGAGAGGCGTGTAATGGGGACTGCTGCGAATTCGCCCGTCCATCTGCCGAAGGATGAAATCGACACCTAGCACGAATGGGCCCGCAGAGGTCGATATGGAGGGATGGAGCATTTGGGATGCCCCCTCCACCTCATGTTTTTTTCCCTCCTTTCTTAGCAGTTGGGTTTTGGTTTTGTTTCCCACTGATTGGAGTGCATAAGCAGCTGTTTTTCCAGAGGGCTCCTGCCCCAGCCCGGGCCCAGCTTTTCCGTGGAGTCGTCTCCCAGGGCTGCCTCCTTCCAAACAATAGTCGTTCTTAATGCTGTTTTGAGTCTGAAAAGCCACGGAGCTTTATAAAGGTTAGATTAAGATGTGGCTAAAAGATGCACCAATATCAGTTAGGGTCATTGCATATGCTTGGCCAATGTGTAACAGAGCCTGAACTTAAATCCCCTTAAATAAAAGGATAGAAGCACCACCGGGGTCGCTCCATCTTGAGCCATTTATCGAGTGCTGGCTGAAAGCCAAACGATAGCCGCTTTACTTCTCATGTTCTTTCTCTTAAAGCGAATTTCCTCAAATAATCAAATTATTAGTCAGAATTTGCAGATTGTTAATAAATGTATCATTCGTATAAAAGTATTTATTTGTCGATTCCCATTCACGTTGAGTGTAATGGGTTCTGCGTTTTTAATTGGGGTACGAATTAGTTGAGTTTGGTTCAGTGCTTCTGATTATTTTTCCCGGCCTAAAGGGGACTGAGCTAAACCCCTAATACGGCCAGTACCCCAAGCGCTCTTCTTTTTGAAGTCACCAAACAAAATAAAAAAGTGGCCTCTGCTAGCGTTCGGCCCTCCGAGGATCGTGGATAAGGGACATTATTCTCAGAATAGGCAATTAATTCTGCTGGCAACGATCGGTTAGAGCTTCTTCCCCCACCGCCCCTCCAAATGCCCTCCTCTCCACCCTCCACTCGCCATTTGAAATGCTAACACAATGAAATATTTTTCTATTGGTCCGTGTCCCTCGGCTAAGCCACCGCCGCGGGCAAAGAATTTCATCGACTGATGAGACCACAGGCACGCCCGATAAAAAGGTTAACTGTACGTGACACGCACTCCAAGTAGTCCGCGGTACCTTGAACTCTCAAGTTCTGTAACTTTTATTTGACTTTTTATTGTTAGCGAGGCCGGGCTTGTTTGGCCGCTGAGGCAGAAAACGAAGCAGTTTTTTGTCGCCGTATTACTGAAAAATGAGGATAACGTGACCGTTTTTTTTCCCCCTAATAAAGCAATTTCCTTGTTTTTGATTGTGCTTTTCCTGCGATGGCATTTTGCAGACGAGTTTCCAATCGTCCGCTGATTATTTATTTGACAGCTTTTTTCTTAACACGGAAACAGACTATAATCACATGCAATGCCTTTCAAATGATAACTCAGTATAGTTTTATCCATGTAATGTAGTGTTTCATACAGTACGATTTGAGGAATTAATTTGTTGAACGGTGAAAATATTCCCCATGAAGAAAGTGAAATTGATTAAAAAGAATAAATAATACTATTTGTATTTGCACTTTTATTATTATTATTATTATTATTATTATTATGAAACTACCAAAACCTTTTGCTTTTATTTACATTTTCCCTCAACACAGTATACATTTTGTATCCATTGTGTTGGATTTTACAATAGCTTGGCTCTGCTGTGTGAGAATAAAGAACAACCAGGATGGCACAATCCCTCCGCCTTCAGGGATAGGTAGACTGCCAGAGAGTGGGAGGAGGATTCCAGGCTGTTTTTAAATTGTTAGTAAAAGATATATGGCCACAGAATAGGTATGGCTGCTGCAGTACCCCCAACCCCATCTTTCATGCACACAAACACACTCGCGCGCGCGCACACACACACACACACACAGAGTGCGAGGACTGAGGCAGGTGGCTCCCCATGGCTGCAGCTTCATGACAACATGCCATTAGAAATAGCAGGCCTGTTGATCAATCCTGCCGACATGACAGCTTCGCCGCGAGGCCTGGCTCTTTGAGTGCCGACGCCGCGGCAGCTCCCTCTCCCGTTTCTCCCCACTAATTGGTGAAGGTTTCTCTTATATATGCTCGTGGCACAGGGCTTTTTTTTCCCTCTCTCCTCCACCTCCTCCTCCTCCTCCTTTTCTTCTTTTTCTCCCTCTCCCTCTTTTTTGCTTTTTTAGCTTCAGCTTCTCTTTCCCCATCCACCCCCCCACCCCTGCCACCCATTTTTATCTCTCTCTCTCTTTCTTTCTCTCTATACATATATATAAAATATATATTTTTTGTTTTTCATTTTAACATTGTCACATTGGAAGCGATAACTTTGGGTGAGATATTGCAAGTGGGTTGAGTAAAGGGATGTGTGTGCCGCGGGCACTGTTCGTTCTGTATTTTTTGCGGGACTATTGGAGCTGGGATTTGACATTGACTCTAGGCAATGTGCATCAGCTCCAGATACACAATGGGGATCATCCAGAAAAAAATGTTTAAATCTTTGTCAGGTGAAATGAAGGAGAAACTAGGCCTTTGATACAGTTGCATTTTTAATTGCATGGTTTATTTTGACAATTTAGGCAAGGCTGCTAAAAATACTATATCCATAATTAAGTGACACTGTGTCATTTACATTGAAACTCATTTATTTATTTATTTATTTTGCTTTTCACTAACAGCTGTGTTGCTGAATCCGTATTTGTGTTTATTTGATTTATCACGTAATCCCTTTCTTTCTCATCAAACAGAATTAAGTTGCAAAACGTCAAAACTATTGTCAGGAAATGGCTCTGTGTTGCTTGCTGACTTGTCACGGCACACGGGGCTGCGTTCTAATTCCACCAGCGTTTCGCCGGCACATCACTCTTAAACGCCACCCACTCTGAATCTCTCCCAACTAAATAAATGAAGGGGGAGATAAGCACACATTAAATGTTTAACTGTCTCGCATTTGTCATCTGTTTTACCCCTCTTAATTAAACAGACGCAGCTTAGCCCCGGCACTCCAAGTGCAGACACACTCGCACACAAACACACACACACCCTGCCTGTGAGCACTGGAGCCTGAGCGCAAACACTGTCCCGCCGATGATTAATTTAGCCGTTAATATTTATTTTACTCAGTCCTGCTAAGTTAGCAGCTCAGTGGAGGGTGAACCTGAGATTTTTTTTCTGAGTCTTGCAGGAAGTCCTGTTGCAAAATGAGGAGAAGATTTTTGTTTTCTTTTGTTTTCTATTTTTATTATTTTATTTTTTTACATTTGTCCCATAATAGTTTTAGTTTGTAGAGAGGAGAAGTATTCTGTGGGCTGGTTGTGATTTGTGTCTGCTTCAGTATATTGCAGTGATACGGTGCATGTTGAAAACATTAACTACTACCTCCACCCAGTGGCACAAAATGAAAAAAAGGCAGGTGTGATTGGCAGCACACAGTATTTAATGTAGTGGGAAGACTTGCCTTAAGCAAAGAGGGGGATGTATTCACCACACAATAGTACTGCTATCTCCCACTCTGCATTGTCTCTCTCATCGCCGACCTTATTACATGCCGTATTTGGCATGAAGAATCCCCTTCTTATCGACACTGAATTTTAATGCCAATGCGCTTAGATGGCCGCCTTATTCTAGTAGTTGTTTTGACATCATATTGCATTTTCTGTGTGTGTGTTGGTTATTTATTTCTCGGTGAATCAGAAAGGAGATCTGTCTGAACCACTGTACACTACTGTGCTCTCAACTTGCTGACTGTTCTGTAAAATGTGGCGCGATTGAACATTGTGTGGCACCGGTGCTTCGCCGGTTCTCGGGGCATCGGCAGCAGACGTGGAAAGGGAAAAAGAGAGAGCTGGAGCCCGGGCCCGGGGTGAGTGGGAGAAGAGAGGAGAGTAGAATTGGGGGTTCCTCTGAAGCCCCCTCTCCAGATCCGAGGAGCAGAGAGGGGATCAAAGTGGCTTGTTTTATGTGGCTGGTGCGAGACTTTGAAGTCCCAGAGTCACCTACAGCACTCACTTCATCAAGTTCACTAGTGTCTTAATAGCAGATCAATAAGTTTCAAAGTCAGCGAGTTAATTTGATACTAGCGCTGATGTGATCACGCTGGGCCACAGAGCTGCCTGCTCTGCTCCCTCTCGTCTCTCTTCCCTTCTCTCCTCCTCACCTAGATTGGACCTGTTTTAGGCTCTCAACTTGAATTAAGCCGCGGTGGGATTCTGTGTTCGGTGCCTGTTTTCATAGACAGCCTCGTGTGAACACTTAATCAGCGTCTGCGCTTGTGTCACAACAATTAAAAGATAATTTGTTTAATTAGAATTTAATTCACAGCATTCTTTCTCAGCCATTTGAATTTTAAGATCTATATTTTACATCCATATTTTTTAACGTTTGCATTATAAAGGCATTATTTATTTATGTGAATTAATACTCTGAGCTGCAATACAGATATTTTATTTCTCTGATATTTTGAGAAACAAATTACTTAATTTTTCTGGCTCAAAATCATTTTTAAAAGACTCAAATTAATTTCATAAAATTTAGAATTTATTTTAGATTTAATCCAATTTGGCTCCCTAATTTTATCACATTTATCATTCTTTACTGCTGAATTGGATCAAGTATAATTCATTAGACGTCTCATTGTGAGATCTTGTAAAAAGTTCTAAATTTTTATAACACATTATGTGTATGATAATATACATTTAGGTAACATTTTGAAATGGGTAACAAAATTAACTTAATATTACAAAGTGATAATCTGAAGTTTTAAATGTGAATGGAGCGCCGAAAAAAAGATTATGGCGATGCCGACGGCTTTAGGAGATCGGGAGAATCAGGAAAACGGAGCGCTTTCTTATGCGCGCTATTCATTTCAGAAAAAGGCAGCACCATCTGTATTTGGTTCCGTGATACCAGCGAGTTGGTGAGGCTGGATCGGCACCTGGAGAACAAAAGGCCAATTTAGTATGTTCATCTAAGGGTTGCTAATGGTATTAGGGAGCCGGCAGGGTGGTCGGCAGGGGCCCGGCGCTCCAAGGTGAGCCCGCAGCTTGACCCCCGCACTCACACCAATTCACTGGGCTGCTGGCATTAATGCCCCACATCTGCCATTTTTTTGTGCGACCCCCTCAATGCTTTCCCCTTTATTTTATAGTAGTGTTCTTCAGAAGGGTACAAATAGAAAATACGTTTTAATTTGACCCAAATAAGATTTTGCATTGGGCCGCTCCTCTGACCGAAGTCATTGAACGGGGAAAACTAATCGGATAATGGTGGGAAAAGGATGGATGCTGCTTTCAAAGCTTGGCTCTGTGTTGCTCAGAATTTACAATATGTGAGAAAAGAGAAAAGAGTTTGCTTTTAAAAATCACGCAAAAGACACAATGATGCTTTGGGTGCAGAGGAGTGAAGAAGATGGCTTGTCATCTTAATTTTTCAAGACAGGTGCAGGTAGGAATGCTTTTGGTTCAGACAAATATAAGAGAGAGCTTTATATTTATTAAACCATTCCAGAAATAATTTTCATCAGAAGAATTTGGAATGACATCATTATTTGGGAAATGCTAAAAAAAAAAAGTGCATTGTGACACATTTGATGAAGGTTTGGAAAATTGTGCAGAGAGCCGTAGTTGACAGAGCCGTGGTTCCTTGTGTGAAGCTGTTTCTGTGGAAAGCGGGTGGCGGAGCAGGGAGAAAGCTCCTGGATGGAGCTGAAACGCTGCAGCGGGTGGTGCTGATGGAGGCTGCCTGTGTGGTCCTCAGCGGCCGGTGCTCCGCCGGGCTCTGCCGAGAGCGCTGGAGGTCCAGGGTTTTAATGAATGTTTCATGTTAAATTTAGCGCCAGCGTTGTTCACAGTGCAGCGCGTGTACATCTTATTTCTTTTCCAACAAAGGTGAAAACGCAAATCCAGATCTTCTTGTAAAACGAAAATCAAGGAGAATAAATCTGTTGTATTTCATCAAAAGAAAAAAAAAGTTCTTTGAATTTAAATTTTGTCTGCCATCATCAAAATTATTTGTAATTTATGATTTCAATCTTTAGAAAAATGGTTAAAATTATGAGTTGAAATATTTCTATATTCCTCTCCTTTTTTTCTTGGGGTTCCTGCTGTTCATGCACCATGAAATCTTGCTTCATTAAAAGTGTATTAATCTTGTCTCGTCTCATGGGAGGTACCTTAAGATGATGCTGTGTCTTTTTCTTTAAATTGTTGGAGGAAAAAAAAATCTTCCAGATTTGGTCCCTGTCAGTCAGAAATAATTGTGTGCTTAATCTTGTCCCTGATGGATGACTTGGAGTTCAGCAATGGGCCAGCTCCAATGACAAATACAATATTAATATTCATTAACTGCTTTGACAATGCTAATTTTGATGCAGTAGTAAAGGGCCTTCCAAAGTTAGCGGCCAAAGCATCAGAGCTGAGCAAGGTGGCAAGATAATTTGTGCTGCTTTACTGAGCTGAAGGCTTTTAAAGTCTTAAGCAGGGGGAAAAAAAGGCTAGGTACCACAAACAAAATAAAAGAGAAAGGGAAAAAGTTCAGACGCATTGGAAACCAGGACTGTGGAAGTAATACGATCAAGAGACGGCTACAAAAATTTGACACCTCCAATGCTGCATCTTTGAGCAAATATTTTTTTTTATTTAAACAAAAACATACTACAAAAAAGGAGCATAACATGGTAAGTCAGCACATTTTCATTTTTTTGTTTAATCTTTTTGATCTTTTCAATTATCGCTATTTGAAGATCAATAGTCATTTTTTTTCTGCTGTGGTTAAAAGGCTCACAGCGGTGGTATAGTGGATGGTCGGATCACGGCTTTAAGAGTGGGCTTCCTCTCTTCAAGCCACCAGTTGGCCGGGTTGAATTTTCTATTGCCAGCTCTCCCGAAAACCATACAGGGCTTGTATCCATTTATTGGTATTTTTGGTATTGTTTTAACTGCTGTTGTTGGCTTGTTGTCTGGCAGGTTTGACTTTGGAGTTGGGGTTCCTTTTCTCCCCTCAGTTGTCTTAAGAGAGTTCAGGCAGGAGAGTTGGAGGTGCAAAAGCTGCACTACAATGACAGGCTCTTTTGGTGATAAATGTTTGTTTTTTTGTCTTTTGTGTGGCTGTTTTTTTCCGGGGCTTCTTACATCAAAAATTGGGGCTACCGACGGGCAGGACTGAGGGGCAACGTGGCTGCAACACCACACACCCTTGCCCCGGATCGGAATGCTTTCTGTAGCCTTTTTTCTGACACTTTTTCTGCCCAGCGTTTGTGTTTTTGATTTTGCATTTAATTTAGTGTGACTAGCGGTGAATGGAGCGTGGCTAGTTTTGGGGATTAATGACATGACGAGAGACACCCCGCTGCTTGAGTTTAGCCAAGTTAGGGCAACTCCTATAGACGGCACTCCACTACCTTTATGTCTGCCAAGCCGCTGAATGAAAGCCTCTCTCTTTCTCTCCCTCTTTTTGTTGTTCTTTCAACTTATCAAAGAAAGAGAGATGGACACAAAAGAGCTTATTAGGGGGGATATGAAGATGGGCGAGGGGGAAAGAGGGAGTCCCGGTCAGACGCGGAGAAGAGCAGCGCAGCCTGAATGTGCATTTGAATGCATGAGGGGGCTGAGAGTGAACAGACACTTCTGGCCACCCGCTCGTGGTCCTCTCCGCTCTGGGACCTGACGGGCTGCCGTCCTAAGTTGCTCCAGCATACCTTGGCTCTCGCCCGGTCCTCCGGACGCTCTCTTATCGGCTTAACCCATCGGGCGTTAGCGAGGGGCTGCCGTAGATGAGGTGCTGCCCCCCAGTGGATTAGTGGCTGACATGGTGGTGGGAGTCTGCTTGGAGTCTGTGCACTACCACGAGTGCCAGCATGCTTGTTTTAACCAGGAACCGAGCAGCATCCCAAATACAGCTCTTTTAAATGGTAAGACTTTTCAACATTTTAATTACTGTTGTGCTTTATTTTCTGGTGCTTGTTTGGCTTTAAATATAATGTTTTGATTGAATTTATTCATGGATATTTTTCTGGTCTCCGTTTGGCAATTTATAACACTTATGTTGCTAAGTGACAGATTGACAATTTGGATAATGAAAGGCAGTGTTTGATTGCTTTGTCTTGACAGCCTGACAGGGGTGTATTATTCTAAGACATCAAACTAAATATGATTATTGTTTATTGTATGTTTAAACAGTTATATTAAATCTAATTGATAAATGCCATTATTTATATTGAAGCAATTTAAAATATTATATGTGGTATTAACATTTAAATTTAAGGTGTTTTGATTGCATGTCTTATCTGTTATTCATGTGCTTCTGTTAACATTAATAACTCAGGGTTAATATTTTTTATAGTTCACATCTAAAATCTCTTAGTGTCTGTAATTTTTAATCAAATATGATTTTTGTAAATAACATGATTATACCATAATTATTATAGTATATGCTAAAGGAAGAGAATCAGGACTTTGAAGTTAGACTTGAATAGTATTTTCTCTTTATTGTTTTATGCTGCATTGTTCAAATTTATCTGAGAAAATAATGGATTTGTAAAGGTCATAGGCCGTTCCGTTTGCTTGTTTTGTAAAAGTTTTTGTTCGCCCTTTTTTTTTTTTTTTTCTTGCACACTTTTGGGTCTCGTGCGAACATCCCACAGACAGTGGAGTGGAATAGAGTATTTTTTTTCTCCCCCCTCTGCTCTCTTGTGTTGTGGCGTTGATGCCATTGTGGCTGGGTGATTGGGAGCTGTCCATCACTTGCTGGTGAACTGGCAGTTTACTTAAGAAAGTGCACGTGGGACAAAAGGAGATGGCAGGAGTGTGGCAGGCCGGCTGAATGGAGGGAGGGCAGGCAATTAGCCACCGCCTTGTTGGGGCTCTTTTACTTGTCAAGCTGGAGCCCCCGCGCTATTGTCCAAGCTGTGTAAAGGACATTCCCAGGGCTTTGTTTTGGCTTTAAGGGCCTCAGGACTGCCTGCTGCAGGCCAGGGGAAGAGCAGGGTCCTAACAGTGACAGAGAGGCTGAACGAGGACAGGAGAAAAAGAAAAAAGGAGCAGCGTATTAAGAGAAAAATCCTACTTTTTAGTTGTTTCTGTTGCCAACTTTTAAAATGCCTTAATACAGCTGAGAAACAATAATCTTTTGTTTTATTGACCTCACTTTTAAAGATATATTTGTTTCATTTCATTCACAACATTCCCTTAATTTAGTTAATTTTACTTAATTATTTTCTTCTTCAGTAATCTTCATCAGGTTATATTAAAAATATATATATTAAATATATATATATATATATATATATATATATATATATATATAAAAAACTGTGCTTAGATGGAAATCATTTTTTCTATAAATATTTAATTTGTCATGGTCATTAGTCAGGTTCAGGTTGTTAGAGGCTATAAAAGGTAATTAAAGGACGACAAGTCTAGTTAATTATAGAATGTAAAACTGAAAATGATGTTTACATTTAGAAACTTGTTTATTCTGTTGTCAGAATTTTTATTTGTGAGTATTTTATATTAATAGAAAATAAAATGTCTATCTGAGGTGGTTTAACATTTCTTAAAATGTGTTTCGTTCTTTTTTTTCCTGTTTCTTTATTAAGCATCTTGATAATATTTCCCTAATATTAGAACAAATCTTTTCTCTCTTTTCCACCTCAGGAAAAACAATTAAAAAATTGTATTTTTTATTGTTTTATTGACATAAAATAAATTTGATTAAAAACAACGTGGCAAATTTTAGGAACATGTTTAGTTTTCCAAAATAAAAAATCAAAAGTCATGTTTGATGGAATTCCCCTTAATGCACCATGTCTGTGTATGAACTGATGGCCAACAGATCTCTTGAATTTCTTTTCGCTTGTTGAAAGAAGTCTTGACCATGTGGAGCTCATCATTTGACTTTAGTATTCAGAAGAATAATGGATTTGAAGGTGAAATAGTTGCAGAGGGAAGAGAATGGGGAGAAGAGGGCGGTGAGGAGGGGCTTGAGGCCTTGTTCACATGAACCTTGAATGGAGACAGAGTTGAGGGGGGAGTTGAGAGAAGAATCGTTCTCCACTCTTAGGTATTGTTTAGAAAAAGGGTGAGAGGGAAAAAAAAAAGAAAAGGATTGTGACGAAAGGTGCCACGTCCGTGTCAGAGTGAAGACTTTCTCTCCCTCTCCTCGGTTTCCCCCCCGGAAAGTGGGTATGAAGAGGGGACTGTCAGCATCACACAGATAAAGTGACTGTTGGCCACACTTTGCTGAGCCTGCCCTCCCTTTGTGGATGTTGTTGTGTCTTGTTCCTTTTTTCCCCCTTCTATCTCTCTCCCTCTCCTGCTCTCTCCTCTTTGTCTCCATCTCTCGCCTTGCTCGCTTTACCTTGTAGCCAAAGCTTTTCAAGCTGCCAGTTCGTCTCTGGGCATCCTGGAGGCACAGCAGAGCCCACACACATACACACACATACTCTAAGAAACACATACACAGACCGAACGTACAGCAGGGATTTGGGTAATAACTGATTTTTGTGTGTGTGTGTGTGTGTGTTTGTGAGTATATATTTTTTTCTGGAGTATTGCTTGTAGGAAGACTGCTGCAGTGCTGAAAAGCTGCTCACAGTAATTTTTTCCTTCTCTCTGTCTGGCTCTCACTTCTTGTACTTCTTGTCACCGGCATCAAAACTTTCACTGAGAAAGAAGAGGAGACTGCTGGCCGCTAAGAGCAAGGGCTTCTGTGGTTAGAGTGAGGGTTTTTGAGGGATTTTGTTAAAGGATGGATGTGGGTGGGTGGGGAGGATTGTGGTGACTGTGTTTGTGTCTGTGTGTGTGTGTTCATGGGGAAACTAGGCCTCAGACCCTGAGCCTGCTCTAGACGCCTCAAGAGATACACACACTCTAATGTCAAAACCTGGGGGAACAATGGTCAGCCGGCCGTGGCACCAAGTGCAAAGAGAGGGGGGACGATAAACACACATGCACACACACCACACATGCCCAGGGACACACTCGCACATAGTGGAGGAAGGAGCCAAGGCAGAAACAGACAAAGAAGGAGGCGAAGTGAAGGAGAAAAGCGACCAAGAGGAGCAAGAGGGCTTCTCCCCGGAGTAGGGAGGGAAGGAGGATCTGGGGGGGCCAGGTGGAAGGAGGAGGAGACGGGGGCGGGGGTGGGACCAAGGGGGTCATGTACCCGCGGGATGGAGCTTCAGCCGGGCCGGAGGAGACGGGAGCCAAGGCAGGAGTCCTGGGCCCCGGGCTCTCTCTCCTCCAGCAAGTGGGCTGCTGGCACCTCAATCTGAGCAGCTGGGTGAGTAACGCAGCACTGCTCCCCTGCTTCTTCACTGTCTCTGCTTTTTCTTACTACTCAAGTCTCTTAGCATTATTCTGACAGGTTGTTGTTGTGGTGCAGGTTGGTAGTAGGTTGGTGAGAAGAAGGGAGGCAGGGTTGGTATTTGGGTGGGGAGAGTTGTGTTCATCAGATTATAAAATGTTTAAAATATTCTGCCACAGAAAACTTTAGTGTGTGTAGCATTTTGTGTTCATGTGTACGCCTGCTAATTGTATTATCTATACATGCTAATTGCTCAAACCATGAATTCTACAAGACTGATGCTCCACAGATGTTTGTAATTGTCACACACTTTAAAATGATTTTTTAATATTCCTTAAATTGAGACCTAAATAATAAATATTATAGACAGTGGATCTAAATTAATTAAAAAAGTACATTTTCACAAACACGATTCTCTCTCTCTCTCGAATATTATTTACTTGACAAAACATTATTTGATCAAGCTCATGTCTTAACCATGAAATGTAAAATAAGATTTCAATAACCTCACAGATTAACATATTCCTTTGTTAATGTTGCCATCCAATTCAAATTCTTAATTGCCTGGCTTTCAACTGAAATTCTGAGGGGCTGATTGCATTTCAAAAGGCAGAATTCAGTCTGGCTCTTAACACTGTGATACAATATCACCTCTTAGAGAAGCCCCTTTAACTCAGGTATGAGAGCTCAAGAGGCTGTTTACATTGAAAAGAAAAAGCTTTAATACACGTGTGTCTAAGAGGCGATTTGTCTTCACAGAATACAGCAGTTCTACCAAATACCACTTCATATTTAAGCTATTTGTGTGCAGTTTTATTTATTTGTGACATATCAGAACATGTCCTTTCTGCGATTCTATTTGATGTGCCGACTATCAAAGATGGGAAGCAAAAATAAATGGTGACGAACGACTTGAGTGCTAGCGAAGAGAGCAGGAGGAAGGGGAGCAAAGGCTCTGGCCCACATAATATTTTTGTTCAGCGCTCTGATCAAGCAGTCGGCATGTCACTGCAGCAAAGTGAATAGATTAACTTTTAAATATACTGTGGTCTCGGGAGCCCCTTGCCCTCAGAGACGCATCTTCTCTGCAAGAGAAAACTGATCAACACCTCCATATCTGCTTTTTAAATCCTTTTGCTTCCCCCTACAATTCCCAGGTTCTTGATATTGTGGAGAGTTTTTTTTTTCCCCTCTAATGATTAACCAAGAAATATTATTTCTGAAATGTAGCAGGGTTTTTTTAATCAGCGTAGTATGCTGGAGGATCGTGGCTCTGATAAGCCTTTAATTTGTCGGAGCATTTCATATTCCATTGCTGTTAATCTCTAAGTATTCCTTTTAGATTGTCTAGTTGAATCTGAGGATTGATTTGACTGACTGCTACTAGGGCTTGTGTGTGTGTGTGTGTGTGTGTGTGTGTGTGTGTGTGTGTGTGTGTGTGTGTGTGAGAACATTGGTTGGTATGAGATGGAGATCTTTTGCCTGGAGGGGGCACTCTACACCTCCCAAAGGAAAACAACAATCATGTGTGTAAACAGATTTCAACAGGACGACACTGAATGATACCAGATGATTCATTAGATTGGTGGCAGCACAGTTTGTACTTTTTGTTTTGCTCAAATCAAATGGTGCGCACATACTCGCACACACATCCAAATGACTCTTCTCTGACACTTTCCCCCAGCTCCTCAGTATTGCTGGTGTGTGTGTGTGTGTGTGTGTGTGTGTGTGTGTGTGTGTGTGTTTTCTGTGTGGTGTCACTCCATGTGCCTTGGACGTGGGCCACTCGCACGCTCTGGGAGAGGCTCAGGGCGCTCTGGCAGCTTTTTCTGCTTGCTTTGGAATTTGGAGGCCTGAGAGGACCCCAATCCATCACCGCACTGTCATCCCCACATCTCTCTCCTCTCTTCCTGGCCTCCCTTCCCTGCCCCGGCCTCACAACAGCTCATTAGCGCCCCGCAAGCTGTTGTGACAACTCATCATATCATGACATAAAGCAGAAAGACAGAGGCTCTAGCCCCCTGCCCAGCCACCCCCTGGGCCCGCAAGGTCGCCACCTTCACATTTAGGGCTCAAATTGGCCCTGCGAGGTGCCACCAGGCGGAAATGCAAGGCCAACAGCTTTTTCCTGTCCTGCCTGCACCTCTCTGTCTCCCTCCCTTTGTCTCACTCCGTCCTGCTGTCACTTTCTCACCCCCTCTGCCTTCTCCTGTACCCCACTCTCCCTCCCCAGAGGTCTGACTTGAAGCAGCTCATTCATTTGTCCACTTCCAAAAGGCTCTTTTCACACGGTGGCGGAACAGCATTTCTCACCAGCTAGTATAGGAAAATATTGACATGTGACATAGTATTCTAGTGATTCCAGCACTGCAGCTTGTGAAATGAGTTAGTTACATGCTTAGAAGTTTTGAGACCAACAAATAGCTGCGTTTGTTAGCCATCAGTGCCTAATAGATGTACAGGGATTGTAGAGAAGCACCATTGTGAATAGAGGGGGTGATCACGATGACATAAAAAAAATGAAATACAAACGCATACAAGCTTCTTTTCCTTTGAGCATTTGAGCCTCGCAGCTGGAAATAGAAGAATAGAATAGAATAGAATAGAATAGAATAAATAGAGCCAAGGCAATATCAATAACATAACCAGAGGCAGCAACTACTGCTTCTGTTTGTGTCTGCTGCGTTTAAGTGTGCTGCCTACTCTTCACAGCGCTGGTCTTCCTCAGCAGCAGGCGCCGTATGTGTCCTGGCCATGGAAAGAGTCAATGTGCTCATTGATGTTCGTACAAGAGTGTGCTCTTTCTTTCTGCAGGGTCTTTTGAATGCGAAATCGCTTTTTTGAGGCTTGAATCTGGTCATCATGACTACAGAGCGGTGGATCTGTTTGTCTTCTGCTATATTTGTTTGTTGTAATGAGGGAGGTGGTGGGAAGGATGCAAGTCAGCGGGGGTGTAGGGGCAGGAAATGTTCTTTCTTTTCCCCTGGCTTTTGTGGAGCAGGGAGAGTAAAGCCTCCCACGTTGCCTGCTTTTGTTTCACGGCGATCTATGGGCTCTGTGCGGCTGAAGCACCCAGCAGCCTGCCAGACGAGTCCTGGGCTTGTATTGTCCTACAGTGGCCACAGGGCAGGTGCTGGGCCTCCCTTCCGCAGGGACCACCGGGTGCTGCCTTGACATCAGCAGGACACAAAGTGGATACTACTGCGTGTGCGATGATCACATGGCATGTAGAGTGAGCAGGTGAGCTGATTGAAGACTTCAGACCACAGGAAGTCCACATCAGCTGACTGACTATATATGCATCAGGTGATCAACACTGTGGGTGTGAGTTTGACTGATGGCACTGGCAACAGATTTCTTGAGTTTTCACCCATGTCAGCAGATAGAACTCAATGGAAAGACCTCTAAAGGAATGTGAAAAGACAGAAAGGGAGATGACAAATCATTAAACTGTCTGTCTTCCATTGGAAAGACCAACCAACGTACTTACTACCAAAACAAGAGTTTATGTTGCTATGTTCTTTTCTTGTCTTCACGTTCAGCCACTGTTGTGGACTGATCCGACTGTGGAGGCAGCAGTCAGTCCAGACCGTTGCTATTTGCCTCACTCTGGGCTTTTCAGGAAAAAAAAAGAGCACACCCTTTGACCACAAGTGACTATGATGTAAATCGTCTGGCTTCTAGCTCTCTCCGTCTCTCTCTCTCTGGGTCCCATACACACCCTCTCTAACACCCTCTGTCTAAATGTGGACTCAGTGGATGGGCATTTTGAACTGTCTTCTCATTGGCCGGGGCCCCTGGACAAAAGAACTCATTTAAATGGCCACTAAAGCTTTTCAGCACTGTGAGATGAAGAATTGACAACATTCTTTCACATCATTACCCGAGGGAGGAGCGGGGAGTTGTGGAGAAGGAGGTTAGGAGGTGACAGATAGGGGGGGACAAGAGAAAAAGAGGGAGCAAGAGAGAGAGGAAGACAGAGGCCATCTTCTAGCATTCAGCTGCCGACTCATCAGCTGCATTTGACAGCTGTCATAACCCCGTTATTGTTTTTCTCCCCGTTTTTTTTTCTCTTTTTCATCCCTCTATTCTCGATGTACAGATCAGATCAGGAGCCCCTACGCAACCAGGAGTGCCTTGGTTTGTGTTTCTTTTTAACGAATCCCCTTCCACCTACCGCCCCTCCACCCCCCGACACACACACAAACACATATACACACCCCCAACCCCTCTCTCTCCTTCTCTCCTCCATAGCCTTTTCAGCTCAGGGCTGTGAATGAGTCCCAGGAGTCTCTCTGCCTCCCTGGAGTTCTGCTGGGGTTCATTAATCTTTCATTGGGACCATGGCAATAGGGAATGCCCCCCCCCCCTCTCCACTCCCCCACCACTGCCACTACAGAATAGAGGTATAGATGGCCAGGCTTGTACAGACCATACAGATGGACAGCTTTAACTACCCAGTGGAAATTTAGCACGGGGCTCTGAATTGACTGTTGATGTAGCAGACCCGATATTAACTTCAGCCTCAAACAGCCCGGGCAGATGATTAGGTTGCAGCATTAAGTTCTGCTCACATTTGTCTCGCCCTGGGCCCACCGCTTTGCATTTGTATTGTCAATGAGCATGGGGCAACTGAGCATCTTATGTATGTATGCCCCCCTGCCAACATCTAGTCCCATTAATGTTTTTCAAAGTCTGCTGGAAATGTGCCACAGTGGAGCTTTTTTTTTTCCTTTTCTTGCATGGGTTAAAGTCGCTAATGAGGGTGTGTGGCCTATGAAAGAGCAAATTGAACACACACACACACACACACACACACACACACACACACACACACACAAGCAGCTTGGTGTCTCACTCCTCTCCCCCTGAACATATCATCCATGTTATGATAAGCCTGATTAGTGCTGCTTCTTTGACTGCTGAGGGCAGGATAAGGATGTGTGGGTAAAGAGGCGAGAGCAGCCTCTTCCACCAGCCTAATCTACAGCAGAGCTCTAATCTGGTTATCTTGTGGCCGGGGACTGTGTGTATTAGTGTCTGACTTGGCCTGGCCTGATGAGAGGGTTGAGCTCCGGTTAACGCAGGGGCCCACGGCAGCACACCCCTAAAGCTCCACTGTAATCTTTGGGTAATTGAAAAAAGGGGCCTGCACCACTTAGGAGCACAAAGAGAAGATTACATAGCTAAAACTAATTTGGCAAAAATGCAGAAATGGATTTTCAGCCCCACCTCCTCTCTCCTAACCCTTTTATTACAATACACCCCTACCCTCCATGAACCGGGGCCCTGGGGGAATAGATGAGGGAAGGGGAGCGAGGAAGAGGGGAGACCAGGAGGAGGCTTGGGAGCAGGGAGGAGGCGAGCCGAGCGGAGCGCTGACTGGAGCTGCTAATGACTGTGGATTTACACGCGCTGCCTTGATTTCGTGGTTTACAGATGATCGATTACTTTACTGCAACCGTGGTTAAAAGTGCCTCATCACACATCAGACCCAAATGTGAACTGGCAACCCCCCAAGCCTCTTCGATTGTGTTACTGAATTCCAGGGTGACACCGCAGAAGTGTTTTTAATTACAAACCACACTATTTTCACTGTGGCTTGTGGTTTGGCACCTTGAGAGGACCCAGAATTTGATAGCTCTTCTTTTGAGAGCCTTCAGACCAAGTTGTAATTCTGTGGCAAGCGCCTGCAATGTCTAACCCCTAACCCAAATATTAACCCCCTGGTCTTTTTCTCTTTCCCCCTTTCTCTCTTTATTACTGTCTATCTGTCTCTCTCTCTCTGTGTATCCTTCTTCTTTCTCTCAGTCTAATAAGGTTCCAGTGGTACAGCACCCTCACCATGTGCACCCTCTCACGCCTCTGATCACCTACAGCAATGAGCACTTCACACCGGGGAACCCCCCACCTCACCTACAGACAGACGTGGATCCCAAAACAGGTAAAGCCCAAACTGTTTTTCCACTGTATGCATGTAGGTTTGACTGGCATGTGGAGATTTGTATTCAAAATAGAATTTCAGTTAGCAATATGCTACTTCATTCCTGCTGAAAACACCATTATAAAACGGTACAGTGTGTTTTTTAAAAGGTGTCAGGATGAGACTTCTGAACAGCCCAACACGTTTAAAAAAAAATCAAAAATAGTTCTCAGAAGTTCAGAAAACCACAGACACAGCTCTCCTTAGGTAAGGCACTTCACCTCTTAGAGACTATTTGCACTGATGGGTGTGTCAATGTTTTATTATGCCCTGCCACCATGGCTCACGTATCCAGGACTTTGTTTGTCTTGTTGGCGTCTGTCTGTCTGTAAACACATTCTTGTAAAAACAATTCAAGAATAAAACGTAATTCAAGTGTCATGTTTACAATACAGGTATTCTGGAGAGTAGACTGTATTGTTTAAACTACTATCCTTTTTTAATATTCATACCACCCATATACTGTAATATGTGAGGAAGTATTATGAAATATAAATGTTAAATGTTTCCATTAATTGCTTATTTAATGACCTCAAACATAACTAGGACTGTTTACGAGATTGTGATAGTTGTAGCAGAACAAACTCATAGTCATGTCAAGTGCTTCTTGTTGACAACCGCTGCTCTCATCTGTTACTGATTGATTAAGCTATTATGCTCATGAACATGGTTTGGCATCAGTGGAAAGTGGCCTTACATTCGAGGACAAGAACCTGAACAGTGGCTCATAAACCTCTCGTAAAACATGGAATTTGGCAAACAACCACGACTTCTCATGACCGCAGCTCCATTTGCCAAGACTCAAAACAAGACAGCCACTGTAGTTGGAGGTCCTCGCATCTAAATACCAGAGAGCAGTAAACACACAGAGTCCTCAAGACTGTCTGTTTGGAATTATGTCAATTCAAAATGGAAGATGTGACCTGAGCACTTGGATTCATACAGGTTTTCGATGATCTATTCTGTGTAGTTACGTCTTTACAGCCTGTTGATCCTGCACAGTGTCTATGTTTAGCGGTCAGATTCTGCCCACACATCCCTCTCACTCAACCATTCAGCATACATTTTTAGGCAATTTCATTCATTTCCGTGAGCATCTTGACCCAGCACTTCATTTTGTTAACTGTCATTCAGCCCATCCTTTCAGGTTAATGCATTTTCAGTGCAGTGAATAATTTCATGCTTTCCCGTGGTCTCTGGTGGATTCAGCCAATGTTTTAGGTAATAATGTTCCCTTATTATGATGGTCCTTACAAGGGGGAAATAATGCGCCAGCTGCTGTTTAATGTAGTGCTTAATGGGGCTGCTTAATTGGGCTCAGTGTTTAATTAATTAATGAGCTATATTAGGTCTTCAGCGCTGGGTGGCGATGGGCTAATGTTCATAAGGCTTTCCATTTTAATAGAACTTGCCTTAGTTATAACGGTATTCCAAGAAAAGTTCCCCGCTTAGACACAAACTGCTGCACAGCACATTGTCCATCAGTAACAGAATCCCTCTCAAGAGTCACTTCCTGGATAACCTGGATCAGCTGCAGACTTTGGGTGTAACCACCAACACTGGCCAAGTTCTGATCCATGAAGACTGATCTGGCTCTAATTCGGCAGTGCTGGCACTGGTCAAAATATCTGCAACAACAGCTGCACTGGCAAGCCAGCTGTGAGTAAGAAACAGCACATCAGCCAAAATGAAAGTCCCCCAGTTCCTGGTCTACTGAGCGCACACACCTCCTTGCTGTGCTTTTACACATGTCTAGTGTTCCCTGTTTCAAGTTTGTCATGAGAAGAGAGAAAGTTATTTTTACACCCGGCTGTGTACGAGACCTTTTCAAGGCATTCATTCAGGGCAGCTTGTCGTTGCAGTTTCTTCGCCTGTCAGCTGCCACAGAAAGTAAAGGCAACACCGTGGACGCTGTGATTGCTTCGCAATGCCCTCAATGAGAGCTGTCCTCAAATTGGACATCTTTGTCACTGTTTGTCTGCAGGGGATAACAAACAAAATTCGCTGCTGTTTTTATGTTAAATCTGAGGATCAGTTGGACAAATGCAGACCAACGAGCCAACACATACGCCACGATTTACATTGTCATTAACTGTGTCAAAACTTATTGTAACACTGAATGTATAGCTATTGAAGTAGCCATTAATCTGAGACAAAAGCATTTTTCTAATATTGGTTTATTCATGTATAATGTCAGGTAATATCCATATCCATCCAGCCAGTACGCCAGTGTAAATCAGCCTGACTCAACCTGTAGCCCTATGTTAGCAGCTCTCTGATCACAGAGAAGGCTTTAATTATATTGTTGTGTTCTGTTAACTTCCAAACCTCAGTCATTTTATATCATTAGTCTTCTGAATCAGTAGACAAATGTGACAAGAATGTCGTGTTGGTGTTTTCTCCTCACCTCTCTCCCCTCTGCCTCTTCCAACACATTGTGCCGCCACCGCCGCCTCAAAGGCCTTTGATCAGGAAGTGTGATTTAGCACTGTGTACATGCGAGCAACAAGCCCTCCTTCCTCCTCCTCTTCCTCCCATCTGCACTCCTGTGATGTCTGCCCCATTCAGATGTGAAACTCTCAACAAAGAATGAATTCAGCACTGACAAATATCTGGTTCTCTCTCTGTCATCATCTTCTCTGTCCACCTCCTCTCTGCTCCCATCATCCTTTTTCTTCCACAGGAATTCCAAGGCCTCCACATCCTCCAGATATATCTCCTTATTACCCACTGTCACCTGGCACTGTCGGCCAGATCCCCCATCCGCTAGGATGGTTAGTACCACAGTAAGCAAATCCTTTTTTATTACTCTTTCTACTGTATTCTCTTATGAGTTGTGTGAAAAGGCTAGCAACACCCACATATTGTAATTATTAATAAGCATAAACTGTATATCAAGCCAAATCATTAAAGAGAAAAATAGTAAATAATAAAAGAAGATATTACCTTACGTGTGTGTACACTGTGCAGCATGATGTTGGTCTTTATGTACACAAAGCCAATTATGGAAGCTGTCTCTGTCTCCTCTTGGTCCCCAGAGTGGGTCCTCTCTGTGTTTGAGTCCTCTAAAACTTAAACTTGATCCATTAACTTTCTAACACACTCACTCCTGGACCACAGCAGCCCGTTGCAGCTTCCTCAGGCCCTCGCCAACCTCAACTTGCTACTTTGTGGCAAATACTATTTTGCATGTCTCTGTTTGGTCCAATTAGAGTAATGAACCGTGATTGCCCGTATTTTACCCACAATTCCACACGGGGGCTCTCCCCTGGTAACTCTTGTCAACACTTGTTAATATGACAAAAGGCTACAAATTAAGCTCTGTTAATTTAATGTTTTCTCACCGCGATCTAAATACCGAGAGAGGCCCCGAGCGCAGCCATGGCGCCCTTTGATTTGCTGCACTTTATTTTGGTATAAATTTACATTCATTATTGTTTGTCTTTGAATGTGTAGACCTCAATTAGCGTGATGGCTCCATTAAAGAGACCCGCGCTTCGTCTTTAATTATCACAACAAAACACCTAGTTCCAGCTTGGGGAGGAACAGGGCCCCACTCTGTCGACACCGAGCGAAGGGTTATGAAATTTAATTAGCCATTGCTATCAAGATTTGTGGCATTCAAATTGTTCAGAGTTTTCCTCCCTTTGATCTGCGCTCTGCAATCCCCTAGATTTTTGTCCTGATCAAATGAGAATAAAGAGGCCCACGGTGGGGAGAGGAGAGAGACAGAGGGCTTTACCTTCTCCTCTGCCATCAACTCTGTTCCTTTACCTTTTCGTCTTTCTTCTTTTCTTCCCCCTTCCCAGGCAAGGTCAACCTGTTTATCCAATCACAACAGGGGGTTTCAGACACCCCTACCCAACTGCGCTCACTGTCAACGCATCCATGTCAAGGTGAGTTGAGCCCTAGGAGCTAAGCACACACACACACACACACACACACACACACACACACACACACACACACCTTTTCTCTTTTACTCATACATTCAGTTGTGTGTTTGTGTTGGCTGTGAGGGCAATGCACAAGCAACACACATGCACACTCACATGCAGAGACAGTGAGCAGCAACTTCTCCCTTAAGGAGAGCTCACACCCTCCCCATCTCTGTGTTCAAAAGGCCAATTCTCCAGAGTTGCGCTCCAGCTAGCATGCTCAAATATTAATTATATTTATCATTTTCTAATGAGGCCCCTGAAGAACATTTACCCCCACTGCATGTCAGGCAGATCTGAAATGAGCTGGGGCATGTCCTTGCTGTGAGTTTGAGCAGCCAGGCAGATAAACAAACACAGCAACACTTTGAAGGGGACTAGATGATATAAGCTGGGGCCTGACACTTGGCTAGTGCTTTGGTCCAGCCCATTAGGGTCCAGCTCAAGTGCTGCTGTGGACATTAGTGCACCCATGGGGGGTATGTGTATTTGTTGCCATCTTGTATACATTTGTGTGTGTTTGTCAGTTGGTGTTAAACTACTTACTGTTCCCTTGAGGGACGCATGTCCTCTATATTGGTGGGAAGCGAAAATAATTAATTTTGGATGACTAAAAGCCCATGATTTGTGGGTCTGCAGGAGCCAAAAAAGCAACAACACAAAAAACAAACAGCCTCCTACTCCACTCCCTCCTCCTACTCCTCCTCCTCCCTTTCCCTCTACACGCCCTTGCAGCAGGGGACTTTGGACTGGGCTGGTTTAGAGTCTAGGGATGAGGCCAAGCTTTGGTTTAATTACAGCCTGATTGGAAAAGCAGCTCCTGAGGGCGGCATGTTTAGACCTCTGTGACATTGATGGATCATGTAGATGCAGGAAGGGAGGAGTCGCAAGGGGAATTACATTTTTCTTTTTTTTCTTTTTTTTAAAAAAGCATAGCCCTCAGAATAAGGAAAAGTTGAGTTTGTAAGCTCACCCAGACAGTTCAGTTCAGTTTTTGCAGCTGTTTCTTTCCTGTCCTTTTAGCGATTCAAATATAAATACCTTCTTGCATCAAACGTTTTCTGGAATAGAGTCTGATTTGCCCCTCCCAGCCCTTCCCGAGCAAGTCTCAGGCACAAAGGGTCAGATGGTGGGTCTGTCCAGACATCGGCATCTGGCAGCAGTACCCAGCCAACCTGGGCTTTAAGTGACTGCTAATTTGGTCCCTTAATGACAGCCTCTACATTGTGATCATCTTATTTCCAGGGCAGTTAATTGAATATACTGGCTGGGGTGTGGGGGGACTGGCCATGGGGAAGAGCTAATGCCCTGTGATGAGGCCCCTAATTGAATTAGTATAACTGAATAGATGGAGGGCCCTGGGAGCTCTCTGGAGAATGGGAGGGTTTAACACATTTCCACAAAAAAAAAAAAAAATCTCCCAACTCCCTCCTCACACATGAAAAAAACACAGTATATTCTGACTTTGACAGGGCAGAGAAAAAAGAGATTGTTGACAAAATCTAGTAAAAATCTGTCTAATTGTGTCAGCAAAATGGCAGGATCCTTTCATACATAGCCTTCAGCCAGTTGGTTTTGTTCAAAGAATGGACCAGACTGTTGTGATAGCTCAAACGATTTGTAGGGAGCAGGCTGAGTGGAGGAAATCGGAGAGAAAAGACATCCTGGCCTTGTACTCTTGTCGGGAGCCAGTTCTTTGCAGGAGCGTGCTGCTTCAGTATCAGTCCCCTGTGCGGTAGCCCGAACTGAATTAGGATGCAGGGAATGAATCTGGTACCTCGTAGTCCCGCAATGAGCACCTTACACCTAGGTCCTGTTAAAAAATGCATTCTTTTAGGACGGGAAGAAAAACAGCCAAGGAGACATTATTTTGGTAATGGGGTTGGAGCCAGTGCAGGTCCTATATTGTGTGTGTGCGTGTGAATGTATGTGTGACAGGTGGGAGGATGTGAAGGCCCCTTTGCCCCTTATGCTTAAGCCTGGCCTTTGATATGTTCCCCCATCATCCCACTCCCTCTCTTTTCCTTGGGAACGGGTGAAGCGCACCGGCCGGATCATTATACATTAAACAGGCACAGGGGCTACTGCTTCGCATTGGCAATTAAATGGCACTGGCTGACACTGGGCTTGCTGCGCCAGTGACCCCCCCCCTCCTGCTCACCCCAACACCGCCAGCCATTCTTACCTTTTAGATTGAGACGTAGGAGCCCCGGGCTTGGGGGTGGGTGAATGGGTGGGGGTCTCCGCTGCGTCTCCCTCTCTGCGTTGGTTAAATTGGTCCAAGGCGCTGCTTGCTGCTGATGAGCCTGGATGATGATGATGATGCCCCCACGCTTCAAAGGGATGGCCGTCATGTTTAAACCATAACCTGGGCCGTGCAGTGGCAGCAGGAAGGTGGGGGGGAGAGGAAGCGAAGGAGCGTGGAGGTGGTGAGGGGACAGGGAGGAGTAGAGAAGAAGAAGAAGAAGAGGAGAAAAAATAGATCTTGGAACAGAGGAAATTTTAACAAGTGCACAGAGAGAGAAGGAGGCAGGGTGAACAGGGAGAGAGGAAGCAGAGTGAGCGAAGAAAATGCAGCAGCCCTAATGATGGGCGATATGCAGCCACTGCTGCCGAGCTCCCCATCAACGGATGACATGGCACAAACACCAATGTGTCAGTGATGAAGGGAGAAGAGGGGAAAGGAGAAAAAGAGGGAAAGAGTTTGAGGGGGGAACGCACTGGCACTCCCCTGAGATGGCCTCCAACAGAAACTAGTTGTTCCTGGCGAGTTTATCCTCATCATTATATTCTGGCTCGGAGCCATGCAGCCAGACACAGCCAGATAATGAGCTGCTTTAAAAAAAAAAAAAAAAAAGAATTATTCCTCCTTTTTTCCTTCTCCTTCATCCTCCTCTCTTCTCTTATATTTGTGTGTGGTCACGTGGAGCCAAGGCGCCGCGCTGTAAACATACACATGCAGATAGATGCTCACACGTTCAAATAATCGTGACACAAATAATTACTGTCATACATATACGCTGGCACATACAGTACAGCAGTGTCTTATTTCTGTTCTGGCCAGTGAAACGATTTCACAAATACGGGTTTCTGGCCTCGATATGTGGAGCGGTTGGAGATGATGAAATGATGATAGGAGTGCAGAGGGATGAAGATAAAAATGTCAGTGCTGCTGACAGTGCTGAATTGGCAGAAAAGAATGGGAGGAAGCAAACAGAGACCCAATACGTGAAGTGATACTAGACTTTGATAGAACATTTTAATCTAGTTTGCAATATTCCTTGATAAGAGATAATGATTCGAGCTTTACCCCTCCAAAACCTGGCATTTTCATATCAGTGTAATTGCTAAAAATGCAGTTTCCTCAAATATTACAATGAATTGAAGTTATGCGATTGGCATTTGTCATCTACGGATGAAAGACGGAAATTTTCATTGTCACTTAAATCTTATTTGGAAACCATTTCCTCAGCTATCATAGGCGACAATTGTTAAGGCAGGTATAAACTTTTTCCTCAAAAACCTAATTCTTCAACATCTGAGAAGTGCTTAATCAGTCTCACCACTGATAAAAGCTATGGCTGGCACTGATATATCAGTCTACACAGTCTCTCTGTAACTATGAGCAGAAAAGTTCAAGGTGCATAGAGCCCTTAAGCCAACACGTTTCATTCAATCTATGACATGAATAGTTGCCTGTATTGGTTAGGACACTCTTGATAGAGAATCTCAATGAGGTTGTGATTAAATAAAGTTAAAAAAATTGCATAGGTTTTTTGAGTTGTTGAAAAATGGCATTCAAGAGATAAATCCCTTTGCATTTGTACTTATTGATTGCCCCACAATAAAGCTTTTTTTTTAAATCATATTTTACTGATGGTTTGCCAAAATTTGCTGTTATACCTTTGTGTGAAGTGTTAATCTGTCCAGGCTGGATCCTGTGATCAAATTAAATTGTGTGACATTTGACTTTAAACCCTCATTTTGAGTAATAAAATCTAATTGGTTGTGAATAAAAATACAGGAATCGGCCTTGGACATTTTCATGTGGATGTTTGTATGTGCATTTATGTCTTTTCTTGTGACTAAAGGCCAATTCCATTCCTATGAAAGAAATTGAAAAAAACAAACACTTTGTACTTTGATATGTCATTGAAACATGGGAATGGAATTTAGCCCCTTTGGTCTTGTGTATACATGTGCTCCATCTCCTCATTTCACCCGTGTCCATTCTGACGATTTACACAGTCTTCTGTCCTCTAGGTTCCCCCCACACATGGTGCCCCCTCACCACAGTTTGCACACCACGGGCATCCCACACCCAGCCATCGTCACACCCAATGTCAAGCAGGAATCCTCCCACAGTGACATCAGCTCTCTCAACAGCTCGTGAGTAGACTTTCACTGCCCTAAACTCAGTGTTTCAGTCTCACATGACTTAGAACCAGTCGTGGGTTGACTCTGCTCACCTTTCTGCCCTCTGGTTCTCCACAGGAAACAAGATGCTAAAAAGGAAGAGGAGAAAAAGAAACAGGTCCACATAAAGAAGCCTCTGAACGCCTTCATGCTCTACATGAAGGAGATGAGGGCCAAGGTGGTGGCTGAGTGCACACTGAAGGAAAGTGCTGCCATCAACCAGATCCTGGGGCGGAGGGTAAGTCCTAACAGATCACCAGACACACACCAACACTGTAATGGTCTTAATTCTGGTGCTGTGGACCCACTGCTACTTTTATTCTAAACATGGGCTGATATACACCTGGGATTCAAGGTGAAGGCAGTTTACAGCCAGGTGGGATAGAGGACAAGCAGAGTTGTGGTAATCAAGTACCACGATTGGGATTCGTAGGCCTTTTAGAAGATTAAAAGGTTTTTGTTGTGACCTGATGGCCTAGTATTGTAGATTTAAGTCCAGTTCACAACCTGCACACCTATATTTTTCCTGTTCATGGTGAAAATCTTTTTATGTCTTCTTTCTGTGTCTTGTTTCTCATTTCGCAGTGGCACGCCCTATCGCGGGAGGAGCAGGCCAAGTACTACGAGCTGGCCAGGAAAGAGCGACAGCTCCACATGCAGCTGTACCCAGGCTGGTCAGCACGAGACAACTATGTAAGTTTTTAAGTTTACAAGTCGTAACGGCCTGTTCTTTCCCCCTTTCACTAGGTGACATGACCAGAATGAGTTCTTTCTTTTGCTTTTTTCTTACCTAGCCTGAGGGATCACTTTCTTCCTGTAATTTGCTATGATATGTATATCTGAGACTGGATAAATTGCCTTGACCTAAGCCCATCCTCTTATCACATGAAGGAATATCTGTAACAAAGTCCAGCCATGATGTTGTCGATATGAATCCGCAGTGAATGTTTTGCGCCCTAGACGCTTTGTTCTGACACATAAGTGTGCAGATTCTCATCAATTTTGTCCAGTTTGGGGATCAGGCTGACCAGTGGAGTCTTCCATGAGCAGCCCTAGAGAAATCTATCTTCCAAACCAGAAGCTCGTCAAGATGTCTAGATGTTCACAGAGGAAAATAAGACAAAAGATTACAGAAAAAGAAGAAAAGAGCAGAAAAAGACAGAATTCTGGTTTGGCCTGCAGTGGCTGTTACAAACCGGAGGGCAGAGACAGAGAAAAAAAAAGGCAGAGAAAGAATGAATGAATAAATAAGTAAACACAAAGATGAGTCCTATTCTCTGTTTCATGTTTTGGGCATTCTGCAATATAATAACTAAGGTTCCTGTCTGTGTCTATTTTTTTCTTTCTATTTTTTTGGCGGCTAACCAACAGGGGAAAAGGAAGAAGAGAAAAAGGGAAAAGCAGCAAGCAGAGAGCAATGGTAAGTGAGCTGCAATTATCTCCCATATTAGAAGAGCCCCATCATGTGTCAGGCAGATGTGACATCTTGCAAGATAAAAGTCAAGCTATTTTTTTTTGTGTGTTATGTTTCTTTTGTGTGTGTGTTATTGTGCCTGGCTTTTTTCTCTTTTTTTTTGGTATAGTTATGCTACCCAATGCAATATTTAAATGGTAGAGTTGCTTGTAATACCCCCCTATTCCCCATTTTTCCCCTAGCCTTCCCCAGCTAATAACAACTGAATATGCATGACCCCCCACACTCCTTCTCACCTCCCCTTTTGACACCCCCACCCCACCCCACTTTGCCCCCTAGCGTTCTGGTATTGTGATATGTATGTTTTGAGAATGTGAAGTTGAAGCATTGTGAGAGCCATTAACTTTGCTAGTGTTGTGTGCGTGGCCCCGTTTTATAATGCCTGTGCCCTGCAGATAGACTGCACTACCGTACTGTGTGTGTGTGTGCTTGCTGGGCTGCCCCTTGCTTGCTTTCATGCATGCTTTTATATCAACATAAGAAAAATCACTTACATCTTAAAATTAAGGAGGTTTGCTAATTCTATGATTCATCCATTTTTATTCTCATGATTCATATTCTTCTGATCGTATTGTGAGGAACAATGGCGACTTGTTATTATGTATTTTGCGCTCGTTTGGTGACGGATTTCTTCTTGAAGGCCTCTCTATCTGTTCTTTTTTTTCAGAACACAGAGAATATTTTCCAAACCCTTGCCTTTCACTCCCTCCGATTACAGGTGCTAATGTCATTTTGAGTATTAAATTACTAACTTGTTTTTTTTTTTTTATTAATGTATATTATTTATCAATGAATGTGCAATATTAGGCAGGTTTAAGACTTAATTCTATATTTTGAAATATGCTCTTTTTGCTTTGTTTGCTGCTTCCTTTTCTTAAAATGTTGCTAATGTTTATTTGACTTAAAGCTAGATTATGTTTCATTTAATTTACCTCCATTTATTGCTATTTAGTTTACAGCATTTTCCGTATTTTGGCTTAATCACTATGCAGTATGCTTGAGGAACTGATGATATAAAGTTAGATTTTTATTGTGGAGTATGTCAGGGTAAACCTCCTTAATCTTTATGCTTCAGTAGCTGCGCTTGTGCCTTTCCTATAGGCCAGCATGAGTTTGGCCCACTCCCCCTTTAAGTCTGTCTCTACTCAGACAAGGCCTGGACTCAAACAGTCCACCACAATATTCTGCTGTCACTCGGCTCTACTTCTGATAATGACACGGCTGCTGGGTAGAGCTAGCAAGTGACTGGCAGCTTTTCTGCAACAGACAGGCAATGTTGAAAACAGTCAACTGTTTGATGCCAGGTCTAAGGAGTAGATTCCCTCTTCAGGTTCCAGCCTTTTTAATCCTTCCCCTGGCTAGGGCTAACTCACGACAATGCTGTTTTAGCTGTCTGCTACTGCTGCCTAGTTCTACCACCTCGACCTTGTCCTTTTGAAACCATAGTGCACTGATAACATGTAGCAATAAATTAATCCAATCTGCATTTTCTTCATTTATATCCTCTCGACAAAATAAGCACTTCTTATCTTCAGCTTTAACTCCAGAGTTTAGATTACATGACTGAAAGCGACTGTTTCCAAATGAATGTCATAATTTGCTAATTTGCATGCATTTTGATTTTTACTAATGTCTGAAACACACTAATTGTGTTCAGTCCTATCTTTAAAGGCACACTTGAGAATGGCTTTATGGGGTTTTTGGGGGGGATTTCTTGCACAATGAGCCACTGCCAAGCTTCATAGATTCACTGTTACCTGTTTTTTCTCCTCATTTCTCTCCTCCTTTTGATTTCTGTTCCTTATGGTTTTGGTTTTGGTTCTATTCCTCTTCTCTGCTGGCTTCCCCTCCCTGTTGCGGCATCAGACCTGAGCGCTCCTAAGAAGTGTCGAGCGCGCTTTGGGCTCGATCAACAGAATAACTGGTGTGGCCCGTGCAGGTGTGTATGGTGTGTGCTTGCACTGGCCAGGGCCAGGTGAAGGCTGGGTAACTGTACACTGGGACTTCCTCCTTCGCTCCCTGCTGCTGCCTTTTCTTTCTCTTTTTCCTGCCTCTGTCTGTCCCGCCAGGCTATCACCTCTCAGCTTCCTCCAGCCACGCCCTGCCGGTCTATCTCTAGGTTCCCACTATTTGATTTTTACCTTCTGTTTGGGAAGAAGGGTATTAACAGCATATGCCAGAGTGTTTGTATGAATGGTGTCTGTGCGTATGTGTTGATGAAGAAACATTTCTGGGGTTACAGGGGGTTTCATTGCAGGATGTTACAGTACGATAAGCCTCACTGACATTGGTCAGAAATCCTAAACTGGCAGGTCGGGGCTTGGAGGATCTGGAGCCTGATGGCTTGGTCAATATGGAGGACATCCCAGTGTTGCCAGCCTAAACCTAAGCCCTGGCTACATGTTTTTGTCTGTGCAATGACGTGTCCATTTTGTTTTTTCTTTCTTTTTCTTTTTTTTGTTTTTGTCTCTGTGTGTATGTTTGTGTCTACCTCTTTGGCTAACAGATGCAAATACCCCAAAGAAGTGTCGTGCCTTGTTCGGGCTTGACCAGCTGAGTTTATGGTGCAAACCATGCAGGTATAACTGCTGTAGTACCAATGGGAGGAAGACATCCACAATGAGCAGCTTCTTCTCCTTGATTATTTGCTCAGATATCCCTCTAAAACATGTTTCCATCAGTGTGGTAACAGATGGCAAACTCTTCTGCTCCTTTTCCTTACTGTGGAGCTTCCTGCTATAAATTCCCTCACAGCAATTTTTTCCTCGTTGAACTCAGTTCAAGCCCAGTGGCAGAAAATGGATTTCTAAATAAGATTACTTAATATTTTATCTCAACAAAATATCTTGCTGCAAGATCATGGTTTCCTAATATAATTTGGAATAATATTTCTTATAGTCTAACTTGTTGTGGTTGAAATCCATTTTCTCTCCAGGCAGTGGATAATTACCTCCCATCTTAACTGTCATGTTTGTTCTAATTGGCGTCCTTTGAATAACAATGTTATGCTTACAAATTTAGCCCTGCTTTCTCTGAGGGCCTGCTCAGTGACACTCTTTTCTGTGCCCTCTTCCTCCTCCTTCTCCACCTCTTCTTCCTCCAAACTCCTCTTCAATAACCCTTACTTAGTCCCTACCTGTTGTCTTTCTGTTCTGACACAAGCAGTCTTTGAATTGGGAATATTTTCATGGTAGGTATTTGTTTCTGCTAAGTAATACCCTTCTCTGTGTCTGGCTTGCACCACACCATGCCCCACTCTTTCTTGACACGATTCGTCAACACCAGCCATTGCAACACATTGTTTCTGCTGCTACACGTTTCATTTGTTTTATTCATTTATATGGGTCGGCTCGAAATCAATATTTAGTCAGATGATTTTTGTATTTTGCTGCACTTTGCAGTCACATTAAGAGGTCATTGTGAGCAGTTTATAAACCTATTTCAAAGGACATTTCTCATTTTTTGTCACAATTTTAAATGTACTGAATGTCCAAGAAGAATTTAACAGATCACCTATACTTTTTTGTGTTCAAATTTTCTTTTGAAATAAGTAGGACGTCACACACACTCACCCACCTCCACACGGTCCGCCATTGTTGGTTGTTTCCACTTGGCTCTCTTATTTCCCTTCCAGCTGACATGCACGGTATCCAAAATACTGCATTATCCCTTAAACAATAATAGCAGATCATGAGATCAGGAGATGGGAAAGCGCGATAATCCAGTCTTCGTTTTTAGGAGTCGAGAGGTTAAAAGTTCTCTCTGGGCTCCATTTCCTAAAAGATGCATCTGGTGTAATTTCCCCCGAGGCGGAGAAATCAATAACATACACAGGCACATACTATGAATCGATATGTCTGTTAAAAAATGGATATTAGCTCATTTGTTGCAGTTTGACAGACAGTTATAGAGAGCAAGATGTGTATGTAGTGGCAAAATGATACCTTTTTACGGCCGGTCGATACTCCGCACCACCCAGTGCTGCAGTATCAGTGGAGAATGCACTTAAAAGCCTCATCCCCACTCTTTTCCAGACTTTCCTAGTTTTCTATACTGTCCAGTGTTGTGTGCTTGTACTGTTGAGTTTATCGGAAATGCATGCCTGTCTTTCACCCTGGCATGCGATCAAGGTTTCGTGAGCCCCTTTTTGTGATTTGTTGATGTCCCTCTTCCTTTTCATTCTCAGTAATCTGCTTTCTGTGTTCGTGTTTATGTAGAATTTTTTCCCCTTCAGAATTACAGGGAAAGGTTTGATTTGACAATCTTAATTAAACAGTAGATCAGCCTTACATGTTCCAAAAGCACGATCTTTCCTTTTAAAAACACCTTAGTCTTCTTTTTACCTACTCCCTGTCCTTGTGAGTCTTAAATACTAATACTCTGTGGCCTTCAGGCATCCTTGTGATAGAATGGAGAGCTGAGAGAGGGGTCACTGCCAGGGTCAGGGTAAAGATGAGGTGGGCAGAGATTCCCCCTTAACCAAATCTGAACACAGCCTTCGCAGCAGAGTCACCACAGATAAATGCAACAATCCCCTACTCTCCTAACTCCCCCTCCCACCCCTCCCAATGCCTAGTTCATCGGGTCCCATTGAGCGCAATGGGCCTGGCCTCAGGACTCGGCAGGCAGGGAGAGGGTCCCGACCCCAGGCAAGAATGCAAACATGATGCCTTGACCCCTCACGCACACACACTTGTGTCTGTGGGGCAGATGCTGGGTAGTGTGGATCTTGTTGACTTTTTTGCCCTCGAATCCAAACTCTGTCCCCTCAGGAGAAGAGAGAGTAGAGCCAGATAGAGGTAGAGGAGTGAGACAGGTCCAGTAACCTTGTGTTGCTGGAGAGAACAGGCTGATCCCCAGCTGTAGCTCTGCCTGTAAGAAAGGCTGAGTTTACATCCAGAGAGCAACCATTACTACATCTCATCTCCTTCATTTTCTTCTCTCATCATCCTCATCCTCATCTCTGTGTGTGTTTTTCATGTCCCTGCTGCTTCCTGTCCAGGTGCTTCACCTGTGATCTTTCCTTCATGTCTGTCCTGTCTGATGGTTTAGTATTTGGAAATTGACTGTCATTTCTACCATCTTCCTTCTTAGCACAAGGTTTATAAAGCTACTTAAATGCACCTGCAAAATGTTATCGGTTATGTAAAACCAGTTTCAAGTAATGGTTTTCCTTCATTCAAAAAACCAAAAGGTGCATTCAAGTCAGCAACAGTGCTAAGAGGCGATGCAGTCTGAAGATGTGTTGCTAAAAGATGCTCTCTTTCTCTCGCCTTGTCCCTCAGGAGAAAAAAAAAGTGCATTCGCTACATCCAAGGTGAAGGCAGCTGTGCCAGTCCTCCCTCTACGGACGGAAGCTTACTAGACTCCCCCCCATCCTCCCCCTCCTCAGTGGTTCCCTCCCCCTCCTCAAAAGAGTCCAAACCTCAGACTGAACAAATGCAACCTCTCTCACTGACTATGAAACCGGCCCACCAGCCACTCCACCACCCGCACCTCCTGGCTGGGCCTCCACCATCTTTGGTTCAGCTGGAAAACTCTGCTGCAGCTAGGAAAACGCCCGGTGCCTCCTCCCACAACGGAGCCCTGGAGCACGGCGACGTCTCGTCCTCGCGGCAGCCGGGCTCCTCTGTGGCGTCCTCAATGGCCCGGCCCTCAGCATTGCTGTGTCATTCCCACTCGCTCCTCCCCTCCACGGCCCCTCAGCCTCTGTCACTAGTGACCAAGTCTATAGAATAGTCTACCCTATTCTTCTCCTCTTTTCTAGCTCTGCACACACACACACACACACACACACACACACACACACACACACACACACACACACACACACACACACACAAACCTTTCTAGGCTCTCTCTCTGTTATATTTCACTTGCCGTCAGTTCGTTTCTCTTTGTTTCTGTGCCATAAGGCTTTGAAATTTTAGTTTTTGTTTTATTAAAGTTCATTGGTCAATATTTGACCCATCATTATCAAAAAATCTAATTATTATAAAGAAATGATACAATGAGCTGTAGTATAGCTTTGTGAATCTGCCAAAATTTTTATGAATTTTGTTTTGTCTTTTTTGTAGTGTTAAACAGTGCAAACAGAAAAATTATCTAGTTCAACTTCAAAATGTTTAAAAGACGGATATAAAAAGATAGGCTAGATTATTCAATGAGCCCTTTTCTTGAAAGAGTTGGTTCTCCTTCTTTATTTGTATTAAATACGAGCTTGCGAACCAATCATTTGACATCTGTTCAAACTCTAGGAGGGCATGAGGCTAGTGGTGACACCTCTCTGAGGAACAACTCTAATTGTGATGTTACTTGTTCTTGTTTAAATGTACAGAATAATGGGGAGGGGGGGGGATTACTGTGTTAAATATGCATTCTTCCACTGCGTTGTCTTTTTTTCTTTGTTGTTTACCTTCTGGGGTGGAGTCAGGCAAGTTGGGTGGGCTTGAGGGGAGGTCGGGGTGGGAGGGTTGAGGGTTATTAAATTCAAAATGTCACAACGCTAGGACCAGTAGTATTTATTGCTTTAGAGATTGCTTGTTGTATCTTGTATGTGTCTCTTTTTGACTTTTTTTTTCTTAATACATTGTACAAATATTTTTTCTTAAGGTAAGCGACTTATATATGAATGATCCATTTTTACAAGGAGGTTTTAAAAGGCAAATCTTTTGTTATTGATTTCTTTCCTTGCTGAAAACCTGGATTCCACTCAGTGTACTGTGTAGATCTCATGAACAGAAGTATGCACAACTTCATTTCAAGAAATGCGTCTATAAGCCATTTTACAAAAAGAAGAAAAGAAAACTTGAAACAAGAGACAGTGGGTACGTGTCTTCAGTAGTTGGAAAAGTGTCTAAAGCCCTTCTTTTTTATTGCACAGTCACATCTCTCAGACTGTAGATTGGTGTACAGATTTTCCGTGCCAAATTTTGTGATAATTTTCTCTGCCCCTCTAACCATGCTGTAGGGATCTTCTTTTTTGTTTTGTTTTGTTGTTGTTTGTTTTTTTTAATTTCGATACCATTCTTTGCTGTGACGTTACATAGATTGCTATGTATGTAGTATAAATGTTGCTATAACAAATGTGTTTGGTAGCAATTTGTCAAATATTAAAATTTAAACTTAATAAAAAGGCGGACATCATACTGTATAAACCCACAAGGGCCAAATTATGTATATTAGGAGGTTCATAAAAAAACTATTAAATACAAAAAAATACACAAACTGCCACTTTTAAGTACACTACTACATATAGGTAGATAGAAAAAATAGGCATGTTGATGTTGCAAGAGGCTGTAAAAAAAGCTACAAGAGAATCATCCACTCGGTGCCATTGTAGTTGACATGACGCGACTGTAATCTGTCGATTTCTTCTCTGGTTTATTAAGATGCTAATGATAAATAGTTTGAATGTTTCCTTAACGGCTGTGATGTTCCTGTTCTATTTTATGCTCTTATCTTTTTGTTCGTTTGTTTTTTCCTGTTATTTTAAATGGTTCCAAAACCATGTTTTTTTGTAATGAATAAATGTTTATGCTGTACAGTCTCTGTAGCATGCAGTTCTGTATTAATAAAAGCAACTTAGTATGTGCACATCTTTGTCTTCCTTTTATTCTGAAATTCACTGACAGGTACAGCGACCTAAGAAAATGTTTATACAGCATCTCAGCAAGTGGCTCTTATCCAGCTACAGTTCTCTTCAGTTTATAACAGAGACTCAATCAAATAATGAGACATGGTCATTTAGATATCTTCTTGAAATAAAAACAAAGAGATAGTCATGTCTTAAATTGCCTTTTGAGAACCATGCCATTGTAATAAAAAATAGAAATGCTGTATCAGGTTTCATAGACTGCAATGGCCAAATTAGTTGTAATTGTATTCAAACCCAGTAACCTTGTCAGCAGAAAGCAAGAAATTATCAATGTGATGGTCGTCTTAGTCCCAACTCTAATTGTCAAAAATGTAATGCAAAAACATGAAGACAGAGAGGAACGTTTAGTACAGCTCCAGAAACTCCAAGACACTTTCCAAATTCCACTGTTTTCACTACTTTGTGTTTGCACCCATGCAAAATGCTTAATATCAGTTATTATTCTATATGCCGCTTCAGCCATTTAACCATCGCACACTTACGATTCACTTACAATTCACTCATTAATAATAATTTAGCAATCTGTAGGAAAACCAATCATGTAAAGTTTTGAAAACAAAACAAACTAAAATAAAAAAGACTGCTAATGTTTTCTGATTTTTTTCTCTAGTGTTGTAGTAGTGCACTTTTTTTTACCATCGTAAGAGTACACCTGAGATAATTTACACTCACTGCAGTGGTTCTTCCCCCTGTTAAACAGAAGTATCAGTGAGATCAGAATACCATTTTTAATTTAATTTACAGCATAACAATGTTGGGTCATCATGTCCAGGTTTTAGTACATAAACAAATACTACAACACTATAGCTAACGATCATCTTGTTCAGAGTATCTGTTTTGTATCCTGATATTAACATTGACCAGATTGTGTAGCTCAGACAGACTTCAGTTCACACCGGGCTAAAATGCATCTCGAAAGCAGCTCGTGTGACCACTTGAATTAAATTCTTAGATTTCATATAAGACTAAACAGCTAAACAGAAAAAAATACACATCTGCACAAGGTCATACATACAGACAGAGAGGAGGATCATGGTTAGTATTTGGTACTATTTGTCAGGTACGGACAATCTATTGCAAGGTATCGAGCACAGGCAAATCAACTGTGTTTTGAAGCTTTGTTGTTATATGCACACTACAAATTAGAACGTGATCTGGGATTGATTTATTTATTTATTTATAGTGCGTAAAAAGACCACGAAGAAGACTACATTGTGCATACATTTGTAGAAAAATCGGAGATTACAGAACTGCATAAATATGTAGAGAAGACTACAGAACCAAACAAGGACTACCGTACAATAAGGTTCTTGATGCTCACACACTTACATACAGTAAGACAAATCCCCTTTTGCCTTCATTGTCTGACCACAATTGGCCATACCTGTGTCTCATGCAAATGGACCTCTAGCACTAAATTAATAAAATGATACTTGACTAATCCCGTAGGGAAATTCTCCATTCCCTTGCTTCCATCTACATGGAGGCCAGAGTTCAGGATTAGCTCGGTAACTTGCTGGACAACACTTAAACAAGGCTGTTTCTTGCTGACAAAGGGGCTTTTGACACTGTTGATATAGTATTTTTATTGAACATCTTTAAAATTGGGTCTGCATTTCAGGTTTGGTTTGGTTCTATTCTTATCTTTCGGGGAGGTCTTTGTGTGTGGAAACTGGGAATTATCAATCAGCTCCAGTACCGCTAAAATAATCCACAGGGATCTGTTCTTGGGCCCTTACTATTTTCCATTTATATGCTACCACTTGGTCATATTATTAAAAAACACAACATCATCTATGCCAATGACACACAAGTATCAAATTTTCTACAGTTAAACTCAGAATAATGATACTTAAAGGTCCAGAATTATATTTCCTCTCATCTTGGTCCCCTACCATCTAACATTACTAACTCTTGCAGAAACCGAGGCATTATCTTTGATAACCACCTTAATTTTGACCAGAATATTAATTCTGTTGTCCAATTCATGCATTCATTTCATTCCAGGTAGATTACGGAAAAGCACTCTTCTCTCGTCTCACACAACAAAACCTCAATAAACTTCAGCTGATTCAAAATGCCACAGCCAGACTCATTATCAGGTCCAACAGGAGAGAAAACATCTCACCGCTTTTAAAATCACTTTAATGGCTCCCAGTCTGTCTTAGAATAGATTTTAAAATTTTAATGATCACTTTTTATGGTCATAGAGGGTTAGCTCAAGAATATATACTGTGGCTGACCTCCTATAAGCCTAGATGTAACCTGAGATCCTCTGGTAGGTCGTTCCTGGCCAATCCTCGGTCAAACCTTAAAACTAAAGGTGACCAGGCCTTTATGGTTTGGGCCCCTCAGTTGTGGAATGACCTGCATACTGCAGATTTTGCTTTTGTTTGCATACTGCATGCTACATGCTACATTTTGGCCAAATCAATACGTACTGCTAGTATAGTAGACGGTTTCGAATACAGCCATTGTCTTCTTTTTAAAAACTCACTATTTTAGACTTGCTTTTTATTAATTATACGGTTTGTTTTATTGACTTCATTGTCTTTTGTTGTATTTTATCATACAATTTTATAACTGTTTATTATGATTTATATTGCTGTGTGTATTGTAGCTGTCCGTTTGCTCAAGTATTCTGACATCAACACAAGGTGGCCCTGAACACGTTCAGCAAGACAAAACTGCTTTTAATACATAGGCATTTAATTTTGGGTTGGGTTATAGTCTTTTTTTTTTGCAGTTTTATCTGTGAAATATTGCTATTGCTGCATCTCACCTCCTTCATTGGACTTCTTTCAGTAGTTATGTCAGGAATCTTGTGTACACATTTTCTGTATTAGAAACAGGTATTACATTTCAGTCAAAGCAGGCTGTATTGTTTACGTTCTCAATGGATCAACAACGGCTTTGCAAGAAAACAGTTTCTGTGTGTACATGCTCGCAAGTGAGTGCAACATTTCATGGATTCACTCCGTACACTGAGGAGAGCAGAATCTATTTCTTATTTATTTGAAGTTTGCTTAAATCTACAAAGTATCCAAGCAAATAATGAGAAACTATTAAAGTGTAGCTGAAGTATAGCGAGCATGTTGTACTTGAATGGGGCCATAACATATAGACAGTCCTCTTGTCAATACCAAGCAAAGAAGAGCTGAAACCAGGGGGATGGGTTCAGTTGTGATCAACCAAATGTGGGACTTTTCTTTGTTCCCTTTGAATGTATACAATATGCACACTTAATGCATCTCTGTCGGCTATATCCTTGAACTGTAAACCGGCGTAGCGTCGCATAACATGGGAGAGTCTGTGACGGTTCTATTACATTTCAAGAACAAGGAAAGACGTTGTATACCTGAGTAAAGAAATTATTTTTTTGATGTCAGTGTGGCATGGAGGAACAATGTTGAAGGCCATTGCTGCATGCTAGCATACAATTCAGAAAACATTGCAGCACATTAAATATGTCCCCTAGGTTACAACAAACAAAAGATATTGTTTTGGATGTTATTAAAAAAAGAGATGTATATCCCTCACGGTGGTAGTACTAAATTGAAAGGTTGAAGAAATGGCCGCAGCATAGCATAAACATCTTCAATACTTCATTGTTTCATTGCCACACATTTTCATACAGTTTTATATTAACTTTATATATTGGTTTATGTTGTCCTCCATAATGACATGCCGCTTTTCACCCCAATTAGGTTTAATACAAAGTTAAAAGAAAAGAGGATAGAAGGTCACTGTTCGGTTTCTCTGTGTAGACGAGTATTCGAAGGTGCTCTTCAGTTTGGAGCCGTTGCTTCTTGTGAAAGGACTTCTCATAACACTCTTGAAGCAGAAAAATTAAAAAGCCTGAGTTGCACAGATGGTTCAAAAGAACGTATTGAAACCAACTCTGATGCACCGAAGCCCTGTTGTGACCTTCATCAGGGAGGAGCAAACCTTCATTCATTCCTCATGCACTTTGATATGCTGCTCCCTAAAGAAGACCACTGCGAGGCCAATAAAATTCATACGTTCAAAAAGCACTTGAGTAATTGTTTGGGAATTGGAATACTGAGCCAGTGCCCTGTTTGTGCTGTTCTTGACCATATCTCATGATCTCAAGATTTAAGTCATGTGTCTAAAGATGAACTGGAGTCAATTGATTTTTTTTTTGCAGGATTGTAGGGAAAAAAAACACGGAGGTAAAGGATTCTGAGGTCACGGCAATACTTATTACAAGTTTGCACTCTACAGTGTAGGTGAAGAGGGTGAGAAAGAAGAGGACAACAAAGGTAAAAAATGATGTTGGGTTGTATTCTCAAACAGCGGTGTCAGAAAAGAAGTTAGTTCGTAGTGTTACATTGCAGGTAAAAAAAAAAAAGAGTACGGTCTACATTATCAGAATCACAACAAGCATCTGACAGACACAAAGTCCAGGATCTGGCCAAATTCTACATTATCGTAAGAGAGGACTGTGGTGCTACACTATTTCAGTTAAAGGTCAAAGTGTTCATGGAGATGCCGTCATTTTTGGCTTTTGTCAGTTTAGCAAACATTAGCTAAAATAAACACAAAAATATTTTAAAGATTGGCAGAAGATGGCGGGGCTCAAAAATCACGGGATTGTCATTTAAATGAACTTTGCAAATTAAATAGAAATGTGGCAGTTTTTCCACATCTCTTTTTCCTTGTTAGGGAAATTAGATTAAGGATTATCTGTTGCTACAGTGTTTGCCATGTGTTAATATATGCTTTGTGTTTTGGAAATACAAATAGAGTTGCATGCAATTTCAGCAAAATACTCTGAAAAAAAAAAAAAATCCAGTTCTTGATAAATAAAGTAAACAAGTACAAGTAAAGAACTCCTGGATGGCAGCAGCCTGGAAAGTAAAGCATTTTGCTTTTAGAAATGTTAATGGTTGCTTCTTTTCATACGTCATTAGAGGCTCAAAATCCCTCGTCTATATCTATTTTTATCCCTTTAAATACATACTACTCAGTAACTTATAGACTAAATATCCTCCTCTTTTACAAAACTAATTTTTGAAAGGATCATCCCACTCTTTATTCAGTAACAATTGTCCTCTAACCTTGAAGAACAAAATGATGCACATGAAAGGTGGGTATTGAGAGATTTTCTCTTTCCTACAATATGAAAGAGTATCTTTTATCTAAGAAATAAATAGGGGCTACCACACAAGGGGAATTTTGGTACAACTTGGTGCACAATGCTTTCCCTAAAGGATTATCCTGTGGCATGCCAGTAACAAGGCCATCTTTAATCAGAAAGATTTGGGATCCATTAAGGCCATATTGTGTGTATTGCACTACAATAGATTCTGAAAAGGGGACAATGAAAGCAGCGATCAAGTACACAGAGGAGAGGAATAAGCAACAGGGAGTGCTGGGCTGTTCCATCAGAGAAACATTTCAGCAATTCAGACCAGAAGATTTCCTTTTTCAGCTTGAGTCTCTCTCATAAACCTGTGGTCCTACTTGAAAATTAAATGCCACAACATCTGATGTATGGAACCAAAGGTCCTGCAGTGGCAACAGTTGGGCCACAACACAGATTTGGAAGAAGAAACGGATTTGAATATCTATCGTGTTCCTCACATTATGCTATATGAGCCAACAATCAGTTGCTTTTAGAGCATCCTCACAAGTGTGACAAATGTATAGCTATGATTGACTAGACAAGAATGCATATTTCCCTCAGGAAGGTGGTGGACTGGACACCAAAACAGAGCTACAATATGAGTGAATATAGGACTTACATTGATCAGTTGGCCAGAAATATGACTCCAAATGAATGCTAATGTTGCTCAGTATCTGCTGGATGTGTAAATAAGCAACTGTTTGCTAACAAGTTTGTCATATTAACTTCATAAGGTGACAATATGTCAATGTTGTGTTCACAGCTTGTTTGTACTGACCCCAAGTGGTCAGAAAATCAGTTAATGCAGGTTTAATCAACCTCTTTAGGCAGCCAATACTGCCAGCTCAGCACAACTAAAATCGGCCATGCAGAGGAAAAAGCCTGAAACTTCTCCAAGTCACCACTACTGTATTGATTAACAACCCCATCAATGCTCTACAGAGATATATTGTTTATTCTCTGCTATAGGACATTAAACATCTCATTTGTCACACTTTTAAAGTTTACGTACAGCCTGATCATTGTTAAATGCATTTCATGTGGGGACTATAGAGCAGAAATAACTTGAGCGCAAGTATGAGGCCAAAACCGAGAGAGAGAGAGAGCCGCAGAGAAGAGGTGCAGCATATATACAGGTGTTATGTGTATGTGCTGCTGTCTTAATGTAGGCTTGTGTGTCACCTTCCCAGCACAAGTGCCCTAGTCCCTAATGATGGCGGTGTGCAGCGAGCTAACTACCCTCACAGTGGAGCGAGCCCCCAGGCTAGTGCCACATCTCTCCATCAAGGCTTGCCTTCATCCCGCTTTACACTGGCCCTTTCCAAAGACACACACATACACACATACGCAGAGCCAATGACAAATAATTCATATTATGGCCTGCCTGAAAGTTTGCCACACTACCTCATTAAGCAGCCTATTGTAACTGGCTGACATTCTTTCAGCACAATAACATTCCTTGGTCGGGTTGTTTTTGAAGTGACATCTCACTAGAGGGAAACAGAAATAAATAAAGAAATAAAAAACACCCAGTTGTGCTTGTTGTTTTTCACCTTCGGAACTCTCAAGGTGACGTAACTTTAGCTGCCAGATATCAATAATGGATCCCTGTTGTTTCTTGATATGAATGATAGATATTAATGAAGACACTATGGCTCAATCCGAACCTACATATTGAGTTTGATCTCCCACTTAGGGCTGCATTGATTTTTCCTCTTAGCCACACAGTCCAGTGCACCGCTTCTGACACACCAACAAAGATTAGTCTGTTTGATTCCATATGCAAAATTTACAGCGGGGCAAAGAGAGAGGCAGGCTGGGTAGGGAGGAGGAGGAGCGCATGGGCATTCGGGGAATGGGGTGGATGGCTTGATGCGGTGTGGAGAGGGGGTAAGTGAATATCCTCCTTTGATGTGCTCCATGTTGGCACGCATGGCAGCAAATGGCAGAATGGCAGAAACAGTGTGGGTGTTTTTTTTATTTTTTTTTTCTGAGTGGCAATCAGTCAGTTCAGAGGCGCTGAGCTCCTGGCGAGCCTACAAGGCATGTGGCTAGGTGCTCTCTGTCCTGGGGGCGAGACGGGGAGAGCTCTGACTTTTCCGGGGCATCAACGAGGCATGGGAGAGGAAGAAGAAACTTTCTCAGCAAAGTGAAAGGGGGGAAGCGGGGGGAATCATCCAAGTAAGGCAGACTTGAAGTTAAAGCACAGCCGAGCACTTCAATCTTCATTTCAGTCTCGACAAGTATGCCAAACATGGATTTTGCATAAACACACAGCACTTCAGAGGCAGACGTAGAGATAAAGATGAAGTTATTCGAATAACAAAAGGGAAAATGAGAGGAAGATGGAAGGCGAACCCCCAAACATGAGGAAAGATGGAAGACAACCCCTGCTAAGTTGGATTCTGCGGCTGTCTTCCATCTCCCTCAGCAGATAGCAGGAATGATAGCGGAGTATGTTCCAGCCTCCTATAATGAAGTCCAGATGCATCAAGTCAGCTCTGCTCCTCATCATCACAGGCTGTGACCTTGGGAAAACTACCTCAGCTGTGGGCCTTCTCTCATATTTACAGAATACTGCAGAAACAACGCAACCACGCTTGCTGCTTGGGGATTAGGAGTAGAAAATTCCAGAGTAACAAACGTCTTTTCCAAATGCCAAACGGCTGCATCTCTGTCCTCTGTTAATACTGAATTAATGGAGTGGCTTGCATTCTCCTCGCCTTAACAGTCTTCCTCCAGCATGAGAGGCGATGCTATTGAGCTGACCCTGACCTATCCTGTGTAATAACACAGAGGCCACCGTCAATGTGGAAGATCTGTTCCTGATTTTGTCTACTCAGCTTCATGAACAGTCAACTGTTATTTGTAAAAGGCTGCCACTGAGAGGCCAAAGGGACATGCAGCTTTTTTTTAACTTGCATATAACCAAGCAGCTCCATTGAGACACAACACCTTTGGCTATGAAAGCAGCATCATGATTTAACAATGTGCAGTAAATCAGCAACATGTAATTAAAATCAGATTGTATTTTAAGCACAAAATCAAAATGTACTGCAGTCTGTCCTCCAAGTTACAAATCATAAGTAAGCAGACCCTGAATGGCCTTACAGAGAACCACTTGTCATTGAATTGGAGGAGAGATAAAAGACTACAATAGATACAATGATGTGTGACAACTTAATAGTGATATAAGGAGAGTGATGTACTAATGCACTGGGTGCAGACCTGGATGTAAAACATCACTGTAATAAATTAAAAGTGGTGGCAGTCTTCCTATGTTAAGTTGCCAAAGAAAAACATGAGTAGTCCTTAAAATAAAAACCTCAAATCCTGCTCCAATTTTCCTACAAGGTGCTGAATATAAGCCCCGGAGAAGAGGCAGTCGTCAATTAGCATTCCTAAGCCCATGTGAAATTCAGCAGTCTCAATCACTTTGCCTAAGTATATACTTAACAAGTTGGCTTCATCCTTAGGCTGACAATGGGTGCAGATTGTGTTTCTGTACTGCATATTACTTCTCATTACCTCTTTTAGTGATGGGAGATTAGAAAGCATAAGACACACTGATGTGGCTGAGAATAGCAGGTAAAAACATTTCACTGATTTTCAACTCCTCAGTCAAGTGCAATGTATCATAACTTCAGTGGCGCGCACTCACTGTATGAAACAAAAGTGGTGTAAAAGTGGGACGGCAAGTCTCATCGAGTAGACACAATTACAGTGTTGAGGATATGCTGTGAGCATCGGATGTAAGACAAGAGAGCCATTTTAAAGGAGATTAGTGCTGACACCTCCCTGTGTCTCAGCGTGCAGTGATCACACTGCGCCAGCTACTGTGTGTGGGAGGCCTTTTGTCACTTGTACCATTCAAAGTGGGAGAGGGAAAACAAGCGATGGGATGACACCCAGCTGCCTCCGGTAGATCAAAACCAAACTAATAAGCCAGGATGCTCAAATTAACAATGAGGCCTCTTGTTTAACTCAGCTGCTTGACTTCCTCAGCTGAGGCACATCAACTACACAGGCACGTTTAAATCCATATGAGGACGAGACTTTGGAAATAATGACTGCACTCACCGTCATCGGAAAAAGAATTTGGGTGGAAAGAAGATAACAAAAGCTATTTTCTGTCAACAAGCCTCCATGTTCTAAAGTGCAATGTGCATGGCTCACAATCACATCAAAAACTGTGACAGACATCAATTGGTAACAAAAGCAGTATACTGTAGTTCAGGTGGAGGCATATTAAGAGGCCAGTCATCCACTTAGTGGACCTTGGAGTAAAGCACATGAGGCCCTCCCTTTGCAATGATAATCCATCTCCATTGTCCCCTTGAAGAGGCTTGTTGAAAATTAATTTAGGCTGGTCAACAGTCAATAACATGTTCCCCAGAGACACGCAGTTTAACCCCCATACTGCTCAGTGTATTAGAGCATGCACACACACTCAAATCCACATTACACTCAATTGCCTCTCAATAGTGAGAGGAAAGCACTATTGACCAATTTCTGAGTTTAATGTGCCTACATTTCACCCTCCAGGCAATCCACTCTCACCTCCTCCACCCGCTTTTATCGTGTTGTCATGTTGGTTTTTTTATCCATGTTGCACCATTAGACGAGAATCTTTCAGTGACAGGAGACAGTGATGAGGACCATGCCGGGAAAGTATTCATAGAGTACACCAACCTGATGCTTTATTTTATCTCAAGAGATTACCCGACATAAATAATGGCTTTATTAAATCCTAGGTAAAATTTGGTTTGATTGAAAACAGTTTGTAAATTTCTAGAAATATTATTTTTCTTTTTTCTTTTAGTGTGCTAGGTAATATATTTAAAATAAATATTATGATATTAATAAGAATAATAAGATTCTTATCAATAGCATAGTCATTCTTACAACAATGCATATATAATGCATATATTTGCCAATATTGATATTGACAAATATATGCAAAATCATACATATATAAATAATCACATTAATGCAGAGAATTATTAATGTATTACATCAGACAAATCTCTCACATATGCAAACAGTATTTCATTTGGTTTGTGTTGAATTCCAATTTGCAAACAAACAGAATTTTGTAAAATAGTAACACAATATGATCATACCATCTTGATACAATTTCACTCAAACTTGATAAATGATTATATTGAATTATTGCCCTGCCTGCTGTTAATTTGACATGCCCTTTTAAACTTATTTAAAGTCACATATTCAAATTGGATGAAAGATAAACTGACAAAAACAAACATTTGTGCGTTCCCACTGTGATCTTTTCTATTTCAGCAGCTAAATCATGTGGGTGATTTGTTGGATTTTTGTTGAGGACAAATGATCCCTATAGAAATACAACCTGAGAAAAAAGGGAGAAAAAAAAACAAACGTGCACTATCCTGAAGCCCTTAAGACCACTCGTTATATGGCTATATATTCATTCCAGATCACACAAAATACCTGACAATGCTGTTGTCAGCTTCGCATTTGGCCATTCACTGTAGACAGTGTTTGACATTACAGACTTTTTCACATCTTTTGCTGGAAAGTGCACCAGATATGTTTTAGGGTAGTCAGCTATTTTCAGTGCTCAGTACTCAAGTTCAGTGTTTGCAGACACAGGCATGAGGCAATTCTGCAAAGGCAAAACATAATAGCCTGTACTGTCCAGTGTGTGTATTTATTCCTCCATAAAGTAGACACTGTGATTCATCCCTAAGGGTCACCCTATAAAAAAAAAAGCATCTCTGACTAGTGACAGACTGAGGCAACAGTCGGCAAAAGTGTTGCAATTCCCTTGAACAAATTTGGGACACTTACATCAGGACATTTTCTTCAACTGTTATCTTTTCCAGGGCTGAAAACATTCCAGAGTAACAAAACTCCTGACTGTCTTGTTAAATATAAGAGCAGATTACAGTTAATTTATATGGATGATGATATAATTAGAGTAAGACTGAATGTTGATTAAGCTTTGGTGAAAAATGAGACAGAGAAAAAGATTATTCTGCTGTGGAGAAGCTTTGTGGATGTAATTTAGATTACTTCTCATTTACTCACACTTGGGCACTGACATGCTGTAATGTTTAGCTACTCATAAGAAACCAAAAGAATGATTGATAAGGTACTTCTACACAATAATCCCTTATTTTAATCTTACCTTGTGGAAACAATTAAAACTGAAGTGAAACAGACATTAGTAAATATATTTTCAAAGTGTAAGCACTTGTTTTTCACCTGAGCGTCTCGACATTGTGGGAGAAAATAAAGGCTTTTCTCTTACTCACTCGGCGGCAGATACTCATACCCAATCCTGTGCCCTGCATCTATTGATAACAAAACTGTGTTTCTCCAACTCTAACCTCCTCTGAGAGGAAAACTACAAGCCCCTGAACATTTGGTGCTGCTGAGATGTGTATAGAGGAGCACACATGAGCCATTTTGTCAGAGCAAGTGGTGAGGGTTTGGTGGTGAGTGAAGACACTAGAGGAGAAGCGCCTGTATTAAAGTTGAGAAAGAGTGAGAGAGAAAAGAGAGAATGGGGCTCAACCCCCCCACATCAAAGCTTTTCCCTCCAGCGTTGTCTTGTGATATTTATTTATTGAGATGATTTTGCCAGAAACCCAGTGGCCTGGCTGTGCCCCCCCACTCTTTGATATGTTGCTTGGTTCTTAGCTGGCTGTCCTCAGAGAAAGAGAGGTCGGGGGGTCAGCCAAAGAGAGCCCCAGAGGAAAAAACATGGCTCACAGAGTACACCTAGAAACACCACACACCATACCATATACACGTACACACACAAACAGCACACCAGATGATGCACAGGGAAAGTAGAGGGGGGGGAGGGTCAAGCATTGATTATTATTAAAAGGGCCAATGATTTGTTTCCTCCACCATTTGGAGGAACACGGCTCACATCTAAATGAATATCAGATTAACACCTTGAAGTCATTACAGCGCACTCTTGATTGTCATGTTCAGTTCATGCACCACAACAAGCTAAACACACACAAAAAACAAAACAAAATACAAGCTGAAGTGTGATGAAGCTCTCGAGATATTTTTTCTTTTTCATGTGTGGTTTTTTTTTTTTTTTTTTTTTTATGTCTGGTGGACAAAGAACAGAGAAACAGCCTCGGGGTTCATTTCTCTCATTAAAATGTCCAAATACAAAACAGGTTGACACCTTGTAATGAGGATATCCAAACACACGTACACATGCTTTGCACACTGCAACCACGGTAGTCAAAGATCACTTGTACATCAGTCAGATTACAGCCAGGCCTCTTGTAACCAGATGAAACGTCCTTTATGGAGAAAAAAAAAAATTGTAACATGCTGCTCAGAAAGCTAAGATTAGCTGCAGCGGAGAGCCAAGAAGGACGATCCTGATCCAGTAGGCTCAGGTGGAAGCCATTTGTTAGTTCCATGTCATTTGCGATGTAAAATAGCCTGGGGATGGACCTGGGGTGGCATGTTTATAGGCCAAATAATTTCCATGGAACAGTAAACCACTGGATGGGAGAGAGCTGTGAACTCTTTAAAACATCAACTGGAATTGCCATAACATCAAGACCTAAACAACAGTTTTTCTGCTGTCACGTGGGGTGTAATTTGTAGCACGTCAGGTTGTACATTTTATTTTTTGCCTCTAAGTGTAGGCCTACAAGCCCATTGCTAGCTCAAGTTTTAAAGTAATTTATGGAGGAAAGAAATGCATGCAATGTTAAGGTGATGGTCAACAATACAGTACAAATCGGAGACACAAAACGACAGTGGAATCCATGCATACTGATGTTTTTTATCATTTATTTTGGCAGTCACTAACTCTGAGTAAGTGAGGAAGGGCCCCTGTCAATGGGCCCCCGTGTCAAAGCCGTCCGCAGAGAATTCACAAAGCGGGGTGGGGAGCTACTCCTCACTTCACCGCAGGTTGTAATTTCAGCCGCAGGGGAGGGAATGCTCATCTTTTTTGTGTGACAGATCTCCAACATAATGCATTGTCAAATAATTCTTAATATGGCGAGTGTGACACGATGGCGGCGTTCTCAATATTCAGATTTGCTCTGGCTCATAAACTCAGCCGCCACCGCGTGCCATTGGCCCATCAATCAAGACATCTCCATCCCACCCCCCCAGGCCCCACTCCTGCGACTCTTCTTCACCTGTCAGCCCATTTGAATACGAGGTGGCGCTTGGATGGCTTCCACAAAATAAGCCTCTGGGAGAACACGGCCTGGCAAAGCTGTTTACACGTGTAGGGATTTTGATTGAGGAATATGCATAGCTCTCCTGTGCCAATGGATGTGACAACCCCTCTCACCTCAGTCAGAGGTCTTTTCCAGATTTATTTACACATTATAAAGTAGAGTCAAGGATTTTATAAATCAATTTGAATATTTGCCTCTAATGTTGACACTCATTGTTTGAACAGGCTTTTACAAAATTCCTTGGCAAACAAGGTGGCTAGAAATAAAAGGCTTGACAATGTTTGCTCTAGTTTGATGATGAGAACAAACATCAAGGACTGACAATCACTGCCCATCTTTCTTAGTCTCCTCTTCAATAAGTCTCCATTTAGACACCCCCTATAATTGAACTTGTGTAAACAATAATCCATCTAAAAGCAGAAGGGCCATTTAACACAGACTGATTGTCTGCGTATGAGAGTAAACAAACAGAATGCTAGTGGATCTGTCATGGCTTGGACCCCTCTAGATAAAGATGGATGGGGGAGCGGAAAGGAGAGAGGGGGCCGAGGGACTGGGACAAGCAGCAAAGAGCCGCGTCAACTGCCCTCCCCTCATGCATTAAATTCAAAAGAGGCTGGTGTACAAAACTCCCACTGATCAATTGTAAGCAAAAGAGAATGGAGGAAGAGAGGCGGGGGGAGTGAGCAAGGCTCTGGTTTGGCATACGTGATCAGCACATTGGGCCAAATGATGTCATCCATCAGGATGGACACTGCAATTTGCCATCTATTTCCTCATCAATCAAACTTGAGCTCTTACAAGGGGGTGGGATATGTGTTTATGTGTGTGTGTGTGTGTGTGTCTTCTACAGACAGAGAGGCATCAGCAATCTCCAGACTTTACCTGAAAGGCATTAAGTGGCATTAACAGAGTGCAGCAATCCGCTCCACTGCTCTCTTTTATCCCTGAGTAAGATTTACAATCTGGTTAATTTGAATTAAACATTATGGATACAATACTCGGGGATTTTTTTCTGCAAATTTCCAAGTTTTTGTCCAAATAAAGTTCTTATGCCATTGTGAAATACAAACTCTGCAGTCATGATATAATTTAAACGTTGCTGGAGAAGACAGAAGACTTTTGGGGGTTTTATCTTTTTTTTTTTTTAATAGCCTATATGGTGCCTGCTCTCTCTCCTGCTATCAGTAACTTCAGAGCATTCAGCTGTTGAGCTGTTTTGAACTCAGTGCGCCTTTGGCTCTTGAATACACTGAATCTCATAAGATCCTCTAACTGACCACTAGATGTTATCCCTGCTAAATTCACCAAAGAGCTCCTTAATACATTTAGTCCTAACTTTTTTATCTATCATCAACAGCTACTTAGCCGCTGGCACATTTCCATACACTTTTAAACACGCAGTATTTCGACTGCTCTTGAAAAAAGCCCATTCAGAATTCAGTTAGTCTCAGCAACTACTGGAGGCTTCAATCATAAGGATTTTATAGGAATTAGTTATCATGAAACCGGGTTCCTTTAGTGGAAACATTTGGGGAAAAAACACTCTCTACATATATATGTTTTAAATTCATAAACTGAATTAACAGTGTTGGATGGTTTGCCCTGGGCCTCTCAGATAGAAATGACTGATTAACAGTATTTCTCCTCACAAATGACCTGTTGGATCCTGATCAGTTTATTCTCAGTGCATTTTCAGTCTTATCTCAACAACTGAGCCTTTCCCAAATGATGTCTTGAAGATACAGTAAGTGTTAAGTGTTTGATAATAAATTGCACATTCAGTATTTCAAGTTTTTAACAAGTTATGTGGTTTAGAGCTAACCTGTGTGGTTTTATTTTTTACATTATAGAATAAATATTTGATCTGAGACAAGCAGGGTGGCTTCTTATGTGTGAATAAGACCTCACCCTGAGACCCTTTTGGTCATTCCAGAGTCTAGACTGAAGGTCACATGTGTTAAAAGTCTTTTCTGTCAGGACCATTAAGCTTTGGAACAATGTGCCTGAGGAGATCAGGGCCTGCTTTCCCAAAAGCAACTCAGCACTAGGATCACCTTTGCCCACTGACTTATAATTGAACCGCGCTGATCATGGCAGAAAGACACCTCTGGGAATCCCAGCAGACAAAAGAAAGATCGGCAGCTAGCATGAAATCATAAAAGAGCACATTTACAGACTTTATTTAACTAAACTTTTTTTTTAAATATCTGAATTAAAATTGCCAAGTACAAACAGTGTACCTGTAGTTTAATCTAGGTCACTGACACATGACAATACATTTAGGCTTACTATACAGGATTGACATACCACAATACTTTCAGGGCATGACATACAAAGAAAGGTATACTAAGCAGTAGTATAATACTACAATACATTTTACTTTTTTTACATTATATTACATTACATTTTACATTTACTGTTTTATTATACTTCAACTGTTGGTATCGAATCTCAATACTTATTTTGTACTTGTAATCTTGTCTACTTTGACCAGTTTCTGATTGAAAACAAAATAGTGCTAATTTTAAATTATTTCATTTAAGTTCTTGTACAGCTGCTTGTGTTTAACATTTGACAATTGGCTTCTACTGTTAAATGGAAAAAGGGGATTGTAGAAAAAACTGCAAGGTATTGAAAAAAAGAATAATTTTGGTATCGGACTTTTACTAATGTCCGATACTAACTAACTTATTACTATCACTACTAATAATCAATCTATCTGTGATCTCATGACCACTATCTGACCCAGCAGTTCAGAAAAAAAATGTCACTCTCTCCCTCATCACTTTCCTCTTCTTAAATAGATTGTTGAGATAATGGTCTTCTCCCCTCTGGGGGGAAAAGGGCGACCAGTCTTCTCTGGGACTGGAGAAGATCAAGTTCACCTCATTATTAACCTAAACAGCCCCTCTGACCTCTGCATCACCCACCCACCAGGCAGCAACATGTGCATCTCATTGTAGAAGGACTCATTCGCCCCCCTTTTACCCCCGGCCTGCCTCAGCTGGCTCGTGTGGAGATCCAGAGCTGATTTATGGGCCTAACGGATTGGTCCCAAGTGACTCGGATGCTTTGCAAAATGTGACGCATGACTAAGGGTTAGCACAAGTGCTTCTTGCATGATTGATGAGCAGGCAGAGTTAGTTAATTAGTTAGTTAAGCTGTATTTATTCAGGAGAACTCATTGAGATCAAGATCTCTTTTGCAAGAGAGACCTGAGAACAAATTACATATACACAAGATCACAACAAGAAAATTCACTCAAAACACTTTTTAACTTTTGAGCAAGATGTTCAACATGAGTTTTCTCTTTCAGAGGATGGATAGGATTGGGAAAATCATTGGTTCGCGCTCTTGTGCGATGCATTTTGTCTTTTAGGATTTTAGAACAAGCTTTAAATTAAACAGGTAGGTCTTGAGGTCATCGAAAGCAGACTGTAATCTGGAGTAGGCCTGGTTTGCGGTGGGGCCGATGGCATACAAGATGGTATCATCAGCATAAAAATGGGCATTACAGTGCTGACTGGAAAAAGAAATATTTATGTACAGGGTAAATAGCAGTGGGCCTAATATCAATCCTTGAAGGACACTAATCAACGATTTAGGGACTTGATTTGAAACCGGCGGCAACAACAGTTTAAACCCCATCAGAGAGATATGATTTGAGCCAGCTGTAAGCAGAAACATCAAAACCCACAGAAAGCAGCTTATTTAACAAAATGTTGTGATCAACAGCATCAAAAGCCTTGGACAGATCTACAAAGAGTGCAGCACAGTGTTGCTTTTTATCAAGTGAGTTAACAATGTCATCCACAACAACTGTTGCAGCTGTTACAAGGTCTAAAGCGTGATTGCTCTGGCTGAAGTACATTATTATCCTTCAGGAAGCAATGTAGTTGTGAGTTGACTAGTGATTCTAGGATTTTTGACAGACAAGGTAGCTTGGATTTAGGTCATGAGTGTCACCACCTGTGTGCAATGGAAGCATTTGAGCAGTCTTCCATACTGAGGGAATTTTGCCTAAAGTAAAATTTTAATTAAAAATGTGTACAAGTGATGCAATAATAACAGGAGGTGTCTGTTCTTATGTTTAAGATTTATTATTTACATTATATACCTCTGAGTATGTGACAGGTCTGAGTGAAAATGTGCTATTATGTATGAAGTGAGGACCAGGAAGGGGACAGTTTTGTGATGTTGTGTTGTCTTTGACAGTGAGTATGGATAGGTTATCAAACATGTCACATGCTGCAATGAAATGATTATTAAAAGCTTCAACCATGTCACTTTTTAAAATAATGGGTTCATTTTCACCATTAATTACCTGTTTAAGGATTTTACCAATTTACAGAATGCAGTTCCATTACCATTGCACTTTGAGAAAGGCATATAGATAATCAGATTTTGCTTTTCTTATAAAAGGTTCCTCTCTGCTGTCTGAAGTTCTGCCAGTTGGTGTTTGTGCCAGAAGCTCTTGCAGTGGACCAAAGTTTATTTCTATTACGTTTGGCCAGAGCAAGTTCAGGAGAAAACCGGGGGTTTGATCTATTTTTTATTCTAAATGTTTTGCAAAGGAGCATGACTATCAGCAGCGAGGATAAAACGATTAGAGAAATCATGTAGCGCTTGAATATAACATGTTATTCTGATGTTAGAGTGATATGAATTGTTGAGGAAATCTTGTACATTAAAGTGCTTGAAATTTCTCTTTTTAATACGGGGGGGGGGGGCAGTAAATGCTAATGACAGTGAGTTGAGCATCCCCCCCCACAGATATCCAGAGCAACATAATCACATTTCTTAGGCAATGACGAGGAGTTGAGTAGATGTACAGTAAAATAGTTTTTTACATTAATGAGTACACCACCTCCTATACTTTTCCTATCACATCTACGTAAATAAGTCATATCCAGTAATGGATAGAGCCTCATTAGGAACTTTGGCACTGAGCCAAGGTTTTGTAAGAATAAAAAGAGTGCTTTGAAAAAGTCGACCATCTTTTGTTGTGAATTTTGTAATTCCCATGCAAAAAAAACAGATAATAATCTTCAGACACATATACATAAACCAAATATAGCATCAAAAGTGTTCTTAGCAATGCTCTGACATTTTCAGCTGTAACAACTAAGTTTCAGTAAACCCTTGTGGAGGCAGGAGTGATGAAAGCTTAGGCTATTAGTGCATAAACCCAAATATAATCAGGCCTGCGTGTTTCCTTTTAAATGCATTTCCTCATTGACACATTTATCCCTCATTAGGCCTGTATGAAAGGGTTTTTATTGCATATTAATTGTGAAAAATGATGAGGCAGATGGTGAATTCCAGCAAGGCCCAAGTGTGCGGTGCATTTGTGTGCGTGATGGACTGTTTGAAATCGTATTACCTATCTGGGGTTAACTGATCAAGTGAGTGCATATCAGCTATTAGTATAATGTGTAAGCTCATTTGATCCAGAATTCTTTCTGAATTTTTAAAATGTTAAACAAATAACAGAAAATACAGTGTTTTATGGAGACCGCACAGGGTGGTGTTTCTTAAACCCAGACATGCTTAGTTTTTGGAGCACAAGAGATAGAAAACAGAAGGACAGAGGACCGACGGTTTCATAAAAGAATAAATATGCAAAAAGAACAAAAAGTAGAGGCACTGTACAAAACACACACGGGCACACACACACACAACAGATTCTCTCTTTCTCACTTACTCACTCTCTTTCTCGCTCTCTCTTTCACTCCCTTTGTCATCCAGTTTTAGTGCAAGCGAGAGTGCTGGCATCCACTAGGGCTGGGAGATGTTCTAAGACCTCTTCTTACTTTGTGCCAGCTCTGCTATACCCTAGTGGGTGTGCGTTTAAGTTTCCCCATCTGCTTCTGTTCACATTATCTAGCTCCAGGGCAGGCACCTTGTCTAAAATACACACATGCACACACACGCACTCTCGCACAGGCACACACACACTCAGAGTTTCATCTTTGTGCTGATGACGCAGTTTTACAGTTGTGTGAAGCCCACACACACAGCATAGCAGGGGTGTTTTTTTTATCTTTACCTTCCTTTTCTTTCTCGACAGAACAGGCGAAATCAAGAGGAAGTGCTGGCCTCTGGAGAGTGGAGGCCGCTAACTTCCTCTGAGCGTTGTGATCACTGGCTGCTCATCCCTGGAGGTTAAATCAGCGGTGGAGCTCGGAGGACTTAGGGGAGCAAACATCACTAGCGGTTCTGCTGTGAACGAGGGGCCAAATTTGCATCAGAGTTCTGTTTTTAAATAACTCCTCAATCAAATTATATTCTTTGACATGGGGGTATGACGTTCGAGGTATGGGCAAACAAAATAAAAGCTACAGAAGCTTCAGATTCTTTAAGAACGCTGATTATAATTTGAGAAAATAAAAGAGGTGAGTAATAAACGAGGATGGTGTAAATGCCCAAAGTGATTTGCCATGTCACACTATTAAATTAAAAACATAGCAGCTACGTGACTGAGGAAGGGTTACAATGAGAAAGGAAACTCCAAGGAGGCTGCCAATGTCTTTTTTTCCCCCCAGAGCCATGTGACGTGGCTATGCTCTCTTTTTCTGTGCCATGACTGCTGCCATAAAAAGCTGATTAAGCTGTCTGCTCAAGGGGTCAGAGGTCAAACTCATCCTGTCAGAAGCAGGCTGGTGGTGAACCACAGGGAGGGGTTAGGGGGCTGTGACCTGTTGATTGTCCGAGGTATGATGGACTGGGGTGGGGTGGGGTGGGGGGTGCATAGGGAGGCTGCAGTGTGTGGCTCCCGTGAACTATGAAGAAAATCAGCAGCGACAAGAGGTGACTCGGGGTGGCTGGGCAATTCTGTCACCACCTGATGCTCTTTTCTGAAAACTGGGAAGGAAAAGAGAAGGTTGAAAAGGAGAAAGAGAGAGGAAAAATATGTCCAGCAGGGGGCTGTTCTTCTAAGGATGTTTTAGTTCAAAGACGTAGTCAGACATCATTCAGAAGTTATTTGAAAATACATCAGTGGAAGTTAAAAATAAAAGCACCATGAGGCACCTGGCACAATCACATAGCTATTATGTAACAAAGTAAAATTCATGAAATGCCTTGGTCCATTTCTGGAAGCATCATCTCAACAGATTTATGCATGCAAGCTATTTCCACCTCTGCTAACAAAACCTCAAGGGCAAGGTCCAACAGACCCGTGAGCACAGCATGCTGTAAGTGATGACACCTTCTTTACTGTATATGTGTGAAAACCAAAAGACTCTTGACAGCCATGCAGTGCCATCAAACAAACAATTATTTCCCATTTAAAAAGAAGTGCCTTTCACATGCTTAGTCTTCATGTTTCTTTCAGTTCCCTGGAAAACCTTGTCTGGGCCCTCATGTTTACCAGCCATGAGATGTTGTGTGTATGCCTATCTGCCTGCCTCCCCTCTCCCTTATTGCTTTATATTTGCTTATCTGTTTGCCTTTACTTATTCGCGTTTTGGGCGCGCCTTTCTTGCCTCTTGATATTTGTCAATATGGGCTTGACCTCAACGGGCCAAGTCTCTCCTCTGAAGTGGGAGCAGGCGATAGCCTTGAAAACAGACCTTTAAATTAAACGAGGGAGAACACAGATTGTTGTATAATTCATCTGGACCCCCCGCAGAGGATCCTCTGTGCAGTCGTGTTACTGTCTAGATTAGAATTTCCTTTTGTTGCTGCCTGTTTGTGTAATACACAATGTGGATCCTGCCAGGGCCCAGTAAATTACCTCTTTAAACATTCATTTGCCTTAACCAAGAGAAAGGGGGAGAGGGAGCGGAGGGGAGAAAGGAAAAAACCTCTTGATTTCACATACAATGAATAAGTTAATAAAAAGATTTTTTCCCTCTCCTGTGCACGCATTTTTTTTCTCCCCACACTTGAAATCATCCTTACCAAATCAAAAAGTCAGAGAGAAAGAGGAAGGGAGGTAGGAAGAAAGAAAGAACTAGAGTGAGACAGAGAATGTCTGCGTATGCAGAAGTACAACAACAACAAGAAAGAGGAGTGGAGTGAAGCCGATTGGAGAGGAGAGAGGAAGCAAGAGAGAGAGAGAGAGAGAGAAAGAGCCACATGAGCTCTTGGAATGATGTGCCTCATAGTCCCCGCTTGCGTATCCCAAAATACCTGGTGCTGGAAATGTGAAAGCCAGGCGCACGACGGACGCCATTCCCCAGAGAGGCTCCGCTGGTATCATTAGCGAGGGAAACGGCGGGCTCAAGTGGCGTACAAACTTCAGCAAAACGTCAAGCGAGAGAAATGTGCACGCACTGCGCCTCTTTTTTTTCCTCCCCTCTTTCCCCCTTTTTTCTCACTCTCCCTCTCTCTTTTTTCTTTCTTTGTGTTGTGTTTCAGATACGACACCACTCTTCTACCAAATTAATATTTCTCAAAATAAAAGCCAGGACAACTTTAAACTAGCGGGTGAAGAAAGGGGAGGGAAGAAAAGAGAGACGGGGTAGAGAGAGAGGGAGAATTTGGTTCGGTTTGCACGCTTCCTGTGAAGTGGAGTCTCTGTCTTCCTGCTCACCTCATTTTGAGGTCTGTGGTTTTGTCTTCTCCGTCTCAGAGTCAGCCCCATCTAACTGATGAGGTCGTCACAACTGCTTATGAATGCCAAATGAGGGAACACAGCAAGCATCCCTGCTGGTACAGGGACATTTACATACAGTTTGTATCACAAGCAAAAATCCTCCTCGACCTGGACAAAGTATTGTCACATCACCGGACTGTTTTGGCATTTTGAGAACAAATTTAAGCACAAAAACAGCATTATGTGCCAAGCTAACCTACAATCACACTTACTGCTGTTTGCTTATGCTGTGTGTTAGTTATAGCCCTCAAGTTTCTGAGGCACAAACTTAGCAGATTCCCATTTAATGGTGAGAAATAAAAGTGTTCTTCTGTCATGTGAAATATTTACTCATACCAACACATTCAGAACAGTTGAGTCACTTACAATTGCTTCTTAAATGAGATCCTGGTGGCTCACTTCTCGCAGAGCCGTTGGGATGGCACGGCTGCAGTGCACAACTGTAATCAAGAGGGACAGCGAGCGCCCTTTGACGATTGGCTGGTGAGTGGAGCCAAATATGTCTTTTTCTACGTGGTGCAGTCTGTCGCAGACGTAATTACAAGTTAGATCTAAATAAACAAACAGCTGCTGCCTGACCGCCCCTTCAGGAGCTGTTTGGTGGCTGCTGCTGGAGATGTCTGCTTGCTTTGCTGCAGCGTTCAAGCACAATCACAGGAGAGTGCACACAGACATGTTCTATATAGAGTGCACTGCACACACAGCACAACAACTAACCCTGTTATCATGCAAGACCTCACATGCACTGCATACTTCCTAATGACAACTCTAGTAAGAGGATAAACATACATAACGCATACATTCAGACACAAGACGTATAATTTTAGCTGTGACTGCCTATAGATGTGAAAGAGAGGATTCTTTTCTGTCTGATGAAAAAGAAGAACTCACAAATGTGGAGAAATTGTTGGGCAAACTAACAATTAGCCCTTTATTTTAATTGGAACATTTCAAAATGAATCAGTGGGTCACTGAGGCTAACCAAAAGTACCGAGTGGTGCTAAACTTGGAGTGTGTAGGACAATTTTTCACCATGTCTATTTTAGAAAAGAGGGACCGAGAGGGAAATATAGAAGTCAGGAGAGGTGGAAAGAGAACTGTACTCTATGATCCATACAGAATCCAGCGAAGCACTCCTCTGCCACCTCAACAAAACATATCTGTGGTACGCCACTACAAAACCAGGCAGGATACGAAACATCTGCCTCCCTCTTGGGAAAATTACAGGTGGTGGACAATTTAATCTGTGTGTTGTGTACCTCAATGCCTTTGTGGCCAGCAGATGACATGGGGTTAGATGGCCATTAACAGCTGCCACTGTTTAAACTGGCCCAATACGTAAACAGCTGGAATCTAGGGTAATACAGTAAGTCAAGTCAACATGCTACTGGATAATAATGTCATCTTCAATATAATCTGGTCTGAGATATCAGATAAAAAAGTGCACATTTCTATATAATATTCTGCAAAAACTGACAGCCTTGTTTTTTACAACATTATACTAATTTGTATAAGCATTTGTCAGAAAACTAAGAAACTGCTCTGAAATTTGTTTTTGTTTTTGTGATGGGGTGTGGGGTTAAGCTTTCGTAAAAATTACTTGGGTTAAGGTAAATTATTGGTCATATTTTTTTGCTTAGTTACATATATACAAACCAGTCAGATTAAGTAATATTTCATACAATGGACAGGCTATTTTAGTACAAATAAGTAGCCTATGAATTTCCTGTGAGAAGAGGCTCTTAACTCACATTTCAACACACTATTGTCAGTTGTTGAATGACAAAAATAAAACTACATTTTAAAAGGAAATAATGCAGTACTTTGTAAGTCATTTCCTTGCATTGGGGATGCAAATCAATTTGAATTAGTTGTGTAAAATTAGCAAGAAATAAATTAGGATGTGACAGTAAATATTGTTTTTTTTTAAACAACCAAACCCTGCTGCCACACATCAATTAGCAACCTCCAGTTAAACATATTAGGGAGTCAGACTGAATCAACAACCTGCTGTGTCATGTTCACTCAATGAATTTTTAAAATCAGAGCAAACAGTTAAGGAAATCAAATCCCTGGAAATCAGAATTACCTAAGCTAATTGTCAAACCATGCAGTTAGGCTAACTACAGCTAGCTGGTGAGTTAACGTGGCTCTCTAACCAATCACAGCTATTGGAGGAGAGGAGACAAGGCTGGCCGTTAAGGAAGCTACTGCTGCTCAGTTAATCCAGATGCCTTCCGGTAGAAGTAGTTGGAAACTGTCTTTAGGGAAATGCAGACACTGCAGATGTGAATTCTTAATGCTGCTGTCATCCAAAATGTGCTGTTGAAAAAGCTTTTTTGTGACATATTATTAGTGTTTGGATAATTGGCTAATAGGCAGGAACTGGCAAAGTGGGCAGTTGGTATGATTATGTTAATATAGCAGAATCTGATTACAATTTTACACATTGAGGCTTAATTAATGCTTCTAGTGTACCCCTATCTTTTCCAACAGACTGACCAAATATGTGAGAATCTGGAGAGAGCAACCTTCACGTAAGATACTGTATGTGTTTATTTGTGTCAAACTGCTGTTTTGGGAGTTCATTTCTCCCCTGACATTTTGATCCAACTGTGTGTAGGTGTTACTTATCCTGCAGGTATGGTCATAGTTTCATGAAAAACTAGATAAAATGTTTGCAAAGATTGTCCAACAGCAAAGGCAACCTCCAAGTGATGGAGGAGGTAAGCAAGTAAGTTTCCAATCAGTAATAAGAAATATTCTGTAATTCCTTTGAGTATCAAACAAGTCGAACAAATAGCAAAGCAAATGGTGTGAATCCAGTGAGCACTGAGTTCAAAGGTCGCTCCCCTTTTTCCAAACTGTGTTACATTGTCCCCTGCAGAAAAAATAGCCATTGATAGTGGCTCTAGAGCAGCTAATGTGCTGATAACACATTACATTTGAAGGTTTCAGTGCTTTGAAACACCGGAGGGATGAGGTGTGGGAATCCAATCCATTAGATAAAGCCAACAGTAATAGGTATCCCATATCAAAGGGATATAGTTTAAACTGCAGGGGCTTTGGATGCGCTCATTTCTATTTATTGTTTTAAGTGGCGCTTTATGCACAGGAGGTGATATCAACACACTAACAAAACCCTTTCAACACCATTGGGCTTTGCGTGACATCAAATGTGTCTATTAACCAACCTCTTGACAAGCCAAGGTGATTCATCTCTACTGTGCTGCATGTGTGTGTGTGTGAGAGAGAGAGAGTGTGTGTGTGGATGTTTTCATTCCAGATAGCAGATTTGAATGTAGCCTAACAACAAACCAAATCGAACATTAACTATTTTAACTACTCCTTAGAAGTGATTTTCAAAGTGACTTTTTTCTTTCAAACTGTTCCCAAAATTCTACTTTTCTTCTCAAGCAGAGCAGAATAAAAACAATAACAACAGAAAATAAAATTTGAACACAAAATCCTAAAAAACAAAACCTAATTTCGTCCCTTCAGAAGGATGGACTTACTACAATAAACTGTTGTGAATCTCTTTGTGTGTGGCTTTGAGTGTGTTAAAAAAAAAAGTTAACCGTCATACGCTGACAGCTCACCAGATTCCTGAAGCCTGGCGGCTAAACCCAATGCCATTCTGAAAAACAAGGAGAGGCCCCAGAATCAAAGTCCCCCTTCAGCTCAATCACTCTGGCTGCCTCTCCCAAACACTAATAATCACTTTCCTCCCTTCCTTTTTTTCTCCCTTGTGTGAAACATCACATTGCCTTTGATTGGGCTGTTTAAATTATTAGCACACCACCTCGGCAGAGACGGCTGGCAGTGGCGCCGGGGAGACGGGGAGCGCGAGCCTCCCGCTGAGAACGCCTAGATGCACGATGTAGAGATGAGGCTCGGACCCCCTGTCACATCACAAGAAGATGGCGTCCAATAAACACTCACAATGGCCACATCTCTCCCGCACAGTTTGTCTCGCTTACCTACATGCTTTCACTTAGTATTTGTTCCCTAGAGGGTTGTTTTATGAAGGGGAGTTGGAGGGGGGAGGTTGTTCTGATTTGGAAGATGTCACCTTAATGCGGTTTTGTCTTGTTGTATGGCTAGTGTCGTGATGCAAATCTGAGTGCAGGTATAGTGTTACATCTCCAAGCTAAGAATAGTATAAGATTTAATGTCCAAAAAATAGACAGAAATCGTTTGCAGCTATTGCATTGTTTCCAGGCCTCCCTGTACATGATCTGACACTAGACTAAAGTACAACACAAGGACATTTTTCAAGGAGCTGATTCAACCCAGAATCCTTGTGTCAAAACACTTACTAACACATTGAGTGTCAATACCTTCATACAACGAGCCTTTGTAGCAAAAAAAAAATGCAGCCTTGATCCTTGGCTACTTGAGAAAGGACGTCTCAAAGGGGTGAATTGTGGTGACCGTTGGTATTCAGTGGCCCCAATTCCTGTGGGCAGACAATTGGAACAAGCAAAATATGGAGCCAATGCCAAAGCCAGAATATTTTTTTTTTCACTTTGACGACACAACTTTGGTCTTGATGCCCAGAGTCTTAAATGAATAGCATGGAGAGAGAGACTTTGATGTGACAATCATTCCCGAGTTAATTTGTCTTCAGTCACAAGTGCTCAGGGCATCCAGTGTGCAATCAGGAGAAAGACAAAGAAACACTACAGGAAAAAAAAATGTTTCCTGAATAATTTTCTCGCTTTGATACGTTAGTTGATCAGTGCTCACCTAAAGGCTAGACTGTAAGTTAAGATCCTTAAAGACAATGTATCAGTCAGAGCCTGTTATTATGCAATATCTACACATTCAATCAATTTCTTTACTTTGCTCTTACTCCTGGATACACACACAGCCACATGCACACAGAAAAAATGTTCAGATATATGACTGCTGAACAAAGTTTCATCTACACTATCTGAAAGGGATCAGACGGCATTTTGTCAGAGTATCAGTTGATAAAGAAAAGGGAATATCTTAGAGGCCATTGATGTCAATATCATAATTTTTTGCTTGTATTGGGTATCTAAACAGCTTTAATTTTTAGTAAGTGTACACATATTTTAAATACATGTCAAAGTAAAATATTTGAATGACAATATGCCATAATTTAGGCTACAAATGAATAAATGTTATGTTAACAGACAGATACAGTATAAAACATTAATTATTGCATACTGTGCAGTAGATTGCCCTATGTAATGTCTGTTTATCAAAATGTAAAACCAGCAAAATCAGCTATGCATCCAAACAATTACCAAAATCAAGATATGAAAGATTCTACTTCAAATTAAATGGGAACAGCTTGTTCTCCTAAAAGCTATTTGATATGATTTTGATCAACATCATATATTCACACTTTTATTCTTACCTACCCGTGCAGTTTTTGTGCCTACAGTATGAATGCATGTATTTATGCTTCTCACCTTAATGCACTGAATCATATACACTATAAACTATATATCTGAATGTAATTGAATGTTAAATTCTTTAAATTGTCTTTCATTATCTCAGTCCACAACTTGACTCTGCCTGCATTTTAGTCCATTATTGCTCTCATTTTTCACAAAAGGCCCTTTTAAGATGAGTAAAGGGCTTGCATATTAATGTGTGCAATTGCAGCCATGTGATCATGAAGCACATCTGCATACCTGACTGACTGTAAGTTTAACAATCATTTCCAGGGCTGTTGGTAGTTTTTTGTAGTTGGTTCGCACGCAGGCAAAAAGCCTCCCCTCGCCATCTCTGGTGAGAGAAGCCGAGCTGTTTAAAAGAGCGGCCTGTTCCTTGTGCTCTTCTGCCACCCGGTGGCCGCTGGGGAGAACAGAGAAACCTCTCCAAAGAGGCTTTGCCTGGGGAGGTTGATCAGTCCTCATCCTGCATCAAAATATCATGATTGCATCTTAGGAGATTCTTTGCCATCAGCCTGGAAGGCAAAAAATAAATCTCTCTCAACACTCTCTTCTTCACATCCCTCTGCCTTCCCTTCTCTTTATGTCTTTGTCAGTGGTATGACAGCTGATACCTCTTTAATGACTAAGACAATTAACTTTCTAGTGGGTGCAAAATAAGAAATAAGGGGTTTGCAGGGGGGATGGGGTGGGACTCTAAAGACAGAAAAAGGAAGCTATGTCTGTATACCCACGTCATCATTAAAGTGACTGCCAACACTAGCCCAATGGGCTCATTTGCATAATTGAATAGAGTTAAGAGTTGCACCAAAGCCTGTGGTTTCTGGCTGTGTGTGGACTCTGGAGACTCAGTTTCTTCCTCTTGGTACAAACGTCATCATTAGACCTCCTTAGCCCAGTGCATAACAAAGAGTTAGCTCATTACTGACAAAAATATCTTTGCTAATGTCCCCCTCGCTTTCCCCGATTCTCTTCTAATCTCTCTTGGCACAAATTACTTCAATTTCATGATGATAACATAGGGGGAAAAAAAAAGAAACGTGCACAGAGGAACTGGAAGAAAAAAGAAACAGCTTCGGTGACATGGCCACACTGTGTACAGAGATAGGCATGCCAAAATACAGAGAGAATAAAAAGAAATGAAAGAGCTTTCTTCCTGGCAATATTCCTGCCAACATCTGTCACAGGCAATGCTTGGTGTGTGAAGGTGTGTCTGCGTGCTATACAGTATGTGCCATCCGTGTGTATGGCTGTGTACTTGCTTCTGAATGTTAAGGAATACATATTCATGTTGTGTGAGAGCGTGTACATATCCAGCGAATGTCTGTTTATGTGACTCCATTTGAATGTCTGCGGGAGTATGCATTCACACACGAGTACTTATGTTTTTATATGTACATCCAAAGCCTCCTCTCCTCATTTCCTGCACATTTTGTGTGCGTGCATGAAAGAGCGCGGTTTTATGTGTATGCAAGTGTGCGCGAGGCCAACCCAAGTGTTTTCACGCATACATCCAAAGATTCCTCATTTACCCCATATTTGTAGGTATGTGTAGGGTTTTGCATGTGTTGATGCGTGCGAGCGTGTGTGTGTGTACTCCAGCATGCCATTAAGATGAGCAATGACAGCTGTAGCCTCTTCACCCTGCAGCCCTCCTTTCTGCCTCTAGAAATGTGCCTCCTGCTTGTCATAGAGAAGCTTGGCCTCTCACCACTATCATATATCAAACTGCTGAATAGAGGTGGAAAGAGTGCAGAAATATTTTACTCAAGTACAATCACCACAACTTCAGTAAGTGCCCCTTTCTAACGGTGTCGCAGAGCTGACTTCAGTGGGAGCTGAATGAAATGATAGAAAAGTGTTTTTCAAAAAATAAAAGATTGTGTGTTACTCTCAAAATACCCTCTCAAGCCCAATAACAGGAGATGAAATAACTAGTTAATTTATACCTCTGGTCTTGAGTGTATCTCATAGATACTGAATAAGAGGGGAAGTGAGGTATGTTAGGCTGATGTTCCCTCCAAGGTATGTACCCCAAAGGAAAGCTAAAGCCACTAGTGGATGAGGAGAGAAGACACATTGCCTGTCTTTTGTTTTTTCTGGCAAACCTACATGAAACATTTGAGCAAAGGAAAAGCAAGAAAATGACTGTAATCTGGGGAGAGAATGCAAAAAGACACAAATGACAGACAGAAAGAAGTCTTATAAGCAAAAATAAATAAATAAATAAAAGAAAACCCATAAGATATATTACATTAAAAATATTTGATATTGGTCTGTTTCACTTCCCCTAGCTCTGTTACAATACCAGTAGCCTAAAGAAAGGAAGAAATTTAAGGTCAATTAAAAGACATCAGGACATCCGCTAAAGCCATTACTTGGAAATGAAAAATAAAGTACAAATTCCATCAAGCAGTGAGAAGTTGGAAAATGACAATTACAGCAAGGACGATGGAATAACATCATAAATTTGAGGGAAGTAAATTTCAAGCCTCAAAAAGTGTGTTTTCCATATTCTATCAAAAATACAAGCGGTACAAAGTCTGTCTTGAAAAGTATTATAACAGAGGTCTGCAGGAGTGATAATATACTGAAGGCCCTCAACTGACACTGGTGAATTGATGTTATTACTGAATTCATCAAACACTGCAAGTCACATTAGTTTTGATGGTCAAGGTCAAGGTTCCTTTCTTATACTTTCTAATAATTAACATAACTATAATTGCCTTTGGGCATTTCCCATATGTCACCAGTGATTCACACTGAGATGATGTGGAAACTCACTAAGAATCAATATTAAATCTTGCTGACCCGCAATTATCACTGATCATGCGGTCGATGTCCAGAACCAGTCAATCAACAAACCATTTCGGTTCTGTAAAGTAGCTCTAGAGATGCAGATGGTGACCAGAAAAGGATTAAAAAACCCCAAATTCAATCCTTTCTCTATGTAAAAGCAACCTCTTTCAACCCTGACCTGACGCACACCAGCACCACCCGACCCCGAGCCCTGCATCTCCAGCCAAGGCCTCTCCCCTCTCAGCAGTCTCTACAAGACGGTTGAGATCCAGCTTCTCCTCTAAAAGTCCATCTGAAAAGAGGAGCAGACCTGGTGATGCTCTGGTCTCCTCTCTCCACACATCTCCCCTGGTCGAGAAAGCCTCAGTGCTTCTGCTGGGCTGATTGGCCCGGCTCAGTGCACGGTCCAGATAGGATCTTTCTATTTGCCCAGTGGCGGGGCTGCCTCTCTATCAGCGCTACCTCTGGAGGGGGTTTATCTGGCCTGCTGATAACAATGTTTTCCCCTGCCTCCCTCCCCTCCCTCACGGTTTGTTACACTGGTAAATGAGTCAAGGCTGGGGCTGAGCAGCCGCTGCAGTCAGCTGGTCCTACGTTACTCCTTGTAAACAAGATTGGCTCCATTTGCTTTTACGACTCCTCAGTGGTGTGTGTGTGTGTGTGTGTGTGTGTGTGTGTGTGTGTGAGAGAGAGAAAGAGAGACAGAGAGAACAACAGAGCTAGGAAGAGAAACTGGAAAAAGAGCAAAAAATTTGCCTTTTCACAATCAACACTGCTTATCGCCTAACAAATTAGTCAGGATATACAAGTTTATGAACACACTTCTAATGCATTTAACATTATTTGTTATACCCCTGTGCAGTGTAGTCTAAGTCCTGTTTTTGCTGCACTGCTGCCAGTACATCTGTTGCTGGAGAGTCGCCAGCCTGACAAATCTGTGCTGAACAATATGCACTGGAGTCCATGGAAGCAGCACTAAATAGCGTCTGTGTCAGATGAAACCTTGGCCGGTGCAGGAGGTAGTACTTAGCAAAGAGCACACGAGTATAAGTTGTAGATCACTCTCCGAGCTTGGCTGGGGCAAAACCTTCAACATGCTTTTTCATTCATGCCGTGGTGGGAAAAGCCTTGCGTTCTCTGCATGGCTGAAACATCTGTAAGCTGTTGCAGAGACAGAGCCCAGAGGAAAACATTTACCTAACAGAATACTAATTCTTTCAGGCCCAAGTGTCAGCACTTCGTAAATAAGCTTGCACATATGGTATTGTTTTCTTAAGGTGGGTCTGGGAGAACCATTATGGCTGTGGTAATCTGCCACATCCACTCATGGGGTTTTGTTGAATGTCGCTATGGTTCTTGCTTTTCTCGCTTTCCTTCTCCATTTCTACATCTATACGTACAGTATGTTTGTTCTGCTGGATTTATCTTGCTAAGACATGTATAGGTGCTGACCTTTGGTTTAAAGCAAAAAGTAAAGCTGTAACAAAATGTTAAGAAACAAACTGAAAACATCGCCTGTATGAATCCATGAAATCCTTCTATCCTGCTGCGCTGATCTAGTGCTACAAGTCTTTTCTGACACTCTGAATCTGCGCGTCCAGAATAAATATGTTTGGTTCTTATAAAAAAGCTTTTAGTATAAAAACCGGTGCAACATTTTTCAAACATGTGGGATGGTGCAGAAGTCTTCACAGGCTGTATAGACACCATCCAACTAATGGCCTACCATCTCCATCGCCCTCGTAGCACAGTTAAAACTCTGCTTTTATGTCCCTGCAATGAGTATGTGCATTCCTCTTTGGGATGACTGTCCTAGATTTAAAGGCTTGTCAGACACCACTAGCCCTTTATTTTTTCCATAAGCTCGTGTTTTGTTTTTTTTTTGTTTTTTTTTTATCTTTTGCATTTTTCACTGGGGAATTCCTGCTGCAGTAATGGTGTTGCAATGGATTATATGAAAAATGTCCACAGCTGGGAGTTGAAATGGAAGGCTCCTTCATCTTTGCCTTGCAGCATCTTTTGTTGGGATGCCTGTTTTGTTGCAACACTGGAGTGCAAAAGTATTAAAATACACAAGAATTATAGAATTGCAGGTGTTATTTTAGGTAATGTGAGCAATCTCTTTATTAAAAGGCACAAGCATGAAGTTGATGGCATTTAACGACCTCTCGGTAAATGTCATTATAATTGGCATTAGTTGAGCATCTGTAGGCATCTGCAGCTAATCAATGCTCCTTGGTAGCCAACAAGGTCACGGTTTGTCTGAGACAGGAAATGGAGATATTCAACGCTGACAAGCTGTTCTGTGATTGTGTCAGCCGCTAAGATGCATAATTCAGTGCTTTTAAACTGGACCCGTCTGGTGAAGCGGGTGGCACTTGTGTTGTTTCTTTAGTACATCTGTCTCCTCGTCACTCCTGGAGGCTGACATCTCTCTCAGCACCGTGGCACGATGGAGGAAAGAGCACTTCCGTGGCGCAGGTAAACCCGCCAAGAGATAGAAGACCTCCTCATGAATAAATGATTGTGACACGCAGCAATAATTTGCATCCGTGTAAAAGTGACGCATCAGCGCTTTTGTCTGCCGAGAAGTCTAGAGGTGTGTTTTTATTTTATTATTTAATGGAAAATGGCTTTCATTAACAGTGGCAAACCAAAAGGTGTTGACAGCGATGCACCGACTTGTCAAGCCGATCACAGACTGTTTTTCAAGCCGATCACAGCCTCTGCCTTTTTTTCTCTAATTAGGCATATGCTGCAAGCATCATAACAAACGCTGAAACAGGTTTGTCCTTGCCTAATCCGGGGAACTAATTTTTAAGGTTATTATGCAAATCGATACTGTTTACAAACATGAAAGCTGGCGTCCTATTTTTGATCTGCCACATCGGTTTTCGATAGCTTAAAGCCTGGCTCGGCAGGTGTCATGTCAATAACAACCAGCAATCGATCGGTGCCAGTCTGAGGGGGATTGGGACTGCTGGGCCTCGCTGTGTAGAGGGGATTTTCATCAGCTAACGACTGAGGCACAGCCACAGTCACAGCAAACCCTTAAATCTTTTTTGCATGGACACAGCCATAGATGACACTGTGGCTAAAACAGGACAGAAGTTTATGGCTTTGTCTTCTCATTTCAATGTGATGATTGCGATCTAAACACGTCTGTGACTCCGTAAATCAATACAATCTGAAAACCTCTCCATATTCCATATGTACAGAAAGGCAATCTAGTTTTAAAGATTTAAGGATCATTTGGACTGGTACAGTGTCAAAATAAACAGAAATAAAAACTAAACAAATAAAAAATACACTTGAATGTTCAGTTTCACAAATTGTGCCACTGGAGTTAGTCACAGATGTCCAGTATATAAGACAGCACTCCATCCTGAACACATGATAATGGCCCTATTGTGTCACTTTTTTGAAAATTATCCTACATTTCTTTTGACTGTTAAGCATTCTTCTTGTCTTAAAAGCATGTACAGGTAGCTACTTGTCCTGTAAGTGTGCTGGTGCATTGTTTTTAAGTTGCAAGGAAAATTGCTATATTTTGACAAGCTACTGCTACACATTGGCTCATCTACAGAGACAAATACAGCACAAAGCCAGGATCAGGTTTCTCATGACTAGCATCTACCTGCTCCACCAAGATCAGCTAAGGTTTGCTTACATTTTCTTTGCTGCTACCTTTTTGAATAGCCAAGCAACAAATATGGAAGTTGAATGTCTTATTTTGGGCTACAAACACACTGAATCTAAATGTATTCAATAGTAGATATGGCAGTCTATATAAAAACCCTATTTGTTTTAACAATTAAATAATGTTTCTGTGGGTCTTGCATGGTTTTCTTTTTTTTCTATTTAGATCAAAATTTACCACAGAGGAAGAGAAGCAGGCAGCTTGTGATCTATGTTTTACACTGGACATGCCCCAATAAATAGAGAAAAGACATCTAAAGACTGCTGTAAATGATGTAAAATAGAGAACTGCACTTATAAAATTACTGTCCATATGGTAATTGTTGGACCAGCAGAGAGAACCTTGTTGCAGCTGGCAGTTTGCCACTACTTCAAATACATGAATCTTGGCCTTTTCATGCATATTATACCAGCTACATATAACATTATAATGTAGGTTAGGCCAGGGATGTGACTTGAGTTGGCAACTTACACTCAAGCTGCACTCAATTTACACAAATTTAGTGCAACTTGAACTGCGCTTACAACTCATCTTTTATGGAATCCATGTTTGACTTTGACTCATTGTCAGTGTCTTATGAACAATAAGCATTATTCACGCCTGCTGTGGCATTGTGATAACTTCCACAGGAAGTTCTTTTGATTTTTTTTTTTTTAAGCGTTAAATTGTGCACCTGCCAGTCACAGTTGTGGGACACGAATGAATCAACAACATACATCCATGATCGACACACGCAGCAAGCTGTGTTGGCCGAACCACTAGATCTGTATCATACGTGGCAGCCTTTGGATTCACGGACTTCAAAGCCCAAATGGCTAAAGAAAACTGTCTTGGTTACACTTCCTGGCTCTGATGTTTGCTGCCTTTAAGGTGACCTCCAGTTACTGAACATATCCGGTGACTACATCCTGATGAAGTTTTAATTTTGTGTGCAGTTTAAAAAATGTTATGTGAGGAGATGCAACGTTTTGTAGGTCCTCCTGGGGGATCCCGAGGCGTTCCCAAGCCAGATGAGATATTTCATCTCTCCAACGTGTTCTGGGTCCACCCTGGGGTCTCCTATCAGTCGGATGTGCCCGGAAAACCTCCAAAGGAAGGCGCCCAGGAGGCATCCTGATCAGATGCCTGAACCACATCAACTGGCTCCTTTAGACTCGAAGAAGCAGTGGCTCTACTCTGAGTTCCCTCCGGATGTCTGAGCTCCTTACCCTACTGGTGTGGTAAAGAGTTGTTGTGAGTTATGGGTCATACATGTAAGCTTTGACTTTATTTTCTCCTACAGTTTTGCTTCTCTACCAAGGCAACTGATTTTCAGTTGATCAAACTGAAACAAGAGAACAATTTTAGGATTTTTGCCTTTTCCGCACAACCACACATTCGGCTTCAATCTCAGACTTTTTCTTGCGATTTCAGTTGAACCTTTCATTAATCAATCAAAACGGTGCTGTTCTGCTAATAAATTTTAATTGTAAGCTTCCAAACTGAGAAAAGAGAGCAGTTTCAGACCCCCCCCCCCCCCCCCCTTTTCTCTACAACTACTCGATAAAGTTGAAATCTTTAGTTTTCTCCAGTGATTTCAGTCCAGCCGTTCATTTATCAAGTAATTTATTCATACATTTATTTGAAGCATCGCTCAATAGCATCTGACCCCAGTGCCCCATCATCCAACTCTCCCTTCCGAGACAGAGTGCAAGCGGTCCCTCAAGAGTGAGAAAATGCAGGTCAGAGGCAGAGTTTACTTGGGGAGGGGGGGGGGGGGGGCATTTTTCAGAACACAATAGCGTTAAGCGGGTAATCATAATGTGATAGTGCTCTAGCTGCTGGGGTCATGTATGCTTATGAATGTTAAGGAGGACTGTTTTAAAGGCCTTCAGAATTACCCCTGATATCAAACACTGACCTTTTGTAGAGACTGCAACATGCTACGATGATTAGAATTACAATGTGTGCAGCTTTTACCAAATTTCACATCAGGAACATGTTAACCCCCTCAAACTGTCCTTACATACATGTTCTGATAGAAGAAAATGTAAATAGTGCATATAATACAATAGCATATAGGCATATATGTGGGATTTAAAACAATATGTACCAAATTAAATCTACTGCCTGTGGTAATAATTAGAAATATATGCCCTATAAAACACCATTAGACCCAGATATTCACTGTCAACATGGGTGTTTACCAGACATCACTAAATCATCCATCATTTGACATGGAGAATCAATACTGTAGAGTGAGGTTACCAATTAAGCTCCATGTGTCTTTTAAGTCTGTTTCACAGATCAAAATATTATGTTCCTATGTTGCACTTTAAATTAAAACACAAAAAGGTTTATAGATCTATTTATAATGTTCAGCATCCGCTAGTTTTCTTCTTTCCTTCACAATAACCCAACCCTCAAGTGCTATGAAACTGGGGCTTGGAAGTTAGAATACACAAGACTTTGTCACCAATGAAAACTTTCAGTTAACTCGACGAAGCACACATCCAAGGAGTTCAGCTTTTATCAGAGAGCAGGATAATTGTTGAAACAGGTGTAACTGTCGAAGTGTCAGCGTGCCTCTCTCTGTGTTCTGGTCCCCGAACCAACCTCCGCCTATGACTCCATCTCATAAGTCTTTCAGACAACCTTGGTGTGATTTCTTGACAAAAGCACACTCGCTCTCAAGGTGCACTCGAGCGCGATATAAAAAGGGACAAAGACAGAGCCTGAGAGAAGATAGGAGAAGAAATGGATTTCTTCTCTAATTATGCAAAAAAAAGAGACTTTGTGAAGATAAAGTTGGGTGACACAAGGGCATATTGAGGGACACACTCACTTTAGGAAGATTTTTCAAAGTGGGAGGCACAAATGGATGTTTGTGCTATGAGCTATGGCTGCTAATTGGTGCAAACTTAATGAATGCAGGGTGCTGTGTGGAGACAGATGCTTTGTGCAATGTGGCAGATTTCAGTGGCTGCGCGTCTCTCTCCATCGCTGGAACATCAAGAAGAGGAGAACATTTGGCAGGTCACAAAATTATGCGAGGAAAAGGGGAAGCCCAAGAAGAAGAAAAAAATGTAAACAGTTGTTTATTTTTTCGTTAATTTATGGGTGACTGTGTGTATGTGTACATTTGTGTGTGTGTTGAGTGTGAGAGTTAGCAGTTCTCAAGCGCTTGTCTATTTGTTTGAGCCATCGCTTTTGTTTTGGCTTTCTTGCCTCGCCAGCTCTGTGGCTCTCAATTAGCGTGCAAGCCTCAGGGACCTAATTAACCAGTTCAATTAATAAATAATTTCCTTAAAAATCCCATACAAGCCATTCTGACATTTGTCAGCCACTCAGGAGCTGTTTGTGTGTGCCTGAGTGTGTGTGAGAAAAAGAGAGAGAAAAAGGGAGAGAATGATTAGCTTGTTTGCAAGCTCTGCTTATCCCCCAGGTGGCTGATGCAGGGGACAGTGCTGTGTGTGTGCTTGCATGTGTGTGTGTGGCTGGATAGAGAGGGGCTTACTCACAGCGCTGGACCCCACAGCAGAGGAGGGCCCCCATGACCTTTTATCGAGTGTCCAATCAATAATGTGCGAGCGTCCATCTCTTTGAGTTGCAGCCCGAGCCCAGGCTTCTGAAGGCCTGTGGCCAGCAGCAAAGCAGGATGGGAACAGGCTACACAGTGGGGCAAAAGAGTCCTTGGGGGGCCAGGAGTGGAACAGAACCAACCGCCTCATGTCATTTACTCATAATGATGTCTTCCTTTAGTTGAAAAGGGAGGGGTGCATGGGATGGAGAGGGGGGCGGTGTCCCCCTCCTCCACTAGCCACCGCAGATTCAGCCTCTCTCTTCCTTTGTCTGATGGTGAAAGCATCCTCTTTGGTCTGTCACCGGGCTCTGTGATTAAGGAGTAGAAACAGACCCTGGCTTTTTTCACATTAGAATCCCATTTAGTGTTTCTTATCATAGCTATCTATCTGGTCACATGTTGGGATGGAGTTGTATTTCATTGTTTTGTGAACTGTAACGTATATTCCCTTGTGGGCACAATGGGACAGATGTGCTTGTTTAATTTGTAGCATTATCTCCCAACATCGACATTACAAGATCTGGTTGTCACCGCCAAAGAGCCAGCGCTGATGGATCTGACTGTGTACCAGTGTTCATTAAACACACTCCAAACAGCCTTCAAACCGATTCTATTAGTGGCTGCCTCTAGAACAAGAGGCGCCTGAATGCAATTTTTGACCATGAAATGCTCTTTAAGCAGATGAATGGGACTTGAAAGATGAACGGGACTTGAAGTTTCCTTTTTTTCCCCTGAAAATGCCAGTGAGGAGTCAATCATTGAATATCAAAGCAGCAGGGACACGCAAGGAAATCCAATGATAATACATGGGCTGCCCACACTCACTGAAGACTGTTAAGATGGCCATTGCGAGTATCGGCGCCGAAACAAAGAGCAGACACCGGCCTTTCAGCGAGCAGCTAGCTGTCGCTCTGTATTAGCTGCAGGCATACGACGACACTTTGCGTTGAATTGAGATCCTGTTTGCTGTGCAGCAGTGCAGAGAGAGTCCAGGGACTTATTCAAGACACTTGGCTGACCCACACTGCCTACAGCAGTCAGCATATGGCTCCCTGTTCTGGTTTCATTGTATACGTATGCTGCAATTTATTTCTACAGCGTTCTACTGAGAATACCCACACAAAATGAAGCTGCTTGACAAAAGGAAGAAATATATTCTGGCAGCACGATAAGAAGAAAAGCAAGTTAAATATACCAGCAGACAAATAACTATTTAAGTCTGCATGTATTAAGCATCATCTGTGGTAGTCATTCCTCATCACAGCTGGGCTGGAGAGATTTCAGCCCATCGATCGGTAAAGTAAGTGTGTGAAAGAGAGTATGAGTCAAAAGGGGATCTGAAGGTGGGCTGACAGATGAAGACACATGGAGGACCTAAAGATGGAGAGATCCCTTTTGTTCCCTGTCAGGTTTGACCGGGGCCTTCTCTGCTCAGAGGTGACTGTTGCATTCTGGCGGCCTCTAACACCCCCCTGAGATCACTCCACTCAACTCCACTGCCTCTGCTTTGATGCAAAAGGGTGGTTATTGTGTAAATATTTTGCTTGAGCATTTGAGCATCTTAATCTTCCATAAGGTGATCTTTGGAGTGGAGCAACACGGGGTGCTGATGTTCAGAGGAGCTCCCAGTTGTAGAAAGAAAGAGGGAGCGAAAGAGACAGAGGAGGGAGGGAGAGGAAAAAGAAGGAGGTCTGTGTACTTGCTAGAGTGCTGGGAGCTAGAGTTCACTACGGGGGCGTAAGTGTGTCAAGAAGAGCGCTTTTCCCCCATCCGCAAGCCCCGGGCCCTCTCCACAACATTAAAAAGCATAAACAGTCAATACTGAATGTAACTCAGAGAAAGAGCAAGAGAGAGAGCGTGGAAAAAAAAGAAACAAGTATGAGAACGCAAGGGTTTTTCAAGCGTTACACAACATAGTGAGATCAGAGAAATGGAGGCTGGGCTGTAGTGTATAGTTGCAAAGCTTTCTGATGGAGGAAGGGAGCCTCTCCAAGTGAATCATTCATTGCGGGCGGCAGGGGTGTAAATATGAAGGGGAGGGCTGAACGAGAGCGGGATCAAGGAAATGCACACCTGGTGCAAGACAGGGGTCAGATTGGCCCTACACAAAAGGAAATGAAAGGGAAAAAGAGAATGAGTTCTTTGGCATACCTCCGTTTAGACAGCAGCAGTGCTTCTATCGGAGCGCTTGTGCGAAGCAGGACAGAATGGAGTAGGTAGAAGGTGCATATGGTGGTAGGCTGTCTGTGCCGATACACATGCTGAAAACACATGCCGCTGAGAGGGAGGCTCGTCTTATTTGAAAAGAAAAAAAAGAGTTTCAAACGTTCAACATTTTAGACTTCCAGTTTGAGATGTGAGGGGTTGTTTATCTGTGGCACATTGTTCTTGCTCATGATCGCTCAAGAGTCTCAATCAGTCACTCCCTCTCTCCGTCTCTTACAAGTTTTTCAAACGATATCTCCCACACTCGACACCTGGCTGGCTGACTTCAGAGCTGAAATCAGTGGCGATGTCTGTGTGTCTCTCAGTCTTTTTTAATCATCCATTCAGTCACTCCTCACATGTTCAAGCCTATGCATTCGGGGAGATCTTCCTCTATAGACAGATCATAACGCAGCAGCGCTTGCTGGAGAGCAGGTGTGGGACAGCATGGTATTGGTTTTGAGGACATGTACCACAGGACCCTCCAGGTAAAATGATGTACTGCAAGACAATTTAAAACGTCTAGAGTATCCTTGAAGTGACAAAGAGAAATGCAGAGAAAAGATCACTGCAAAGAAAAATATAAACAAGCATATGGCTCAACCTTTATTTTCAAGGTTCTCCAATTTATTCAGAAGTCATGAACCAGTGTTTTCCTCAATAAACAATTCCATCTTAAACCAAGGACATTCAGACCACATACTGTTTTTCTCCTTGAGAGACTGTTCTCCTGGTTTATGGCCAAACAAAAGTTACTTCAGTGCAAAGTACTGTTTGAGCCACTTCCCTACCAGAGCAAGGCTCCATATTTAAAACATTTGGAGGAGGGAACAATATCTATGAAAAGTGTGAAATTTGATTTCTACCCCACGGAATAGGCCGTTTCCTTCTGTTGTCAAACAGAATGACTAAACATGCTCATTCACATGCTCCCATGGTAGGACGTTATTAATTTATCACTTCAGAGTTATCAGTGCTCTTGCACACACACACATACATACACACCGCACACACGTTTGCTTCTCGATGATTGACAATGTGATAAATTTTATTTGAATATGGCTGACATGAATTATGTAACCAGAGAGACTGGTGGCTTTGTTGCTTCCCTCTAGCTCTTCGCTTTTCCTCCAAGATAACATACAGTTGATAATTTACAGTAGAACACATTCTGAAACTATAAAGAAAGATATAGCGACAATGCCCCAAAGGGAAAAAACAGAGTGCTTCAGTGCAGCCAGCTGAGCTGATTCTGAGAACTGCAGAGAAGTCGAGAGGAGAAGGTTCACATTGTGGCAACACTGCATTAAGGTTAGGTGGTTGACACTTTTGACACTGGAAAGTGATTTTTCTTGAGTTCAGCTGCGATGGTAGCGATGAGGTCTCAGCAGACTGGGTTAGTCCAAAAAAAAGAGAAAAATAAACACAAATGAAAGGGGAAAAAATGAGCACAGCACTAGTGGTATCTGATGTTGATAGCTGTGGTGAAAGACTGCCTTTGAAAAGCTTGAGGAAAGTGACAATACTGTATGTTTTTTCCTTGTTGCTCCTGCAGACGGCCAACATAAAAAAAAAAAAAAAACTTGTCTGATTGGTCTGAAAAGACTGTCAAATGTCAAGCAGTTATCAAACAGCAGACATGTTTTCTTTTAAAAAGATACCGGCAGAAGGAAAAGCCTAACCTTTCAGCGAGTGAGTTAAAGTCACTCATCCCATCATGTGCGGTACTCCACACGAGCAAAACCCTTTGCTCTTTACAAGGCTTACACTCCCCTCTAATTCAAATCCATAGTTGTTGACACAAGTTGTCTACGGCTGAAATAGATGGATCTGTAAAAATACCTAATTCCAGGGAATTATTTACTTGGCAGGTTGCAACAGAGGAGCCAAGAGGACAAACTAACATTCACACATTATCTAAACAAAAGGAGTTTTCCTGTATTTGTACAAGAAGATGCGGGAACTCACAATTAAGTCATTTTATTGTAAGAAACCCTCGCAGAGCTCCGCATAAACAGGCCTTTCCCTCAATTCATGGTCACTTTTAGATCTAAAATTGCTTCAAGGTCTTTTTGCAGCACCCCTTGCTCTTCTTCATCATGTCTACATCTCAATGTGGCCCGTACCGATTTCATGTCATAATCATCGGCCCGGACTGACAGGAACAGCGTGCTCAACACTGGGTGTACAGTTGTATTTTGCTGTTCCAGTTCCTGTGGCTGATGTTGTTCAACTCCCTTCACACCGAGCGGTACTTGTACGAAAAGGGAGATGGGACGACAATGTCCTTGATTTTCAAAGCGGTGAGACTTGTTAATGCCCTCATTTTCATGTACACCACTGAATCAATCATTACTGTTCTATTGCACTGTTCAAACAAACTTCTGCACAACTTTCACATGAACCTACATTTCTATTCTCATTATTTTTGATTTTATTCGGAGAATGTCTGTCTGTGTTGCTTTGTGCTCGCTGCGCAGGGAGGTCAGAGATCAGGCTGGAGCTGGCAAGGATTCAGTGTCTTGCTCAAAGACACTTTAGCAGACTAGGTGCTTGCTACTGTGGGCCTCGAGCCCAGCTATACTGCCCTGCAACCCCAACACTGACAGTTGATCTGAATCTCAAAGACTCTGTGTTACACTGAATATTTTTATCCTGCACTTTTGTTCTTGGACTGTCTAAAGAGGCAGAGAGTAATCAATGACTTTTATCTCCAAACAGGAAATTACAACATCTCTAGCAATGATTAATCTGACATGTAACTGAGGGAAAATAGCCACATTAAGTATTCACAATAGAGGGAATAAGCTAATTACTAAAGAGGTCCAACAGAAGCATCTAGTGAAATATATAGAATATATCACAATAAACAAAAATACTGCTTTGTCTCTTGTGTATTTTTTTGGCTTCAGAATAAAACGTGTAGCTGCCGATGGAGATAGAGAGGTAGAGGATGGAGTTTTGTCACACAGTCACTCCTCCATGTATGAATCACACCAGGGGGGCTGGAAAGAGAGTTTTGACAGCCTGATATCTCTGAACCTGGAATTGTTGCATTCAGTATTGATCGAAAACACATTATCGATTTCTCACATAGACATTATTTTAATTTTCAGGCACAAAATTCCTTCCAAATCCACCTTTAACGATGAAAACTTGAGTCAGCTTTTATGAGGTAGATGGATTTTTGTATCCTGCAGCCAGATTCAAAGTGGCCACCAGTTTTTATTTAAAACACAGCGGCTGACAAGGCCACAAACATCACATCTCCATTTTCAAATGAAGGTGAGGCTGGGACAAACTCTGTACTTTGGAATTTCTCTGCATTGAAGGGAGGTGATAATGAACATTAATATGTACAGCTGGCTCTTTATACAACTCTTGCTGTGCTGCCTTTGGTGTCCTGTTGAGAGGGTGTCTAAGCAGTGCACCATCAATGGCAGGGAACAAAGCCAGAGAAAATATCAAGTCTTTTTCCACAACTGCCTGCCTGCCTTGCTCTGCCTTAAGATTAATCTAATTTGGTCTTTATTGAGAAATGGGTAAGAGCAGTTTTGTTTTATTTATGTATGTTTTTTCCTCCTCTGCTCCTTTCCTTTGTTGCTTCTCCTCGGCTGCCTCTGACAAAAGACAGCCAGCCTGCCAAGCCCGGTGTTGCTCTGGGACGGACCTGTCAATCACTCCTGACGGCACCCTGACAACATGTACGTTAAAATTTCAAACGGGACTCAAAGGCGGCGCGTGACAGCAGCGCCTTTGAAAGTGGCTGTAGCGCTCGGCGACAGCCAGAGGAGTACGGGTGGAAAACAAACTAGAAAACAACAGTGCGGAGGGAAAAGAGAGAGAAAGTCAGAGACAGAGAGGGGAAGGAAAAAAACAAAAGTTAAAAGCAAAACAGTGAAGAATGTGGGTCTTGATGATGGGAATTGGCATTAGATTCTCCCTTGGTGTATCATTGTTTTTTAATTTGGTTGAAACTCCCTTGAGTGGAGCTTTCGGTCTTCCAGGGACTCTGCTGAGGGCCCGTTCTCGCTGCAGTCCAGGGACAGCAGCGCCTCTCTCCTGCTCTTCTGAGGCCTCAGTCAGATCAAGTCATGCTTTTTATGCATCTCACTACCCTATCCTTCAACACAAAACAACTGCGCACGAATGTTAATAACATTCTTGATTCCATCTCGCATACCTTCGCTTCGATGGTTGTGCAATTAATTCCCAGTAGGAATGGAAACCAGTGCTTGCCACAGAGAATTTCTGCAGAATTCATAAATCTAAGATCTGTAGCTACCGATACCGACAAGAAAATGGACAACTCAATTTAGATTCTTGCTCTGCTGTCCTGAATGTGCCAGGATGAAATCTTTTTAAAACACTGTGTATCCGAAAACCTTTGCCTACAAGCAAACGAATGGCATATGGCGCGCAATGTGCACACACAGGCTTGAGGATGTACTTTCAAATGATCACCCGGCACAACACACAGACACAGACCACCACCCCCTCTTCAACATGGCTAAATGAACAGTGTAAATGGGGTACAACAAAAAGGCCTGGGCTGTGCCAGACCCTATGGGAGAACTGCCATCTCTGCAGTCCTGCAGTTTGTGCACTGATCCTTCAGTCAGCATCCACATCTGCAGTTCAAAAACACACACTGGCTTGAAACTGTTACAAAGCTAACTGTTCATTGTCTGAGACTTTGTTTGACCATGCTGTGTGTGTGTGTGTGTGTGTGTGTGTGTACATGAATGTGTGTGTCTAGTCTAAGTTTATTTGAAACTAGCAGTCTAAAATCAACTCTAACGCTGTAGTGTGTGCGTGTGTGTGCAGTGAATGTGTGCGCCGCTTCGACAAATAAGTGGACAAGCAGCATGTGTGCTGGGACACAGGTCATGTCAGCCTGTTAGTGACTGTTTTTTTGTTGTTGTTGTTGTTTTTACTTCTCCCTCGGTAAAACTAGGTCTGAGCACTGATAGGCTTCAGTACAGACAGGAGCCATGGCACTGACACACACAGAACCGTACCACATGAATTTGTGCCATTGCCTAACTCATGTCTATATAAATGTGTGTCCAAGCTTACTTACAAATGTATACATGCAAGCAAACAAACACACATACCAGCTGCTCAGAGATATGGCTGTGGTATAAAGAACTTAAAACAGCCATCCTGCAGACAGCCAATGCTTTGGCTTCTAGTGCCCTCTAGTGCTTGGAACTACCTGGCAAATTAACTGGGACATCTACTGAAACTGGTCAACTGTGAAGATAAACTCAGTGCTATTGACATGAACTAAAACTATTAAACAGAACAAAAATTCTGACCAACATTTGTCTGAAAAGTTGTTTAGCAATGGGTTTTATTTCTTCATAAAGGTGTCAGTTTCCTTACAAATCCTGAAGTGACATTGGATATCGATAAGGCAAAGAGTAAAAAGGCAGACACTCATTTCAGAGAACAATAAGTAAATCTCATAAAAGATCTGAGGCATTTTAAACAATTAAAAACATTCGAATCATAAAATAGCCATGTCTACTCTATAATTGCAAATTCTGCTATGTGCAGCTCTGCAGTACAAAAGAGCCAAAAGTGTAATTACACTGATCTTAATTTAAATTAAATTTAAATTTATGAATTTTTAAAATGTAAAAAGTTACTGTTTTAAACAAGACTTTATTTTCACAAAGCTGGCTGCACAAGGAAAATCATATTTCAAATTATATTACAAGCGCGTCTTATCTGTTGAGTCCTATCAAATTGCTTTATAATAAGATCAAACAAACTAATTTACATAAATACATAGCTTTTATTTTATATTCAGCCTCTTAAAAAGGGATTCTGTTGCAGGACTAAGTCTAGATTATCGCAACATTTTCTAAATCATGTTTCTTTATTCTTAAGAACTTAACAGCTGCAACACACACACAAAAAAACAATTAAAATACATCTTCACTTTCTTTGTATGGTTTAGTTTGTTAGACAATAATGTGTCTTAATCTGATAAAAAACTGAATCTATTGTGAATTTCAATAACTTAAATAAATGTTTCTGGTAGCCAAGTTGTAAAAGGTGATATAAAAATACATGGCAAATAAAACTTATTACAATAGTTTGTTTTAACTGGGGTCTTATGTGAACGTAATCTTATATTATTTTAAACTGTGTGCTCATAAGCAAAACGAGTGCATCTGGACAAAAAAGAAATAAAGAATCCCGTTATTATGCTCTGTTTTGTATTATTTATGTGGTGCACAGGAAAGGCCTTTGAAAAACTGGAAATCCAAGTAACATTATTAAGGTGCCATGAACTACAAACATTTTTCGCATAAAATGTAACTTGTTCTTTTAACGTAACTGAGTAACATCACACTTTGTCTTCCATGTGTTTATCCCCTCAAATGATTAATTCCTTCAATCAATCATATTTATTGTATGTAATTTTATACAGAAAACATTTTTATTTCATGCCACATCATGGAACATTTTCCTCTGTGAGAATACTTTTAGTTAGATAAAATAATACTTTAGATTGTTAGATAAAAATGCTTAAACTTTTTGTTTAATATCTGAGGACATTTATTTTATTAGAGAATTGTTTTATAAAATATTACATAAAAATCAAATAGCAATCCATTCTGGAGTTTAAAAAAAAAACTCCAATCCAATACATTGACATATTTAGCCAAAACCTATATAACCTCATATATTTAGGGCAGCTAAGGTTACTGCCTTTGAGCAACTGGATATTCCATGTGAGGACTTTAATGTAGTCTTTTCTACTGCTTAATTTAATATAATAAGGAAGGATTTTTGTAAATCATATGCATGTATTTTTTGCGCATGCATGATAGAGCCAGCAGAGGTGGGATTTGAGAGGCACCTCAAAGCTATGATTATCCTGAGTGTCTCAGCCCAATAATGTTACCTGCTGGGACAGCAGCATTGCTCCTCTAAATAAATTGCAAGTGGCCTTGGGCAATAAGAGGAACCCTCCTTTGATCTGCCTGACTGCCAATGAGGAAAATGTGCAGGCAGTCAATCAAGCTCTTAAGGCTTTGCAACAATGGAGCCGACCCCAGTTTATTATTTATTTTTTAAATTGATGTATTTCATTATCACAAGGTGTCTACTTGCTGGGGTAGCGGGGGGTGGGGGGGATTGGGGGGGGCAACATGATCAATAATTGATATGCGGTGTGAAAAAGCTGATTTGCTGCCTCTCCTCTGTTGCACTTGTCACTAGCTGTTGTCAGAACACATTTGCTTTGATGACAAATTTGAAGAAGTGAACATCAGCATCACATCTGATTACAAATTTAGTGAGTGGTGAAAGGCAGGGGCCCCTTCTCGCAGAGGCTCTGTTTGTTCAGGGTGCTCTGGAGGAATGACTACCAGGCTCTGAGGTGAGTTACAGTCTTGTAAGCAGAGAGATGAAAAGGGGTTGAACTTTTTTGTCATGTGTCAGTAAACAGCGTGACTTGTTTGAAAGGCACCTGGATTACAGGGTGAAAAGTTGCTCTTTAAACCTTTAAAGCTTTGGGGCATGGGAGACACGCCACGTCAAAACAGAGTGTGGAGATGAGGAGTGAGAGCAACTAAAAGCCATAACTCCCCCTGGTGTGTCTGCTGAGAGACGAAGGAGTTGTCCTGCTTTTCAGAGTTTGGGTCATGCTGTATGGTGGAGCATCTCAAATGGATTTAGTCAAATAAAGGAAGATGCCTGAATGATTCCAACAGTCCAGGTTTCCTGAAAGACAGCTTGTACTGACGTGAAGAAAATGCCTTCTAACCTTCTAACTCTATACCAAGTACTATGTGAGCATGTTTTCTGTAGCAGCACTGTTAAAGCTCCCTAAAGTGTAAAAATGGCATTCACTGTAAATAGAGGAGGGTTATAAAACAGGTCTAATCTTAGATGTAGTTGTGTAGATTTTTCTTTCACGGTTGCACCTAAATGATCACCTACAGGTCATCAGAATCAAACTAAAAGAAAATCTTTATGGTGATTTCATTGCTAAGAGTAGTTCTTATTTATTTATTTATTTTTTTAATTACATGTACGGAGTGGAGATTTACCACAAACTTTAAAACTAAATCCTGATGGGGAAACAGTTCAGCACAAAATCTCAAAGACCAGAAAACAAACAACATATCAACAACTCAACATAATTGACAGCTGCATCCATTTGCTCGGTCCAAGCCCCCTCCTCCTGCTTTTCCACTCTGTTCTTCCAACACCATTTCCTCTTTTAATTATCCCCCAGCAAAAAGATGGAGCACATCAGACGCATCGCGGTAAATCCTGGCCCTGGCACAGGCTCATAGTGGCTCCTGCGTCTGGCAATCCCGATAGAGCCTGTGTGCTGGCAGTGACAAGAGAGGGAGGATGCCTGGAGATTTTCTGACAGAAAGAATGGAGAGGATGATCTCCCAGCAAAAGAGAGGTCCTCATTCTACTCCCGGCGTGGGAGGCTTTTTGGCGAGCATTTTCCGATCATACCACATTTTCAGCACCAGATTAGCCAGTTCTCCGGAGCAAAACTCACATAGACTCCTTGTTTACACCTCAGTACGACAGTGTTTTTGTAATGACTGCTCAGTAAAAGAGCACATTGGAGACACTGCAAGCACGGCTGCTCTCCTATCTCTCCCTACAACATTTTAGGGGTGAGACTTATTGTATATAGCAGGGTCAGAGACACCATGGTTTGCATAAAGGGAATATGATTTGTTTTGAATTGAAAGAAGTCTCCTATGACCTGAAATGTGTTTTACGGAGTGAATTGCACATTCACATTCTAATTAGGTATCAGCTACACGGATGGGTTTTTCTTTTGGAAGCCGGATAGATGAAAAAGGTTGCAAGTTAACTAGTGCTGGGGTTGCTATCTGTCAAAGTTTCTCCTATCTCTGTGGGGTGCACATCAATCACAGAGGTCCCCAACTGACAGTCATTCTGCGGGCTAATAGTGTCGTCATCTCCCAAGCGATTACACAGATTGCACAATGAGATCCTCGGACACAATGGAGCTGCAAATCTAGCCCCCCACTCTGTTCCCTTCTCCTTTCCTTTTCTTCCATCATTCTGAGATGAAGAGTGGAACGCTCCAGCGGGAGCGGGTAGCTTTCTTCTCCTCCAGGGGGAACTGAGAAAGCAGGCAAGGGCCTCTGTGATGTTACTTTCCCTTCAGGGTGGGGAGGAGATGTCTTGTAGCACAGCTAAAGATGATCATTTGAGAGCCTGTGAAACAAGGTTCCCCTCTGAAAGCCACAGAGATATGGAGAGAGCCAAGGTCGCAACTAATGAGTTAGGGTAAGCTGATGTTCCTCGGTGATGAAAACGAAAACAATGACAATGATGGTAGTTTTTTTTTTCTTGGTTTAGACACTGTATTGCACCTCAGTTACACGCTTCTCTCAATACAAAGGTCAGAGGTCAGGCTGAGCAGCAGCCTTGGAGCTGGTAGAGTCCTGCTCAAAGACACCTCAGAAAAGAGAATACTTGCTACTTGAGTTTGAACAAACACTTCCCAGCCCGAGTATGATTTCCCTGTCATTCTGCTGCCTTCTTGCATCAAGACTGAGTACAAGGATTTTACATTTAATAGGCACGATGAAAGAAATCATTAATTTATGAATGAACATATGAGGAAAATCTAAACATTTGTTTCTTATATGTTCTGATAAAACCTTTCCTCCCGGAGTAAATATTTGCTCAAGAAAGTCACAAAACAAAACAACATCCCATCTGATAATCTGCCACAATTACGCTGCACACTGTGATGAAAGGATATCAATGATCTACTTATGTCATAGAAAAAGAGTGCAGCTTCAAACATGAAAGCTTATTGAAGCCTATGAGAGTTTCAAGTCAATGAATGATCAAAGAGGCAAAAGCTTATCAACGCTGTTCCTAAACACTGAAACAGTGTCGTATGGCTCTGGATATACTACCACAGTAGCAGTGTTTTTGCCCAGGAACATAATGGCTATTGTGCTTTCTGAAAACATTAGCCTTTTTACACAGTTGAAGCTGCAAAAAAGCACACAAAGTGAAAAGGGGGCATAAGTCCTTTATCCTGATGAAAGGCTAAAGGATGAGACTGACCTTTCTGGCATCAGCTGGGCTTTGGGAACACAATACATGGCGGCAACTCTTTCTGGCCTTTTCCCCTTCAGCTTTGGGCTATGCTTACAAGCCAAAGACTCAAGTCCAAACATCTATCATTTTATACAAACACTCAAAAACACAGATGCCCCAAACCCAGCCTTTTATATCACACAAACACACACACACTACGCAGTTCTGTCTGTACATCTGCAAACAGACCAGTCCCGTCTGGCTTCATAGTACAACTGCAGGCTATGGAAGCAAAAAGAGACAACAGGTCACTGTAGATTACATCAACACAAAAGCTTGACTCAGTCCACACAGTATCAACACCATTTCCCTTTAACTGGAATTGAATAACAATTACATTGTGACCTGTCCCACTTAGGGAACGCACCTATCCAGACTCACTTCAACTGGGACTGAATGAAAAGTAACTATGTTACAATTTTCCACACAAGCAAGACATGAAATGAAAATCATGACATGGTTAAGTACTTTTTTAGAGAGTGGCCCCCAAAAATGACCTAACCCACAGTATATTTTAAAGGCTTTGTTGTTGGGGGGCCACATACCTAAAAGGGCCTTTGTGTGACATTTCAAAAGGCTGCATCACAAGGTCATGGCAGAACAAGGGTCATACAAACACAGAACACCACACAGAAAAGCACTTGTGTGGTGTTCGTTTTTTTGGGGGGGTGGGGGGGTGGGGGTGTAAATTCTATAGGTAAACTCTAGCAGACAGGAGATAAGTTACCCATGAGCTGTCAGACAAAGGGAACACTAGTTGGCATCTGAAAAGGTAAAGAGTAGTAGTCCCTGACGTGTCAGAGGCCTCATCGTCAGTGGGAGAGTATAAAAGGACCTGTAAGTGTGTCTAGGGCAATGGTGCGCAAAACATCCACAGTCCTGCAACCATGGGAAAGGTGAGCTCACATGCTATACGGCAAAATCTTTGACGAAGAGGTGAAGATGGAAAATGGCATGATTTGGGAAAATGTGTCAAATATTGTAACCAGGAAAGAAAATGCAGCAGAGGGGAAGAGAAGAAGCAGAAGTACTCATTCGAGTAAAAAATAGTAACTACAAAAAACAGAATGGACTGCTAACACTTGTGGACTTATTTTTGAGGGGAAAAACACACACATATAGGTGTTTAAAAGGCATGCGTCTGTGGAGATCAACAATTACGTGGTATCCAAAGACGACAGATCCATTGTATTTGTATGACAGCCACAATTTCTGGCTCCTTAAATTTGAGAAGTTGACAGTGTTGGGATTGGGCGGGCATACAATGAATTGTTCTTTAAATATAAGTCAGCTCAAACACTAGTTTCAATTGCCTTGATTTTCACCTGTCAAGCACTGAAAATAATATACAAGTGTACAGCAGACTGGAGAGGCTTGTACATTCGAAGGACTCATGAAAAAGTAATTGAGTTTGTTCAAGGGAGAGCAGTGTCCCCTACAGTGCATTCAAGTGTATTGCAACTAGTAAATATACCTAACATTAACAAGTGATTCATGCTTTTCTCTCCTTTTCAAGATTATCTTCTACGAAGGCCGCAACTTCCAGGGTCGCCACTGGGAGTGCAGCAGTGACTGCATGGACACCTACAGGCACTTCAACTGTTGCAACTCCATGCGTGTCAGCGGTGGTCACTGGGTGGCCTATGAGAAGCCTCATTACATGGGTTACCAGTACATCCTTGGCCCTGGCGAGTATTCTGACTACCACACCTGGATGGGCTTCAACAGCTGCATCCGCTCCTGCCAGATGTTCGCCCCTGTAAGTCAATCAGACAGATAGGATTGGTAGTTCCCCCCACCCCCAACCTCTCACCTTGTAGATCAAATGCCGCTTTAGAAATGGATGTCAATCACTTGCCTTTTGATGTCATTTACAGATACTCAGGCAGGTCATAGCATAAAAGTCTCTGTTGGAAGGCCCACAAGGAGAGCATGCCAGCCTTTAAAAGGAATATGATACACCCCCCATAAGACTTGGTGCCTTCATTCAAATTCTGTTAGTCACATTGAGTGTTTCTGGCAGTTTAGGGAGGAAAAAAAAAATTTCTGTCATGTTCCGAAAGAGTTGGTGCTCATTCTTATCTGTAGTTACCTACTTAAAGAAACCAACTAGTAAAAGTACTCACTTGAATTCAAAGTAAAAAAAAATAAAAAATCAGCACAGGGCAGAAAGCTCTACCAAAGTGCTCTCTAGCAAAACAGCATAATAACCATGTTCTGATTTCTGTCACATTCAGTATAGAGGATCCTACAAGATGAGGATCTACAACAGGCCTGACATGATGGGACACACGATGGAGTTCATGGATGACTGCCCCAACGTGTACGATCGCTTCCACTACCGTGACATTTACTCCTGCAACATCATGGAGGGTTTCTGGATCTTCTACGAGCACCCTCACTACAGGGGACGCCAGTATTTCATGCGCCCCGGAGAGTACAGGGCCTGTGGTGACTGGGGCTGCCACAACCCCATGGTGGGCTCATTCAGGAGGATGAGGACTCTCATGTAAACTATGCGCAACTCAAATGAACATTAAACACTTGATTTTCAAATAACAATGTCCTTTGTGAGTTTATTTGAACAAATCTATGTAACATGCAAACAGGAGTCAAAAGTACAATTACACTATTTGGCCAAGCAGCACATTTGCTTCCTGCTTAGTGTACATCTTCAACCAATAAAAGCCTGCTGCTGCTTAATGATCTATGTCACTCTCAAATACCTATTGAAACAAACAAAACCTTTTTACTTTGCTGCCCTGCCTATCCTCACAGTCTGCATGTAGGTTTCTGGCATTCATGCCAATAAAGGCAGATGTTGCAACTCTTATTGTAGCCCTTTAAAAAAGTGCAGTTGTACAGTATTTTCCATAGACAGACAGAGCTTTGACAGAGACAAAGAGGCTGCTGCAGTTCACCGGTCCTACAGTATAGTGTTCTGCAGGCTATAGAGCGTACTTTGCTGACACGACAAAGCTTTGTTTCACATTTGCAAAGCCCTGATCCCAGCAGGGTCTATAAAGAGGTCTGGTCCAGCCCGGCACCTGGTCTGGTCTGAACTTAACACAGTTACAATGAGCAAGGTAAGCGTGCAATTTAAAATCTATATAGTAAAAACGACTACAATTTTTGATGTGTGGTATATTGATAATTTGCATCAAAGGGTTAAATAGCTAACACGGCAGTTGAACTGATAAATGCTGCAAAAGCGCACTCAAAAAGAAATTATTTTTGTCACATAAAATGCTAAAGACCTTAACTGAATGATAACTCAACCTTTTGTGCGTAGACGTGTAATGGTCAGTACTTCCAAAGGATTGTTTACCATATTTTCATAACATATGCAGGGATGTAATAAAATGGTAGACATTGCAAAAAATTGCAGTAAATGTTTAATAAATGAAATTAAATAACTTCCAAAATAAAAGCTGCAAAACAACTAACTTATTTAGTTAGTATGTTAGTTAGTTTACTTAGTTAAATTATTCCTTTGTCTTCTATTGAGGATAGTAAAACATTGCAGTTATTCGACTGAGCCTGGAGTCTTAATTCCTGTAAAAATAGGCCAAGACTTTTTTCTCTTCATTAAAATATGCTGCATTTTATTCAACTTTGGTTCTGGTACATCATTTGGGACATTTTTTCATATTCCCTTAAGCTCATCTATTCACTTACACTTATTCTATACAAGAACTTTGTTAGATAAAGCTAACTTGCAAATCTGGCTCAGAATACCAAATGCTATGGTTATGAAAACCATGCAGACTAAAAGTTATTATTGTGTGGAGTCTGAATGGACAGATAACTAGTCATACATATAAAGGTGTGTTTTACGTTTGTCTTGTCTCTGTGATAATGTCCACTCATCCATCATGAGCAGATCATCTTCTACGAAGACAGAAACTTCCAGGGTCGCCACTATGAGTGCAGTAGTGACTGTCCTGAGATGCAAAACCACTTCAGCCGCTGTAACTCGATAAGAGTGGACAGCGGTTGTTGGGTGGCCTACGAGAAGCCCAACTATGGCGGCTACCAGTACATGCTGCACAAGGGCGAGTACCCGGACTACCAACGCTGGGCAGGCTTCAATGACTGTATCCGCTCCTGCCGTATGGTGCCACCTGTGAGTTTTAACTGACGCCCTACCCTGTTTGCAGCAATGTTCTCGCCAAGGGTTTTTTTGTAGAAGTGCCAGTTCAGGATCATTTAGTTCTCAAGCCTAGTCCTACTGTTTTCACCACTCAGTGCCAGTACCTGTGGCTATTTTAAAACAACTCTTTTGGGCTTGACCTATAACTGCAGTAAAATTGGACTGGGTCATTGGATTTAGTACAGGAAGAAAGCTTGTCCAATCTAGTTATTCTACTGTGGTAATATAAAGTTGAACAAATGCTTATCTTAAATGGCAGTATCATCTTATTCTCTCATCACTTCTTTCCTAGTATAATGGGAACTACAGGATGAAGATCTTTGAGCGGTCCGACTTTGCGGGTCAGAATCTGGAGCTAATGGAAGACTGCCCGGATCTGAATGAGCGTTTCCACACCCGTGACATCTCCTCTGTCAACGTCATGGAGGGCTACTGGATACTGCATGAACACCCCAATTATAGGGGACGCCAGTACTTCTTGCGTCCTGGAGAGTACAGGAGGCACAGCGAGTGGGGAAGCACCAGCCCCACCTTCGGCTCTCTGAGACGTGTCACTGATATCAACTGATTCCCAGGTTGTTTTTACCCTTATTTAGCCCCACTGTTAAGCTTTCCACCCTCTTGTTCCCCTAATTCTAGCACGGTTTCAGTGTGGTTTCAACACCGTGGTATCTAAACCAGAATTCATACATTTTAATGATGGGGATTTTTGTGCGTTTGATGTTTGGTTCTGGTTTTGTTGGGTTGCTTTACATTGTTGGGTAAAGTTCCTCCCCAACTCAGTGCTCAAGCAATGCTCACAATAGTGATCTTTTTTTGCTTTGGTCGTCACATAGAAAAATGGTTTGCCTCGCCAGTCCCCAACCTCCTGTCTTACTGGAATCACAATAAACGAAAACTTGATGAAAGTCAACTAAAGGGAGCCTTTGTTAATTTTCTATTGACTACTACAGCTGTCACTATAAAAAGATCAGGGGGGATATGGCTTTTCATAAATCTGAGGAATATTTTTCTCTTTAGTATGGTGATTGAACTTTAGTTTCATCAGGCCACAGAGTTAGATGTAGAAGTGTAACCACTGAGGTCCTAGTAAGACCAAGAGTTTCTACAGTTTGCCGGGATATCGTCATTCTACATACACAAAGAAAAATTATCAAGGAAACAGAAGCTTATTCTTTGAAGTTTGATATTAAAGACCAAAAAAAGGGTATCTGAGGATGAGCATGTAGGAGTCTTTATGAGATCACATGGTACAGAGTAAGCACGTTGGGTCCATGAAAGATGCCCATATTAGATCCACATCACAGGGCCAGTGCCAACTCAAAGAGCTGGAGTCAAAGTGGCCTGGTATTAGCCCCGAGCATCAAGCTCTCTCAGAACAAAAAACAAAACCCAGTCCACATCCCCACTCATACATTTTTCATCAGCCCAAGATACTGAACCCTTTCAGAAATAAATATCAATTATTGAAATTGTTAATTAGATACTGCGTAATTGGCAAAGATACACATGAATAAATAACTTTGACCATTAATTATTGATTCAAAAAAATTTGAAGCCCAGTGGGGAGTGCATTTGAGAGTCTCTTAAGATCAAGCACAACAAGAAATATGAGTTTTGGCCTTGAGTAATGTCCAATTAAAGGACTGTCAGCTTTGCTGTACAAGTCCAGTGATTTGCCCTCATCATCCTTTTTATATCTTTGGACAACAATACCCAGCAGACAACACAACATCAACAGGGTGCAACATGGGATCTGATCAGCTGGGGTCTAGCGGCAATGTCAGATAAGAGATGAGAGGAAATGAACAGGCTGCCAGGCCTTAGCCATAACTGGAAGTTAATTTAAGGTCATGAAGGGGCAATAGCTTCAAATATTAACCAAATTCAGGAAGTAAGCACTTTAGACTTACATAGAAGTACAGAAAACAAGTCTGTGTTCATTTGTTTTTAGAGTTTATGGTAATAACCTTGCAAACGTCAAACAAGAGAACAGTAAAGACAAATAACTTGAAAACTCTACAGCCTTGCTTAAATATTCAGTACAGTCATACTGCAAAATCCATTGCATTTTCTACTTATAAACACCATTGAAATCTACCCTGAGTTCACTTTTAGAAGCTGTGAAGTTGGTACATCAGTTGAGGACAGAACGGATGTGATCAAGAACAGCATGGCAACATAAAATAGAGGAAAATATTTTCTATTGACATGATGGTCTTCCTCAAATGGGATCATCAGTATGTAACATTTTTCCTCATTTGTCTAGAACTTAGAGAAATATATGGACCCAGCGTTTTTCTCGTTCACTTTGATTCAAACATGGAGCATGAGACAATTTGGGAACGATTTAGGTAGGAATTTTGAGAACCTGATACACAGGGTACCAGTTTATTGCCACAATATGATTATTTCAATGCAAAATCTGCTTCTGGACTTAATAAAACAGAAGAAATTCAGTCAGCAAGCTGGAAATGGAAGCCTTTCACTTCACAATGAAACACTCCTCAGTGTCCTGTTATTTAAATAGAAAAATGGTGTTAATAGAGCAACTGGGTATACACACTTACACCTGAATAGCTACTGTGACTGTAGCAAACAACTTTGATGCATGCGATATCGTAAAATACAATTCTATGCATCAAACAGGCAATATTCAATGTCCCTGGATTGTTCCTTCTCTACCTCAAGCCATTTAGATGATATTTTCAATCGCTTCACACATAAAGAGGACAAAAGAGTGAGATCCGAGTTTTGTCTCCCTCTTTATCTCTGAACCCTTTGGACTTGGTGATGGGAAGCTGATTGAAGGGTAAGTAGTGCGTTTTGGAGAATGAATTCTTTAGATGCTAGAAAAGAGAAAGAAAACGAAAGAAACAGAAACCCAGAACACAAGCCTGTGATTCCATTATTAGTCTCAGTTCTCCTTCTCCCTCTTTTCATTTCTGATGGCTGGATAATTAAACCTCTATAGTATTGTCTTCCATCTTCCTTGCCCCACTTCCAGCAATGCGAATTCCCCTATGGGCAACTTTAAAAAGGCCCTTTTTAGACATCTGTTTTTCAGATCAGTACGACTCCCCCCCCCCCCCCCCATTAATTTGTGTTCTTTGTGAAAGTAGAAACACTAGTGCCAGGACAGAGAATAACGTGTATAAATCCTCAGCATTTCAACTGCAAAAATCAAAAGTAAGAAAAATATCCAAAAGAAAAATTCTTTCAACTTTTTTTTTTATTATTCTACAATACCTCTATTAAACAACCCAAACCAATCCTTAAGTGTGCATTGCAAGACATCAGATAGGAGCTCAGAGGCTGGAATGTTACAGAGCTTAATTTAAAAGCAGTCGCATTCTCCCCTCCAGCTTGAAGGAGGCAGCTTGTCAATTACTGTTCCTGCTCTGACAGAGGCTTTGGGCAAGGAACAAGCACGAAAGCAGCAAAGCATGGAAAAATGAGCACAACTTGTAACAATGATCAAATAAATAAAAAAATAGTAAATAAAATGGATGCATACAAGCTGGAGTGTATTTTAACTCTGCTATAAAAACAAAAAGTGGTACATTTGATATGTTTGTATAAATGTCATACTATACATTTTAATAATTTAATTAAGTTTTAATTTTAAAACCTGCAACACCAGGATTTGGTGAAACTAAGAGAAAGTAAACATTTCTGTGCATGTTGTAATCGCCACATCATACCTCCTGCAGGAGCCTATGAGGGTGACTTAACTCACAAAATATCATAAGCTGAGGTAGAATATAAAACATTTGTAAACTCTTAGTCTGTAACAGTATAACAATATAGTCTGAACAGACTAACTTTCTGGTTGTGTTGATAAAATGGACCATTGGTGTGTTAAGCGTCTCTCTCCATGCTGTGTGCTTCAGAGGTTTAAAACCGTGACATCCGCCATTATCCACAACAAGAACCCGGAGGAGCTGCTGGTGGGCAATGCAAACCATTTTGACTAATGTTAAGGCCAAGTGAGTGTCTCTGGTCTAGTTGCTGTCCCTCTGCCCAGCAAGAGGCTGCCCGACAGGCAGGTTTTCATGGAGGTACTTCATGGTACCATTCTCAGAGAAGTCGGCTGCTGTGTGCCCGTCACCTCTCAGGACCCACTTGGTGGTGAGCAGTCCCTCCAGGCCCACGGGGCCCCGGGCATGGATGCGAGCTGTGCTAATACCTACTTCTGCTCCTAGAGACAAAGCCAAAGATAGAGGAAGAAAGACAACAAGTGAGAATGGTAAACATCATATCACATGTGCTGAGAGTCAGTGTGCAGTTGTCTGAGAGAGATGAATATAAGTAAGAATATATGTAGGCTGTTGAAAACAGCAACAAAAGACAGATGCTATGGTGATACCACCACATACCCAGTCCAAACCGGTAGCCATCAGCGAAACGTGAGCTTGCGTTCCAGAAAACACAGGCGCTGTCCAACTGCTGCAGGAACTGCTCCGCTGTGTCCTCTGTAAGGGAAAGACAGCTTATTGATGATACTAGCTCACAACCTTGAATCTCTGATCTAACAGCCTTTCCAGAATTAAAATAAGTATGTGACAACGACAACTATTCATTCTAGTTATGCCATAGACACTGAGTTAAAAGAATGCATTAATGCACTGAATAAGAGTGGAAAACGTAAAGAAAACCTAAATCTGCAGTTCTAAGGATTTCATAACATAAATTACAGGGATTTGTTGCTGCAACTGCAATCACAAATACCTCTGCCGATGTCATTTTTAGTCACACCAAGTGCTATAAGCTCTTCAATCATGTGAACTGTGAACATCCACCTAAAAACACAACCAACATATCGTTTCTAACATCTTTGACAGAATGATGTGGACAAGTCTATAGGTCCAAGTGTCATCAAGAGAAATCCTTGAGTTGCTGTAACATTGCTTTAAAATTAAATCCAGCTCATTTAGATGTAAATACTTAGCAAATATTGTATTAGTGAACAAAATCAGGCTGAAATTTTTGTACCCATCTAACTAGCTATCGTATCTACCTCCATATTGTATCCACAGTATCTACTTATCTATTGTATCGATCATTCAAATCTGCCTCTCTCTCTACTTTGACATTAGCTTACACTGACAGAAACAAGTGAGTACATTCTAATTCATTGAGGTACCTTCTGTGGTCACCAGATGGCAGCAGCACATCCTCCACTGCAGGTGAGAATAATCAATGTAGAAATGTGAACATCACACTTTCTCCTGCATTTTTCAAATGCTCCTCACCATTTTATTTTCTGATCACCTAAAAAATATTTGGCGTATTTGTATTTCAAGCTTTTATGAGGGATTTGTACCTTTCTACATTTTTGTTATGTAGGTCTACTCATGTATTTTCTTAGAATGGTTCCTTTTGTTGCAGTCCATCCATGATACAGACGCTGCCATTTATGTGAGCAAAAAAAAAAAAAGATACCCTTTACGGGACACCTTTAGGTCCCATCAAGATTTCTTGATATTCCTAAAAATTGCCTAACAATTGAGAGTGTCATAAAAATGACAGTGTTCAACACTGTCCACACACCTTTAAGTCAGGAAATACTCCAGAGACTTCACAGAATGTTTCAGTCAACATGAGTTAGAAATATGCAGTGTGATGGCTCACTTCAAAGACAAAAATGTGTTTAAACGTGACCCAAAGTTATGACAGGGAGAAGTCTTTTAAACTGTGTTTTAGCATCTGCTCTACATTTTAACCGGGCTCTGTCCCCTACATTGGAGTCACACAGGGAGGCTGTGCACTCATCCTGACAAAGTGTCATTGCTCATTAGTCACTGTGGCAGAAAGTGAGACGGACAGGGAAAGCGAATCAAGAGAGTGAGAACTTGATGAATATCAGACACCTACATGAAGAGACATGGAGCACGACAAGATTGACAAAGACTGACCAGTGTTGTTTAAATCATGGTGAGGTATGAAGATATGGCCAAAATAAGCGGAGACTGCATCTTTTTGCCATGTATTTAACGAAAAAAACAAAAAAACAAACAAAAATAAACTATTAGCAACAAAATACTAGCACTAACACACTAGGCCACCTACCGTTTTCTGTGATGATAACGTCTGTGTGGGAGCTGCCATACTTGTGAATGTGGTCCACAGCCTCCTGCATGCTGTCCACCACCTCCATGCAGCACTCCAGGTCACCATACTCTGTCCGCAGGGACTTTGCCGCTGATGGGCTGAATGTCAGGTAGGAGGCGAACCGAGGGCCTGCATGAATCTTCACCTAGTCACACGACACACAAAAAAAAAAGAAATTAAAAAGATAACAAATCCTCCTGAACAAAAATACATTAAAATTAAGTATATATATTTTAAAAACACAAAAAACAAAACATTCATTATATTTGATGAAAGTATTTTTAATACCATAATATTATTCTTTTATGATGAAAAGTCAACAATCTAATTTCGTTTCGAGATATTGTACTAATGTGAATGTGCACTAATGTGTATGCATTTGGTGCTTTACTCGTTCAGTGCGCAGCATGTCAATGATCTGGTCAAACAGTGGGGTCCTGAGGATGTCCCTGTGAATCAGCAGACTTTCCATGGCATTGCATGCAGCTGGGTAGTCACACTTGGAGTCTCTGACTGGAACAGGAAAATATCGGTCATTATCGGACAAAATATTACATTTTCATAGTTGGTTGGAATCTAACATACATGTCTGGCGGAACTGGACTACCAGTACCACAATTTTACTAACATTTGATGAATTAATCATTTATCATTTTATCATGTTAATAAACAAATACACATGAACTTCTACAGTATTTGTCAGCAGAGAGATTTATATATGCTGACCAATTTTGATGACTTTGTCAACGTTGGCATCTGTATCGACGTAGACGTGGCAGATTCCCTCGCTGTGACCCAGCACCGGGATGCCCTTGGCCGCCCGCTGGATGTCTCTCACCAGCTGGGATGAACCTCGAGGGATAATCAAGTCGATCATCTTGTCCAGTCGGCATAGATCCTCCACATCCTCACGGGTGCTCACCTTGTAACAAATACAGGTTTGTCAACCACAGGAGCTAGAAGTTTATGATGTACTTGTTAGAAATACGGATGCACAAATCAGGTTCTCTCAGGGTGATTTCTAAGTGACTGAGGTGATGCGGTTTCATCCAGACTTCAGTCCATCCATGATACCTAGTAATAAATGTGTAGGAAACTTATTTTACCAGCTGCAGAGCCTCTCCGACTCTGTGCATTGAAAGGGCTTCCTGGGTGAGCTGGTGGAGGACACGGTTGGTGTTGGCTGCCTCCTTGCCTCCCTTCAGCAGGAGGGCGTTGCCACTGGCTATGGCCAATGCTGATACCTGGAGAAAAACACACAGGGTTTGCTATATTACTGCAGTCATTTGAAGAAAGTCCAGCAAAAAATGAATGAGAATCAAGTCAAATTTGTTGGAAAGTAAATACATTTCCAAACAAGTGTTTGATGTGACATCTTAATAATCTAATCTCTCAATCTTTAAATATCCAGATTTGTTTGTGTTATAGCAGCTCTGCCTGGATACCTGTGGCAGGCAGTCAGGTCTGGCCTCAAAGATGACCAGAAGAACTCCAATGGGCACAGTGATCTGCTCCAGCTCCAGGTTGTGAGCCACCCTGGTCCTGCGCAGCACACGACCCACACTGTCCTGGGCGGCCACAGCTATCTGATGCAGACCTATGGCCAAGCTGTTAAGTTTGGCTGGTGACAAGCTTAGGCGCTTTAGCATGGCTGGTGGCAAATGGCCTGTAGAAAGGAGGGAGAGCAAGGTTACACTTTGCCATGAGGTGATCCAACTCTTATTAACTGAGGCAGCCCATAGAGGAAAAGTGATAAAGTCGCCCTCTGGTGGAGAGACATCAATTGAACTGTCCATTTGGAACATATCACAAAATGATCTCTTAGGTTTATGTTGTAATATTAAAGAAAGCAATGACAATTAGATTTGATTCTTTCCTGTCAGAGAAAAATCTATTGATAAAAATCTGTTTATGAATACATGAGCTTATATATTTCTATGAAAGGACCTAAAACACCAGAGAGTATATATATATATCCTCTGCAAAAGAATTGAGTATTTTTTTTTTTTTTTCAATGTTAGCACTGAACTAAGTAAATATTATGGACTTAAAACTGGAAAACACTGCTGCAAACGTTGCCGTTTCCACACTGGTAAATCCTCTCTGAACCTGACAAACTGACTGAATGTGGCACTCTGTTACCTGCATTTACAGCCAGGTCCATGTCCATCTTGTTGGCAGCTAGAATCTCTTCCTTCCTTTCAGTCAACAGCTCTGCTAGACGGCAGATGATCTCACTCCTCTGACCACACAGTCAACCAAATACAGACAGGATGAGCAAATACAGGCAGGATGAGCATGTAGCACATCTATCCACAAGGGGTCAGTGTTTCTCTGGATCTTATAAAAAGGTAAGCTTAGGACTAACCAGTGTTTATAATCTATAGACATATTTTTACGAATAAATTGAAATCCTCAAAAACAACTAATGATGTTAACTGTTCTAATAATGTTAAATGAACACAAGAACAGACATTTTTGTTATTTAAAACAATGTGCCACCTGGTCTGGGTGCAGAGATGCCAGGGTTCTTCCCGAGTTACGTGCCATTTCTGTCTGATGCTCAACAGTTGGGCCTGGTTAAGGATCAGGGACAGGACAAGCTTCACTCAACATACACCCAGTTGTCAGTTTATTAGGTACGCCTAGCCAAAACTAAAGTAGTCTAATACAAGTGCCCACATGAACTCACCAGCAGGTTTGATCTCAGAGAAGAAGGTTCCCACCTTCTTCCCCTCCACAATATCAGTGATGACATGGCCTGTTACTTTGGGGTGGGTGCCATTTGCAATGACCACTGAGGTGCCACCTTGCAGAGCCCAGAGGGCAGCCTTAACCTGCAGAAAAACACAAAGAAATACCATTTTAAAAAGGTCTAAAGTCTCAACAATCGACAAATTTCAAAGCCATACGTTACCTTAGATATACATTATATAAAGAAGCAGGAGAATATTTTATAGATTTTTTGTGTTCTCACTTTGAACGCAGGCAACTGTCACAGAACAGCCACAGTATAGGCGACTTCATATAGTTCAGCAGAATAACACTTAAGCACAGTAAATATAATTAGTTACTTTCCACCACTGTAGGTTAGTCTACTATTGCACTCACTCTGTAAAAAGAGTAGCAGGTTATATTTTCAAAACATTCTAAAATGCAATCTTAACATCTCTCATGAACAGGCTTGGGAATAGAATTTTCTCCTCAAAACATGTGGAAAATTGAAGTAGGAAAAAAAATCCATAATACAAGAAACTTTGCACTTTGACCATCTGATGAATTGTCCAAGACAAGGCTTTTAAACTTGAATGTAAATAAACAGTTTTTAAACAAGTGATTGAGGACTTTTAACATACCTTGGCCTCCATGCCCCCAAGCCCAACTCTGGACTTTGTACCATAGGTGATAGACTGCTGGTCTCCAGGGTAGAAAATGTCAATGAGCTTTGCGTCATCTGTTCCAGGGGGGCTGTTGTACAGTCCTAAGAAATCAACAATTCTTACACAACTTATCTGCATGGGTCTAAAATACACTATGCAGCATGACACACAACTCAAAAAAAATTGACATGATAATCATTCTCCTGCTAAATCTACTCAACTGATACTGAATGGACCCATGACACATTGACATGCGCACACACCTTGTGGCAACCCCATCAGCATCAATTTCAAACATGAAGGCAGAAGGTCTGTGTTTGTCTCCCTCATGTGACTCAGTTGACCGTGAGAGGGGTGTTTTTTTTCCCCCGGTGAAGAGTGCAGACAGATGGTGTTGTTACCTAACAGCTGACCCAGACTGTTGTTGTGGTAACACGCATACCTTCTACGTCAGACAGCGCGATGAGCAGGTCAGCCTTCATCTCTACAGCTAGCCGCGCGGCCAAACTGTCATTGTCCTTAATGCTGATCACCTACAGAAGCAGAAAATTGCTGGTGTAAGCACAAGACAACAGAAAGTCAGCCATCTGCCATTCACCCATCTGAGCCTTTTCTTAAGGGCTAGAGGCAAGCTGATAAATAGAAACAAATGCCTAAACACTTGTGTACTTTAAAACTGTGCAAAATGTTCTATTGTTGAACTGTCACTCTGCAGGACCATCAGGGCAAATTTTAGGGACCTAGTGGAAAAATGAAATGATTTTTTCATGTCAGTGCTATTTTTTGATGATAAACCAAATACTTCAGACAAAACAACTACATTAAGTCCATTTAAGTTTTCAAAATAATTAAGTATAGCACATTAGTCGAGCATAAGTCGAGTTGGCCCAAACTTATTTGCAAACTCTTTTTAGATTTTCATAATATTGTTGTTTTTTGCCAATAGGTGATGTCATACCAAATACAGACATTTATTTAACAATGTAATGGTAATATTTGTACCAGAAGTTAGTCCCGGCCCCTTCTGACAGCACCTCCTCCCCAGTGAATGCATGCACTGCCATCCATCCCCTCCCTGCATGCACATGCTTTAATGGTTGAGGGCAGAGCGAGCTGATGAGGTGAGGCAGGGTGGCAGAGGTGTTTCAGCGTGTGTGGATGATAGAAAATATTGTGAGTAATGAAAAGTGACTGTCTACACTATATAAACACTGGCTCTACCACCCCTGCTGCCACCACCACCATCATCATCCACGACCAGCATAGCCCCCCTACTGTCTGTACCCACATTTACCCCCTGCAGGTCACTGTTGGGCTCCGGCGGGGGCACCACAGCGTCATTGGTGTTGATGATGGGCACGATGTTCATGCGCAGCAGCTCCTGCAGTGTGCTGTTCAGGTTCTTCCTCTTTTCGTCATCATGGAAATCCAGATTTGTCACCAAAACCTGACAGCACGGGGGTGGGCAGAGATTAAATTATAACACATACGCTTCTTGAGCATTTAAAGTGATTATACAAGTACCTGTGCAGTGCAAGTGCTGTATTGGGTGAACATGGCTTCATACAGGGCCATCAGGCCACTCTGTCCAGCCGCAGCACAGGCCCGGGCCTCCAGCACTGGCAAAGACTGCAACACAAATACAGTAGACGTCTGGTTACATTGATTCTCTGAATAAAGAGATTATCTCTTCAGCTTTTTGGCTGCTCAGAGACATGCTTCAATCAAACCATGCCATGCCAGTGCAGGCGTTCTTTAGGCTATCAGAGTGTGGCCAGGCAAGCTGGTGTGTCAAAAAAATAAAATAAAATAAAATTTAAACTGTACCCACATACCCAGACTGTGGGGGCATCATTTATACACAAGAAAAACTGTGTGTAACAGAGACTCTATAATATGTGTGATGGCCCCTCTGCTGTTTTTCCTCTCTGTCTCCAGGGCTGCACACCAATTGGCAGGTTAATCAGTGGGGCATGGGGCACACCTGGGCCCGATGTGCCCCATGCATAAAGCCAGAGCAGCAGCAAGTCCTTGGCAGATCTCCTCTCACTACACACTTCTATGTTGTTGCCTTTTCTTTGTTTTCACAGCACAACAGCCATTCTCTACACTACTGACTTTATAAATTCCTCCCACTTTGCTTTATTTAGATTATTTTCCGGTAAATAAATTACTTTGTTATTTAGTATACCTGTGCGTCTCCCGTTTTTGTCACAGCCCGACTCTGGGGGCTTGTCCGCAGAGAGGCCGTCACATATGATAGAGAACAACCGTTACAATCTAAAAGCAAATTCGTTGTGAAACATATGTTTGATCAAATTAACTGTCTAACAATAATAGAACACTTTACATTGCAGGGCAATCAATACAAAAGCACCATAGCATAAACTACTTACCACAGAGTTGGATCAACATCAATTTGACAGTCTCAAGAAACACTGAACATTAAGCTTCACAAGGGTAGTATTTATTGCAGGCTATTGTATTGGATAGCATTATATTGGACAGGTGTCACCAGTACTGTATCCATCCATGGTATATTCAAGAAAAAAAGCATTTGGTGTTTTTGTGATAGTGATTTACTATGGCAACAAAATGGCAAAGCACTGAGGTCACCTCTACTTACATGATTAAAAGTTTCAACCCACAAAGAGCAGCAGCAGCAATTTCTTCTTTATTTGACTCAGCATGGATTTATTCCTTAACATCACCTTAAGCCCCAACACCTTCCTCCACCTTTTCTTACCATGTCTCTGAGCTGATTGTGTCCTGTGTGCAGCGCCTGTCGGACACTCTGGGAAAGCAGGATCTCATGTCTTAATCTTTGCTTGCCAAAGGCCACTGCTCCACTGGTGACAATCATCATCTCCCTGCCTTGATTCTGCAGCATGGCAACCTGGACAACAACACACCCAATTAGGACTCATACACCACAGCTGGGCCCACAGACTTTTCTTGTTCAGACTAGCTGGGGGTTCAGCTTTAAAAGGTCAGGTCACCCCAATTAGAAAAATATTATCGCACTTACCCCTAGTGCCAACCAGCCATGATGTTATTTTTTGTTTTAATTGTCGATGTTTTGAGATATCTGTCCCTGAGATTTCTGCCTCCACCCCATTACAATGGGTTGAACGGAATTACGCTTGTGGTGCTCAAAGCAAGAAAAGTTACATTTAAAAATTCAATGCAATGTGTCTTTTCCATGTGTTTGTTGTGGAAAGATTTCTCACAACCAGGGAAAATAAAAATAAAACTATCTGCATGAGAGAGATCCAGATAGTAATTTGGGTGAACCATCTCAAAATTTCTTTTCATATAATCTTTATTTGATCAGGTAGTCTTGTTGAGATTGACATCTCTTTTTCAAGGGATTTTGCTCCTAATTCTAATAATAAAAAGGTTACAGAGCTCCAATACATCTCATAGACAGGTAGTAAAGGAGAAGTAGAAAAGGAAAAGGACAAGTGAATATGTAAACAAACAAAAAAAAGTTTAAAAAATGAAATAAGTTAGAATCAGAAAAAATATATATATATTGAAAATGTAGATAAATATGTATGTTTGTGAGCTGGTCTACAGATCAACATAACACCCAGTGATGGATTTACCTATAACAGAACTTGAAAAAGATGGAATCAAAGCTTGTATTTCCTGCTGATTTCCTTCCCTATCAAGAATTTTCTGCAGGACCCAATATTTTATACTTCATTAAAATACAGTTTGTGCTGGTATTTGGCCTCTCACCTGCTCCACAATGGAGGCCAACCTCCCCAGAGCCAGGCCACATTCATCGCCACGGGTGACCACAGCACTGCCGAGCTTGACTACGATCCTCTTGGCCTGACGCAGTTCACTGCGGTGTGCAAAGGAGCTGCCATGGGCCCTCCCCTGGGGAACTGTATAGAGAGAGAAGATTTTTATATTACTGGTGAGGGGGGGAAAAGTGTTTTATCAAAGATTGTAATGTTACTCATCAGCAAAACACAATAAGAAGTAACTTTGAGCAACAATGGAATGACACCCAAATAGAAAAAAGATAGACCAGTCATTGAGGAGAAATCCAAAATATTTTGTTGTGATTAATTAATCAACAGATGTTGAAGGGCAGACTCGCTAAATGTTCTGTCAAATCTTACCACGACTACATATTGGCTACTGTGCTTTAAAAAAGACTACAAACAAATTGCTGATGTATCAGTATATTGACGTATACGTACATTTCCACACAAAACACTGCAAACATTACAAAACTATGCAAACAAGCGTGTTTTGCTGGGTTTTTGTTTCACTGATTACATGACTGAGATAAACAGAGCAAAGCCCTCCCCTACATCTACTGGTAAACTGGGAGAATAGATAATCACAGCCTTCAAACTGCCACATCAGCAGAGCAAGCAGAAAAGCCTGTGCTGACATTACACATCTCTCTGGAGCAATGAGGCGCATGAGAGAGACGGGCAGAGGGAGACAGAGAGGGAGGGAGGACCATGACATCTTGTACAGACTAGAGTAGGTCAGAAAACTCCCTGCAGGCACAACATCTCAGTCAAAGTTTGCACAGTTTGTTACAACAGCAGTTTATCAGGTATCTGCCTGCAGATACTGTATTGACCATGGTGATAAAATCATGGACATATTCATCTACTTTCAGCAGAAAACCAAGACGCTGTCGAATTTGTAAGCAAGAGCTTTGTAAGGCTGATACACATTATTTACATTATCAATTAATCTTTGTTATTTTTTTCAATTAATCAATAAATCGTGTAGTCAGAAAACAATTAAAAACTGCCCATCACAATTTACCAGAGCCTGAGGTGACCTCTTCAAATTGCTTGTTTTGCCAGAGCAATAGTCAAAAACTCAATATTTAAATGCACAGTAATATAAAACAGAGAAAAGCAAATGTTTGGCATTTCTGCCTGTTTAATGGCTTAATAAATTATCCTATAACTGTTCATTTTAGGGCTGAAACTAACAATTATTTTATAATTGATTAATCTGCCAATTATTTTTCAATGAATCAAAGAATTGTTTGGTCTATAAAATAGAAATCAGAATAGGGGGAAAACTTCCATCACAGGACCACTAAAGCCCAAGGTGATGTTTTAAAATTCCTTGTTTTGTCGAAAAACACTCAAAACACAAAGAAATTTAGTTTACTGTCACATAACATAAATAAATGCAGGAAATCTTCAAAACTGAGAAGGTAGGACTAGAAAATTTGACAAATAATTAATCACATGAAAATAGTTTCACATTCTTTCAGTTGACTAATCAAAGATGTGACTAACCCTTTCAGCAGCAGAGACTTCATATCCCAACAGAATCCTCTCTTTTTATCTAAATGGTCTGGCGTAAGAAGTTTGTTGTTTTACTTTTCTGTAATCCAATCACAGCTGTGCAGGGGTTGCAAAATCTATGCAGTGTTTACATGGGATTTACTGTATCACAATGTGGCACTGCAGCAGGGCTTGCCTTGTGTCAGTGGTCTGGTGAGCAACCGGCATACGTGTCTCTGTAAATCCAGTGGGTTTCTTGAACACAGGGTCAGCCTTCGCAGCAGCATGGTCACTTTAATGCCTTTACTGTCACACAGAGACACACAGAGAGCGAGAAACACACACTACATCAGCACCAGAGACATCAAATTGTGGTATTTACCTGAGAACTGAGAGATGAGTAGTATATTTAAATGGAAACATGAAAGGTGATCCCTTTCATCCCAATGTACAGTCAAAATAAAATGATCCTACTGGTTCCCTAGACAGTAAAGTAATTAAGAGCTTACTTACCTCCTGAAGTCCCAGTTTAGCTTGTCCTGTGTAACGTCTTCTAATGAGCCTTGTTCATCTTCTTTAAGCCGCTTTTTTTGTTCATTTATCACACAAATACATTAACAGAGGTGGACTCTGCATGTGCACGACTCCTCCTCTGACAGACAGAGCTGCTGATGAAACTGTCGCCGCACTTTCAACAGGTGTAACGTTAACTAAACGCCAACGTTACAAAAACGTCTGCAAATCAATTTCCATCACAGTTAAAAGAGTCACGATTCATTTCTCACTCTTGGTCGCGTTATCAGAAAAAAATAAAATGTCGCTTTTCTACAGAGAAATCCGCGAAAATTGGCGGTGAAGTGGCAGGATCTTACGTCAGGGCAGCCGGCGAAATGCGGAAAAAGAACGGAAGTGTCATTTAAAGTCTCACATTTCAAAATAAAATTCTGCCTTTTAAAAATAATTTAATAAACAGCTAAATGCTTCTTTTTTTAAAATATATATATATATTAATCTATCTATAGATTATGGAAGCCCATTTCTATGGAAGCCCATGTCCGCCAGTATATAAAAAAAAAAGATGAAAAAAAAGAAAAAAATTATGAGATAAAAAAGTCAAAATTCTGAGATAAAAAGTCGAAATTATGAGATAAAAAGTCATAATTATGATTAAAAAAAGTCATAATTATGAGATAGAAAGTGCGCATGCGCCACCCCTAACCCCATGCAAACGATATGCAATCCTAAATAAGGCAACTGTAACAGTTGACTTTTGTAAATGTTTGATGTTGGATTAAGTTAAGTTGCTGTTCAATGAAGGTTTCCACCTCTGTCACATCGGTTTTATTCTTTCTACGCCAGAACTGCTTCTTCAGTCCCATGTGAATCAGCACCTGAAGTATTTCATTTGTTGTAAAGCCACGTTTAAAGTCCTCAATGTGCTCACGATCCATTTCTGACAAATTAACCAGGAGAACTCAAAGAGCTGCTACTCTCATTGTTGTTTGAAAATATCTCATAATTATGACTTTTTATCTCATAATTTTTCACCTTTTTGTTGGTTTTTTTACTGGCGGAAATGGGCTTCCATAATAGATAAATAGATATCCACATCATATAAAAATAACACATGCATCCCTTGTCTGCTTTTTTCTTACACTGTTCAAATCCAACACACCATTTTTATAACAAATTAAATGTCTTGTCCTTCCTGTGCATGTCATATACATTTCTCATAAATTCAGACACATTTGGTATAATCGGAAACTTCTACTCGAATGTGAAATAATGCTCTGCAGGACCAAACAGTGTTTTGCCAAACAACATAAGTTTGCAAATGTGTATCCACTAGTGTGTACATAAGAGTTTACGTCATGCTATCATCACGCTACTTTTCATAATAGTCCTGAAGAGAAGTTGGGTGTTTTGCAGTGAGGTGATTGAATTTTTTATACATGATGCTTGCAGCATACAAAAAGTTAATGAGTAATCTCTTGACTCTAGATTACCAAACAATATAAAAGGGGCACACAACTCATGTTCGATCAATGCATAAGAATCCTGACTCAGGTATCAATGATTATTGATAGCAATAACAAAGTCTACATTGCTTTTTACACAATTAACTTCATATTTTACAGTATGTGGCAATATACACTGTCACCATAGTTTTAAACCAAATGTTTTCCATGAAGGACTTCACTCTTCATTTATAATTGTTCTCAGTTTATTAATCTGAAACTAATAGGAAGACAGGAGTGTATAGGACCCATCTATCCTGGTTATTTTCATCCATGTGGTTGAAAAGTCACAGGGTGATGAAAGATTTCTGTACCTGCACTATCCTGCTGTGACAAAATGAAAAGTAACCCAGAGCAGAGTTGACTGACACTGTCGGACTCCTACTGCCCCTAGGACCATAGATAACTAAATTGTCTCCTGTAGCTCTGGCTAAATGTGTATTATTCTATTATATCTGTCCTGTTCTTTTGCCTTTTATCTTTTGTTCTGTGTTCCTCCTCTTCGTTCTTTTATCTGTCCATCTGACTCAGGGGATGGAACTGACCCTTACTCCTGGCTCCACTTATCCACTAACTATATGTGTTTGTGTGTGTGTGTGTGTGTGTGTGTGTGTACTGTATCTGGACAACCTTTAAACTTATTGCAGGTCTGTTCATTTTGATCCCTTTGAATTGGTAAGAGTATTGATTTTTCCTACTGAAACAAACAGTGTAATTGTCAAAACTGAACCCCATATTAATTTTGTAACAGAAAAATTCACCCAACTGCTGGTCATTAACAAAATTAATACAACATTCACAGAAGACGGTGACAGTTTATCAGAAAAAAACAGACCCGGGGCTGGACAGGACCTCTCAGGCGGACGTCCTGGAGGCAGGGCAGAGACCGGACAGGACCTCTCAGGCGGACGCGGGCGTCCTGGAGGCAGGGCAGAGACCGGAGAGGACCTCTCAGGCGGACGCGGACGTCCGGGAGGCAGGGCAGAGACCGGACAGGACCTCTCAGGCGGACGCGGGCGTCCTGGAGGCAGGGCTGAGAGCTGACAGGACCTCTCAGGCGGAGGCGGACGTCCGGGAGGCAGGGCAGAGACCGGACAGGACCTCTCAGGCGGAGGCGGACGTCCTGGAGGCAGGGCTGAGAGCGGCAACGACGAAGGAGCCGCTCTGGAGGAACTGGCGCTGGAGACTGCAGCTCGACGAGAACAGGCACATTATACCTGCTTAACATCAGCATGTTAACATTGTTATTGGAAGCATGTTAGCCACAAGCACCTGTTCTGTGCAGTGCAGCTTCAGAGCTGCTAACATGCCTGCAGACTCTTAGTCTTGTTGTCATATATGTTTCCAAATTAGAAAAATAAAACTTGAGGGTCCTTTGGAGGACAACCCATTATCTCTATGGTCAGTGGCAGCATGCAGATTGTTTCTAATACCAGCATGTCTAGGTGGTAGCAGAGCCACTCAAATAGCTGCAGATACACTACTACGTAACCCCCCTAATACTCAACCCACATAGTCAAGCTGACCAGTTATCCACTGAAGAAGAGCAGAAAAGGTCAGAGGAGCTGTAGCCTACTGTCTCCAATGAAGATCAAAATGTATCTGTGGAAAAGTTCTGACAAAGACAGACTTCAAAAGGAAAGATTGCGAGAAGTAAACAGAAAAGTAGCAACATAAAGAGTGAGTGGGAAGAAGATTCCTCTCAGGGGCCATCAGTAATCACATCCCAAAACACACTCAACCAGACGACCCCATCCGCCTATCTCCGAGCCCTCTGACACAGGGCCGAAGGTGCATCGAGGCCCAGTTCATATCCAGGAGGAAGTACACTGTGTGACCATGAGACCGAAGAGCACGCTGTTAGAGACAAGTGAGAGGAAGACTGTGGTGAAGATAACACAGTTGCCAAGGTTCCTCGGCTGAAACGCTTATTCTTGGTAAACGTACTAAATATTTCAACAAATGCAAATTATTACATTAGCCAACGCACAACTGTGTTTTTGTTTGCAGCTTAATTCATTTTGGTTGTTCATGTTTGTAATAAAATTAACTTTTTCTTACAACGTTATTTGTTTTCTTGGCTGAAAGTATGACATATAATGATAAAGAATATGTTGCACTGTTATGAACATTTTCTTTTCATTAAATTAACTGCAGCAGAGGGATTTAATCATTAACATGAAAGGCTTTTTAGATTTTATTAGAAATGTGAACACTTGTAGACAGAGGTTAAAATAGAAATCTTCCATGAAAACATGTGAATTCTAATTTATTCACTTTTCTGTAATCTAAACAAATGAATAAAGTTAAGTCTTTCTTGCAAATGTTGATTGATGTACTCTAAATATATTAAATTATAAAAATATATGACATGCTTACATTTCTAAATGTAAGCTGTTTTAATTCTTCCTGGAGCTTTATTTGCAAATGGGAAACATTTCCAGCTTCACATTTCTGTCCAAAAACCATAAACACTGAATGTTTGCAGACTCAGAAGTAATGCCAAAGAGAATTTAGTAGCGTTCTCCTGGAAAAGAAAACTCTCGACCCGTTTTACTCAGTCTGACTCTCATTATAATGTCTAAGTATCCTAATTTTAACTACATCCCCTGGCAGAATTCCACATCCCAAATACCTTGTCTGCCTTGGACACTGTAATATTTTGGATGTCTGAAAAGGGTCAGTATGTGTGTATTCGGGATTGTGGTTCAGCTGCCAGGGATGAGCGAGGTGTTAAGAGACTCCTGGGGAGAATACGTTTGATTACTACATGGCTATGTTCCACATTGGTTCAGCTGCTGCTTTGGGATACTGCTGGGAATAGATTAAATTAATTCAATCGGGGGATGAAGCTCACTGTTTTGTCAGCTGGCCACTGTGGCTAGTGGTTTTCAAAATTAAGCAACCCATTTCAGTGGAGCAGAAAATAAGATTTGTCCCCTTCCCTGGCACAAAGCAACCATAATACTGAACACCTACAGTGATGTGAGGAGATACGTTTGTTGATTAAGTAATTCTTAGTCTGCTCAAACTGAAAGTACACGTCATGTGTGGCAATAAATAGATGTAACACTATCAAGTTTGACATGCATCTTAAATGTAAACCACCAGTATACAAACAGCAGAAGTCTTTAAAATTGGTTTACTTCATCACAAGAAAGGTATTTGTGATATTGGATAACTGACCAAGTTGGATATAAGCTCTTCCTCATTTTGTGGTGGTCAAGTTTGGAAAAGCAGGACAACAGTTTAAATTGGGATCAGTCATCCAGTTGCCTAGAATATTAGTATCAATGACTGTCAGTTATATTGTGGTTTAATCTTCTTTGCATGTATTTAAATTCTTAAATCTTTTAAAGTTTTAAAGATTTAAATATTCTGTAAATGAGAACATTTATTTGCATTTCCAGTACTTTCCTATACTTCGTTTCCAAAATGCATATATGCAGTTACAGCTAAAAATAATTACTTCATCTTGCTCCTATGTGCTCAGTGAAACATTCATATTTTGAAATGCATTGCCCAAAATAATAATAAACAGCTTCTTTCTGCATCTTATGACAACCTCTGATTTTGCAATGATCTAATGTCGTCTGTCAGCATGGGAGACTTTTCCTTTCACTTGCTACTACTTCATACACCATTCCCCATCTCTCCGCCACTTGATACAAACATCACCGAAGTAAAATGGCCGACACAGACAGAGACAAACTTATTTGTCTTAGAGATAGACCTGTTTGTGCCTTTCAAACAGGGTTGCCTGAGACAATCCTTGTCTGCTGTTTGTGTGTAAAAAGCCCTGTAGAATGATTGTGGAGATATGGAGGGCCTCTGAGAGGAGTCCATTAGTGGGTCTAGTGTTGGAGGAAGCCCCCCTGATCTGATGGTATCAGTGCCTCAGGGCAGGGAGCGTGAACAGAACAAATATTATCAGGCAGCAGCACGAGCCCAAAAACAGGATTGCTATCTATGTCCATGAGTAGCCCAAAGCACAGACACACACATAATGACATAGACACACCCTCATCCACAGGTATATAAGGCACCTGAAGGCTGACAACTAAACAGGGGTGTTAGGTAGAGTCACAAAGAAAAGGATGGAAGAAAAGGGAAAAGAGAATGGAGTTGCGGCCATGGCAGCCATCTACCAGGGATTTGATCCTGCAGCGTATCTACAGTATAACTACACTCCACCACGGGCTGATTTTGAAAGGAAGGACAGCATTGTGCCGTGGAAACTGGCATGCCTGCATAGAGCTTTCAATGAAGGTAAGGAGACGGGTGATGGAACAAATAAACTTCATTCCAAAACAGTACATGCTCAATAAAAAGCTATAAAAATAGATTTAAACATATGACCCGATACACAGCTACTAATAAATACTAATCAATCAATACTTTGACTTCTGTAAGCGGCAAATGTTCCAGATGCTGGATGTTTGTTTCTTCTCTGTTCTTCTCTCTCTCACTCTTTCTCTGAACTCTCATACAACACACCTGCCTCTTCAACTCACTATTTCCCTTTCTCCTAATTCAGTCAGTTAAAATACTGAATCACTTCTTTATTCCCATAGACGTAAGGTGGATCCAAACACTAGTTCAAACCCAAAGAGCTCAAGGTGTCCAAACATACCATATATGTCAGGCTGAATTAAAGGGAGAACTGTATAAAATTAGTTTTAATTTAAAGTTAAATTAATCTAGATATTTTGCATTTGATGTTATCAAAAATGTGATTTGGATTTGAATACGTAAACAAGCTATTCCAGCATATGTGATACAGGGTGCAGGCAAACATTGATGTTTCATTTAACTTTGAGGAAATTGTTGAAGAATTAAGGTGATAAAGTAGAATTAATGAAAATATATGAGTTTTCACATTTTCTAGATCTAAAAAACGTTTTTGGTGCCCATTTTCCTCTTTGCAGTTTATCTTTCTTCATATTCTAAGCATTTGTCCTTAATAAACCAAATATTTTTTTCTGATGTTAGGATTCAGTCCCTCATTTATTGATATTCTGATATTTGAATAGGATCTGCACATTAATCAAGGCATTCTGGTCTCTCTCCATTAGCTCATTCTCAGCCTCCCTTCTCCTCTCTCTTTTTCCTCTACCTTTCCAGGCGATGTGAGTGGTGAGCTGCTGGTGGACATAGGGTCGGGTCCCACGCTGTACCAGGTGCTGAGTGGCTGCGAGGTTTTCAGCAAGGTGCTCCTCACAGACTTCCTGGAGGTCAACAGGCAGGAGCTGAGGCACTGGGTTCAGGACGGGGCAGGCTGCAGCATGGACTGGACACCGTACCTGCAGCACGTCTGCAAGCTGGAGGGACGACAGTACGGCCAGATCCCTTTATACTCTGTTTGAAGACTTAAGAATGAATGAATTATGATCGATGTTAGACTAGTATCATCATCAGGAAATTATTTATAGTCATCTTCTTTAAAGGGTCATAAGATCTCATGTTTTATACTGGCCCTCTCATTGAGCAATGAGTCATCCTTGTACAGTGCCTAATGTGACAGTGATAAAAGTGCCTTGATTTGGAAAGTCAGTTTGATAAGAAGGCATACAAAACCATATTCAGAAACCGAACATAATGTGTAGCATGCTGATGTTAAGCAAGTAGAATGTTCACATGTTCACCATCTTAGTTACATTTGCTAATTTGCACTAAACACAAAAGTACAGCTGAGGCTGATGAGGATGTCATGAGTTTTGCAAGTATTTGGTCATAAACCAAAGTACTGGGCAAATAGAAAGTTTGACCTGATGATGGCGCTAGAGGAAAAGTCAGGGGATCCATCCATCCGTCCATCCAATAGAGACATTTCACTCAAAACCACATGCCAACCTCATGGTGGCGCTACAGAAAAGGTCAGGGGACCACCAAAGTCAGTAGGATACATGACTTGGGAACCAACTGCAGTGGCACTGGAGGAAAAGTCAGAAAAGTTATTAGGATTTGTCCTCTGAGGACCAAATTTTGTGAATGTCTGCACAAATTGTCATGGTATTTCATTTAGTAGTTGCTGAGATATTTCAATCTGGACCAAAGTAGTGGACCGGCTGACCAACAGACCGCCATTGCTATCCCTAGAGCATAGCTAATTACCACCTAAATCACTACCATGCAATGCAGTGTGCTTTTGTGTCAGCACACAGTATGAATTATATTGGAAATGCTGCAGAACTAGAGCAGATTAATGCTTTGTTGTGCATTTACAATAGCTGTTTTAATGTATGTATTTAATGTCTCTACCAGGCCCTCAGCATGGACAGAGAAAGCTGCAAAGCTACGTCACGTCATCACAGACATCCTCCCCATTGACGTGCACCGCCCTCAGCCTCTGGCCCATGATGCCCTTCCTTCATCAGGGGCCGACTGCCTCGTGTCCTGCTTCTGCCTGGAGAGCTCCAGCCCTGACCTGGCTGCCTTCACCAGGGCCCTGGGCCACATTGGGAGGCTCCTGCGGCCTGGTGGCCACCTCCTACTCATCGGAGCCCTGGGAGAGAGTTACTATTTTGGGGGCCCTGGGGTAAAGATCCCTGTTGTTCCACTGAATGAGGCCCAGGTCTGTGTTAGTTTGAGGGAGAGCGGCTACACCCTGATCAGGCTGGAGGTTTACACACTGCCTGGGGACATGAGGGTGGGGGTCGATGACGTGTCTGGGGTGTTTTTTGTAAAGGCAAGAAAGGATTAAAAGGCAAAGTGGGAGAAAAGGCAAAGAGCATAAATAAAGGTTATTAAAGTTGAAAGTGAAGTAACTATCCAGATGAAAATATTATAGATCAAGCCGAGGTAAATGCATAGTTTAGCACAGAAAAAAATGGCATTATTGGTGAAAAAAATGTAAAGACACAAACATGAATGAAAAATTTCACTTCATTCCATTTTATTTTATTGGTTCAGGAAATCTGGGGGTGAATAAGTGTGTGACTTCCCCATTTGTTGCCAGAGGAACTGTTAGTGTTAGAAATGTAATCAAACATTGCCTCCTGCAGTTCAAACACAGCAACTACAGCATCAAGAATAGCTGTTTATAAACAGTATATTTTGATAAACTATACTTCTTTTCAATTAACTGTTATTCAGATAAGAGGTTGATGAGTTGCCTGTAATTTGTGATAATGTGAATAAAGAAGCAATGCTAAAAAGTGTTTTTTCATAGTGTTTTCTTATCTCATTAATATGTTGATATAAACTTATTGTCGATGTTGAAATAGATGGAGGCAGAGATGGGTGCAAGCAGTGTAAATTTGATAATACAGCTATGTGTAAAAAAAAAATGCTTTAAAAATCATCCATCGTCGCATATCGTTGCAATTCCATGGGTTAATCGTAATATTTGCTGTGGTATCCATTTTTATGTTATTTTAGATTATCAGTATAGATCATACAGTCTATGATGCAGATAATTAATCTGATAATATGATTGTGTAATTAGAAGTATTGAACACTCGGCGTCAGTACTCGGCCATCTTGAGTTGTTCCTCAAGTATCAGCCATGGACCCCAAAACAAATAAAGCCTTTTGTCTTTCTTTTCTTGGAAAAGAAATATGTATGGAGCATTGTACATTCCTACAGATTAATTATACAGTCTTACAATCACACACACCACACCAACAGCCCATTATAATTGTTTTATTAGCAACCAACACAAAATATCATTTACATACAAGGTCAAGAATGAACCTTCACGCTCATCATATTGTTTTTGAAAAAACAGGACCTCTTTCCGCTCCCACCTATCATCTCTGCCATCCCAAACAGATCATGCTTGCTAATCGCCATGTTACAAAAAGCCTGTTCCTAATATCAAACCAGAAAAACTGCGCTGCATTGTCATGATTAGTTGGATTAGTCTGATATGATTTGATCTGGTCTGCTGTGGCTGTGACTGCACTCAAATCGTCTGTAATCCATCCTCCTGTGATTTACTCGACATTGCACGCAAATGTCTACAAGGTTGAGGAAAGCAAACTGAAAGAGTTGTTTTCTAACTTTGGAAGCAGCCCTACAGTTTCTGCGTTAAATTCCTATTGGGATTGGCTCTGCACCCTCTTACTCTTTATTGTATATTTGTCATACTGTAGTATATCATGTAGTATAGTGTATCATATCTGTGTATCATATACTACTAATAACCCCAGGACCTTATTCACAATCTCTGGCCAAACTGTATGAGATATACCATAAAATAACAATAACATCAGGGCCCTCAAATATTTTTTCACTTTGACCATCACACTACAGATAAAATGTAATCTTACGTGTTTATAAAATATGCATAAGATGGTGTGCTAGATGCAAACATATTGTTACCTCTTGTAACAACTGGAAATCTTATTGTGAGCTGTGTGAATCATCTGCTCTCTCTAGTTGTTCTTCAGATGTGTGTGATGTGAGCACCAGTATCACAATGCCCTCCCTGTACATGATGTGAATAAAGGTGATTCAAGATCTGATTCTTCACACATGAATATAGTTTTCTGGAAAAACTACCCAAGAGCAAGTCTCAGAATTCTGTTGGATCCTGATGAACCTAAAAAAACAACAACCCACATTTATTTGCTTGAGAAAATGTCACATTTCTTAGCAGTTCTCATGTTTCTTGTGCAGTGTCCTTGGCGGATTGGAATTTAGCCCTGGCTTCCTTGGCTGACTGAGACGTGATGTCCTTCACAAGTTTCAGGTTAAACTTTTCCTCATACCTGCTCATTAATATTCTGACCTTCCTCAATGCCCGTCTGTTTTCCTCTCTCTCTCTTTTCCACATTCAACTCTTTTGCCACATGCATGCACACACTCACAGACCCAAATTACACACACTCATACGTACACCTTGGCACGCACACGCATGGCCCATACGTGCGCTATGCAAGTCTGTTCCTCACTAACGCTCTCCATCTCCATTGGAGTCCTCTTCTTTTTGTCATTCTCCTTTTTCTTCCTCTCTTTCTTTGGCCTCCTCTCCGTCTCCGTGGTGACGGCTGAGATCAGCACTTCCTGTCAAACTGTCCGGCAGAGCACACTGATCCGTGAGTGGTTTGCTTTCTCCCCTTAGATCTGACAAGAAAGGGATTTTGAAAATGTCAGCAATGTCTATGTGGGGTACAAATGCCAGTATAAGATGTAAAAGACCGTCCAGTCTGACCCACCTGTAGCTGTGGTTGTCTGCTGGCTCTCCTTCTCACGTTCCTCCTCTTCCTCCCCAGAAGAGGGCTCCTCTTTGTCCACAGAAGACATGTCTAGGGAAGACAGGTGGGCCTGGGCCATCCTCTGGACAGCTGAAAATACAAATCAGGATATAGAATAAAGGAGCACTGTGCCGATTTTACACATAAAGATCAGTAAACCCCTTTAATGGACAGACGATGCATAGATGAATGGATGGGTGGATGGATGGAAGAGGGTATTTATGTTTTTGTTATTTAATTACCTTCAATAATTGATTTTGGCCACTTGGGTGCAATGAAAACAAGTTGGGAACACAACATTGACATACCATCCCATTTGAAGTTGATATGGCGAACAGTTGCTTATTTACACATCCAGCAGTTACGGAGCAACATTATCATTCATTTGGAGTTGTGTTTGTGTCCACCTGATTCACTATTGTTTTAACTCTGTTTTGGTCTCTACCAACACCTGGGGGAAATATCTGGCTCTTAAGCTACTAAATGCTCCACTATGTTCACCAACTAGTCGCTAACTTTGTCTGTCTGCATTTTAGTGCTGAGCAGGTAGTGTACAGTGGGTTTTTTAGAGTGTTTTTGCTGAAAACAGCTGCCTGCTGCATCCAAAAGTGACGCTATGAGAGCAGTGAGAAGAAGAGCAGTGTAGTGTACGGGCCGGACAGCTAAACAATGAGCTGAAACTCACTTCAAGCCTGTTTCAACTTTGACCACACAAATATAATGAACTAAAGTACAGTGAAGATGAATTATGTGCAGTAATTATAATCCCTTTATATGACAATAAACCAACCCTCCCTTTGTGCAATAAGGCAAAGCCATATGGATAGATAATTAACTTACTGGTCATTTTTAATTTGGGCTACACTTGAGGTGGGAAACTCTTCTTACCATACAGAGCAATTGTTTTGTACTACTATTTATTAAGATTTGGGATACCCCATTGAAAAACATATATCAAAAATCTGGAGGATTTTATGGTCAGATGCCTCATTTTTCATTTAGGCTCTGATAATATGTGGGAGAAAATATCCGGTATAGATGGTGTTTATTTAAAAAATGTATAGGCATGTTGTTATGATGATGATGTTAAAATGCAATTTTTTCACACCAATACATTTTCAGTAAAACAATGTAGCCATTTATAGCAACAGTAATGATTGCAATCCACAAGTCCCACAAAACAGACGATGAATAATAATATATACATGTTCATATAAAATAGTAATGTTTTTGTGTGTGTTTATATTTGTATGACTCTGGGCGTATGTGTGTGAGACCATGTTGCAGCTGTGTGCCCATCCTATAATCCAGGGTGATCCAGAGCAGAGTCACAGCTGTCTCTGCTCCTAATCTCACATAACACACACATTCATAAGCACACACACACACACACACACACACACACACACACACACACACACACCTCTCACTGTGTTTTTTGGATACGCACGTATTCCAAACAGACATAAACCACATGGCAGTTGCCACAGCAGAATTAAGTCTCTCAAATTCCTTCATTTTGTGTCATTTGTTACGTAAATTAAAACATATACTGTATGTGAAACACACGCAAACACATTAAAGACAGTGCGATTACCTTTAAGTGAGGGTGGCTGGTAAGTTGACGTGTGAACCAGTTTGGCTTTCAAGGCTCCATTTTCCCCCAGAACCCACTGCAGAAGTAAAACATATAAATCATGGTTTTCAGATGATGGATATACTGTATGTACAGTATATATTTTAGTGTTATATCAGTGGAGTTTGTCTCCACAGTGTTGCAGCCTCAGATAAATTATGAAATAGTCAATTTTGTTATTTTTGAATTGTTAGTGTTATAGATCCAGCCACCTGTACCTGTTCCAGTTTTTTGACTTGTTGCTTGTTTCTGACCTGCTCACCTTTCGTGCCCTCTTCTTGGATTTGTTCAGACTGCCACCCTGTTGCCAACTTTTAAGCCTGTTCCTGACCATTGTCTTCAGTCAGTTTCCCTTCATCCTGCTTCAACTTGCTTGTCTTGTGTGTGTGTGTGTGTTTGTCTGCATTTGAGTCCTATTTTCTTGTGTACACACACACACACACACACACACACACACACACACACACACACACACACACACACGAGAGATACAGAATTGGCTCTGACAGGATTTTTGTGTGTGTGTGTGTGTGTGTGTGTGCACCCACTCTCTATCATCCCACCAAATACACTCCTGCCTCCAATTCAAATTTGCAACATTTCCCAGAATGCCTTTTTTTTTACAACCCCCAGAGAACAAGCCTGACTTTGTGCACTTATAGAGCTTGATGGTAAAGTGAGGGTTTAACAATCAAGAAAACATGAATCTCACACCCCTTACTCAACACACAGACTTGTCATTGCATTGTGTTCTGGTGTATGGAGACTACTGACAGTGATCTACCTGGTGAGGGCCAATGTCTTCCTCTGGTGACGGTGGGTCTGTCAATCTGAAGAGTGTGGCTGGTGTCGGCCTCCGACGTCGAATCTTAGCAAAGAGAGAAAGAGGAAAAAGTCTTGTATCAAACCATGCTGTGTGTGTGTATGAATTTGTGTATATTTGCGTATGTGTGTGCTGTGCAAAACCATGACACAAACAGCCCCATCCATAAAAACTTTTTTATTCAACCTTGTGGTTCTGTTTGCAAAGAATTTTTTTTTTCTGTGACAACAATGCAATGAGAAAATGCACATCATTACATAACAACATTCAAAAGATTGTTGTGTCCAGATTGTTCCTGAATGAGGATTACATCTTGTCATAGATGGTGGCTGGATTATTTATATTTGCTTACTATTTTACTGCATGTTCCCATCGCTTGGTCGTAATAATTTAGGGTTTCAATTCGTCAGTCCAATGTGTTATCTTACCATCAGATGCATGTCGACTTCTACTTAAACCCTCTGGAACAATCTCAAAATATCATGCTGCCAAATAATAGTCATCTTGTCTTCTCTGATTTGTGCTGGGTGGTGGCTGGTTTAAATATTGATGTTCTGTTTCTTAGGTTTTACGCCTTTCAACATCACTTCATGATATTTTTTTGTCTAACTAATCTTGCAATCTTTCAGTTACTATTTCAGTAAAATGAACATAAAGCAGGGATCATTGATGTATTATAAAATGATCTCCTGCTGTTATTGCAGCTATTGTTGCTACTTATGTATTTTACTAGTGCACTTGTTGGATACAACCTGACATCTCCTCTCAGGTCACAAACTGTGGGATCAAGAACGGATATTCTATATCTGCATTCCTGCTGATTCCTCATCTTCGTGTATTCTATGTGTGGAGCAGAGTGAGTCATAGAAACCAACAGTTATGCAACTGATATGAAATGTGCTGAAATATAACTTTAAAATCTCAAGCCAGTTTCAGTCTGATATGAAAAGACTGTTACATAACACAACTTTATATTAATATGGAATATAGAAAGAACTGATGCAGCTATTCAATCTGAATTTTTTTAATTGCACCTAAACACATTTTGAGGTACTTGAACTTTATTTGAGTATTTTCATTTTATGCTACTTATACTTCTACTCCACTCCATTTCAGAGGGAAATAATGTACTTTTTACTGCACTACATTTATTTTAAAGCTATAGTAACTCATAACTTTGAAATATGATCAGTTTATAGAATATAATGCATTGTTAGTGATTGAACACAAAAGTATATAAAGTAGTTAAAATGAGCTCTACACCGACAAACTCCAACACTAAAGTCCTTATATTGTAAAGCATCGATAATAATGCTCAAATAATATAACACTACGGGGGCCATTCTGCATACTTAGTGCTTTTACTTTTGATACTTTCAGTACATTTTGTTGCCAATACTTCTGAAAATGTTATATTTACCTATTTTTATGATTATGTCCAAGCTGCACCAACCTTTGATTATTCATAGTAAAATAATAAACAACAATAAAACACCTTCTTCTGGCTAACAATAACTGCCTTGAAGTGTTATGAAATATACAATAGATTCGTCACTCTCTCTATTCTGTAACGTGTTATGGTAATAAGATTGTTGTGAGATACGAGTGGCTGCCAAGCCAATCACAGCTGAGAGTGTAGGCATGGCATGTGTGGGCAGCTTCCACTCTGGAGTAACTCTTACTGCTTCTGCTTCACTCTGCGTGCTGGATTCATACATATTCATCACTCAGACACTAAAATTAAATATGCTGCCATTGTCGGGGGAACACATTTAAATATGAATTACACGGCATCCAATTAGAGGTTCAAATGTGTCAACAAGAACGTTTAAATGCCGTAACCTAACAAACATGAGCGGTTTCACACACATTGACACACACACACACACACACACACACACACACACACACACACACACACACACACACACACACACACACACACATCTCACAGGAAAAAAAAGCCTGTGTAGTCAAAGGACCAAACCACAGGTTAAGCACCTGTCTGAGAGCCTTTTCAGATACACAGTGACCTTTTCTGAGTGTTTTGTTAACATGGTTGCCAGAAGGTCAAGCACCTACAGGGAACATAGTATTTTCACCAGGTCCTTGTTGTGCGCATCTGAAATGCCTGTAAATGCCTGTGGTAGCTCAGTGTGGCTGCACTGGAAGCCTGGTTTGATTTGTAACTGACTAGTTTCACATATCTCAGCGTGTGCGGCTGCAGTAACTGGTAGTAGAGTCATTTCCCTGGTTTTGTAAAGAAAAGTCTTGTCTTCTTGAATGAGTTAAATGGGAGGATATAACTATCTTATTGCAAAGTGTATGTGAGCAGTATATACCCTACTGAATGGTAGAAATTAGTCACTTTCTGGGATTTGTTTTGATTTTTGATTTATCATTGTTGCCAATAGCTCTAGAGTTAGTTTTGTTTTCATTCTCTATTAGACATTTATTTGTTTTACTGGCCCAATGATGTTTCTGTTATTCAGTTTTGTTTGGGATGACAGCACACAAAGGCTAAATGAGACATGATTTTGGGAAAAAAATATGATGGAGATAGTAGTTAAGGCTGTTTTTACAAGTTGAGTGATCACAGAAACATTTAATTTAGGTATTTGAGTTTCTCAATGACAACTGGTCTCTATTCAAACGGCTAACTCTGCACAAAAACATATATTAACATGTCTGTTTCAGTGGCCAGAAAGGTCAAATAACTGACTGTCTTTCAACACCCATTTGGCAGTGTGACTGAAATCAAAAACCAATTTAAACACCACTAAAACTCACTAAAAAACATTACATTTTGCACAACCCTATTTCTATATCTCAAATAGACAACACTAGAAACAGACCTAATGCTTTGTATTATTAGGTGCACAAAGAGTATCTGTGTATTCCCTGAAATACCGCTCAAGGTTTTACACACCATCATTGTGTTGTTAATAAAGAATATCTGATAGTTAAACTTGATGTGAAGCTAGGCCATATCAATTAATTCATTTTGGTGCAACCAGTCGTACAACACCATGCTGTGGCCAGTGAGAGCGAGGACAGCTGGACCAAACACTCTTCACCAACTGTGCATGTCTGATGTGTTTATACATTTTCCTGCTTTGGTTTTCTGCAGTTTTCATTCCCTGTTCCCCAGAACTATGCAGCAAAATAGAAATATAGCAACTACAACCGTACTGCCACAGAAAGTGCAAGAAAGAGGAATTTAAGCAGCACAGGAATCCAGTAAAGTGCTTACATAGTAAATCATTAATCCCCCGCCTCATTTTTGGTAGGTAGGATGACCTTCATGGTTACCTAACATTCAACTTCAATGCATTAATCTGGATGTTTATAATACACAGTGAGAGCACTGGGTGGGCACAGTGTCCTAAAGAACAAATAACCTATCCACTTAACAATTAAGACCATGCAGTGAAAGCATAAATCCCTTTGCTGTGTTTCATACAGTGCTTTCAATTTATTCTTTGAGTAATCCTGTGTAGAGCTTGATTTGATGTTCAAGAAAAGATAAATGAAACCCACCATTGCCATTTTGACCTTTTGTTGGATTTCTAAAAATAGATGAGAGTTGATTAAAGAACATCACGTCTGATTTTAACCCTTATCAACCAGGCAACTTGACTGGAAATACAATCTTGTTGCAGCAATTGCCTCAACAGTCATTGTAGGGATGGGCGGGAGGGAGCGTCCCGCACACACACGCACACACTCACACGCACATACTGTACACATACGCACTTGAAACTAGAAACAACCCATTGCAAAGCCTCTACATTTAACTGGAGTTACTGTGTCTTCCTCAGTGGCAAGCAAATGTGTTTTTTTTCCTGGCACCTGCTGCCCAGATATTCTCAGCCGGTCACTGTATCCAGTTTCATCAAACCAATTTACCCCACTTTGTATATGGGAATAATGTGGTAACAGGAGCAGAAAGGAGTATGCTGGGTTTGTTGAATAAGACCCTACTGGAGTTCAGTTCTCTTGGCTGCTGCAGTGAAATTTTGTTCTCAGCATTAGCTGTCCTTGCCCTTGATTCAGGCCTCAGTCCTCCACAGCTAATCTCTTTGGTTTTAATCAGTCATCTCCTTGGCTGATGATTTCGTCCTCTTCCCTTTTCTTACATGCCTTCTGTCAGTTATCTTTCTCTTTTTTCCCCCTCCCTCTTGTCTTTTTCAACTCAACACTGTTTTATTCAGTCTCTCCCACTCTTTCCACTTATCTCTCCACCGCGCTCTTTTTCCGTGCTACTGCTTGCCATTTCAACGCTAATGTTATGGCTGTGTTTTGGAAATGTTGTACACAAGAACTTGGCTGACCCTCACGTACACCCCTTAAGCCTTCTGTTGGCTGAAACTCACACAGGTTTCAGTCACTCTCAGTGGGAATGGGCAGCAGGGTCAGCCTTTCGCAAGGGCAACAAAAGGACGAGATACTCTCAACCAAATTGATAAACAGTAACTTTGCAGACTCTTGAGCAGTTGAGCTTGAGTAAATAAATCATTAACCAAATCCTCAGAATCTAAACAGGGTGCTGGTAGACAGGTGAGGTGACATGTGAATGTTAAATCTCCAGCGTGGTTTGGAAAGAAATGAACAAGAAATGATCCTGATCAGCTATACCAGTGGTGCAATGTAAGTAAGTACAAAAACTTGTACTTTACTTGAGTCTTTTCTTTTTATGCCACTTTCTTCTTCTACTCCACTACATTTCAGAAGGAATTATTGTACTTTTTACTCCACACTGACAGCTTTAGTTCCTAGTTACTTTGCAAATTAAGATTTTGTTTTTTGTTCACAAAACATACAAAGAGCTTATAAAATATGATGTTCTGTTATAAATTAAAATTCCCAACAGTTTATAGAAATACAGCTGAATTGATTAACAGATTGACAGAAAATGAATTGGCAACTATTTTCATAATGGTTTAAGTAATTTTTCATACAAAAACATTTCATGGTTCCAGCTTCTCAAATGTGAGGATTTGCTGCTTTTCCTTTAAATCATTTTAAATTATTTTTAATAATTTGTACTATTGGTTGGACAAAACAAGCACTGTGAAGGTGTCACTTTGGACTCTGGGTATTTGTATTGGCATTTCTCACTATCTTCACATTTTTTACAAACCAAACAAACAATCGAATAATTGGGAAAATAATCATTAGTTATACAAAATAGTTAAATATTAGCTCCCCCTCAACCAACTACAACAATAACATACTGCTTTCAGTTAATGCATGAGTTATACTTTCAATGCAGGACTTTTACTTGAGTATTTTTACAGTATGGTATTAGTACTTGTACTTAAGTAAAGGGTCTGAATACTTCTTCCACCACTGTCAGCTTCTGTCAAAGTCCTCTGAATACGAACCATTTGCCAGAAGCCACTGCAACATGCTGTGGTCACTTATCCAGGAGGGCAGTGGTTTGCAGCATTCACACATGTCTCAAGCACAGTTGAGCCTCATCCCACATGACATGACCATCAGGCAGTTTTTCTAATTACCAGAGCGGCAGCCTGCACTGCAATGGTGAGTTGGAAAATAAGAAAGAGGACGAAAAAGGGGATATTCTCATGAAATTATAGATTATAAAACTTATTTTGCAGCTGAATGACTGTTTATCCCCTCAGCTGGATTGCTGGTTTGTTATGCATTGAAGAAATTCCTCAAATCGCCAGCTGATTTTTCTCCACTATTTCAGCAACAGGTGATCCTATAAGGATCCTATCTCCCGTACATTGCAACACCAGAGTTAGGGTCGCTTTGGTGGCTATAAGAAGACGTATCCTAAGACGTCTTATGATGTAAGAGCCTTGTAACCTTTTGCGTGTTTTACCAGGGAATGCAGCTGCTTTGATTTCCATTAGATCCATGGTGGAAGATTTTGGCCCTGAGCTGGCAAACTGCCATAGAGTCTTATAGGGAAAGCTCACATGATGCTGTCAATGAGGAATTTATGTAGGAAAGGGTGTTAATAATTGAAGACTATGGAAGTAATGAGCAGCAGTAGTGATGTTAACCTTTCCTGGATAGTTTTTCAGAAATTTTTAAGAAGGAATATGCTGAGGTTTTCATGAAATCGGACACATGTGGTTGCTTGAAAAAGCAAATGAAGGAATGAAGGGGTAAAGAAAGTAGTGCAAAGCCTCAGAGACTGCAAGTTGTAAACAACAGATGTGTGAGAAATATTTGAGTGCCTAGATATTATTGATTTATTAGTTTATTTTTACATTCCAGGCTGAAACAAGCTGTCCAAGCAGATGCGCCATGAAATCTCTAAATCTTCTGCTGGGAAGAAATGAGGACTCTGGACATTGCACCTGGTCTCCAACGAGATGTCCCTCTAGGGAGCAGCCTGCCATTAAGACATGAATGTCTTTTGTCTTAAAAGCGGAAGAAATTGATAAACCTAAAGCATCATTTGCTGGAGGAATTGCATCCAAAAGTTATCTCAGTGTTACCTTGATGACCTTTATGAGCTGCCATTGCCAGACTAAATGCTGGTCTGCATCCATACTGCACAGGCCGACATTTTTCCTGTTCACACTGCACTATTTCACTAACATAATGTCTATACTACCAGCTCAGCATGTTTCATCTGCATTTGCTTTGGAATGGTTCAGCATAACCTGCAGATAACTTATGCTTTATTTATTTTACATAATGCACTCACCACCTCCTTCTAACATATGACTAACAATGTGACCTTCTATATTTTTTTTCACGCATCATTACTCAGGCACATAATCTCATTTTTAATATTACTAACAATGCTTTATCCCTCACTTCCTCCTCCTCCTCTTCCTCCTCCTCCTGCACTCCTTTTGAAGGGCAGAGATGCCTCATCACTTTTAAAGGCTCCAAAAAACCGAGGCTGCACAGCTCAGCTTAATCCCAGCGCCGCCCAATACCCTGCTGCCCACAGAGACATACCCAACGTCAAAATACAGAGTTCTGCAAAGTCGTGCTAGACTGCTTATGTAACTGTCTGTCAACCTTAGTGGCAAGGCCTGATGCTTCAGATGCCACAGAAGAGGGCAACACTCACTTTGTGTGTACTTAAAAGTCAGGATGAAAGTTGGAAGAAAGCATGTTTAAGATTTGTATCATTACTTTTAGCAGTTTTGCCAGGTAAACCATAGTGATCCCACTCCAGTTACAGACTGAAAACGTCTTTAAAATTAAAATTAAGCTGGCAATGTGCACTTGAACCTCACAGTCTAAAAGTAGTGTTTATGTGATTAAATATAAAAGGACACAGAGCACTCGTTATCCTGAAACAGGTTTGGTACATGACCCAAGTTTGACCTCATTCTTCCACACACCACCACTATCATCATCATCATCATCATCATCATCATCATCCACGTAGGCTACACACACACTACACTCCCTACGCTCTCACCATCTCCACCTGTCGCGGGTCCAGCTGGGTGGGCACGGAGGAAGGCACGGAGAACTGGATCTTCCTCCTCGCATCCTTGTCCGCCTCTCGCTCCATCAGCTCCGTCTCTGCGGGCAGCAGCGGGTTCATGGCATCCAGCCTGTCACCTCCAAGCGCACAGATGTCCGACTAAAAGTCCGATTTAACTGCCTGTGTAAGCTGTATGACTCTGCAACATGAGAGGGTATATGTTTAAAATAATTTAGCTCTTAGTGACCAACGGTATCCCTCTGTCCCACCAGTCCTCTGGTCTCTTTAGACTCTTGAGTTGCGTTTGACAGCTTTGCCTGCTTCCTCCTGTCTCACGCCTCTTTCTCCCTCCCTCCGTCTCTCACGCACCGTCCGTTTATGTCTCTAGCTCCCACTGTGTCTACACGGACCTGTGCTGTGTGATGAGGAAAGGAGAGGAGTGAAGGTGGGGGGAAATGTGTTGAAGCTTTATGATGCTTTCAGTTGCCGTCGGAAATTTTTATGCAACTGGAATTCAAAAGTGGCCCAGAAAGCAATTTCCCTTGAAATGAGGGCTGGACATTTCTCCAACTGTCGAGATGCCTTCAATGTCACAGGAGTTCAAATGCGATTCTTTGAATTATGAAGATATTAATAATGACAATTTATTGTAGGGAGAATACATTTTTAAAAAGCGCAACCTCTACAAGGGTCTGTCTCAAAATAAAAAGATCAAATGATACTTAAAATAATACCAAATAAAACTAAATACAGAACAACTGAAGTCACTGTTGAGTGAAACTGAATTAAATGTAACCAAGTATCATATTAACAATAGCTCCTAATTTATTACTTTATTCAGTTATTAAAAAAAAAAAAAAAGAATTAAAAGACACTAATCTTTACCACTTTCTGACTTATGGGACATAATGTGCAATAATGGAACATTACAAGCAATATCATGGACATAATCACTGAACACTTTATTTGTACCTGAGACTGGAAATTGTACATACATACTTTAGCTATATTCCACTTCTCATATGCAACTCACCGAGAAGCTACTTGAGATATGAGCAACTTATGATCCTACCATTAACCTTGATTATATTTTCAGCATTGTGTATAATTGGGATTTTGTGGGTTTTGGATATCTATTTATTGATACTTGTACCTTTATTGATATTTTATATTTGCACTCTTTATACCTGAACTCTTTTCTACTTTGTACTGCAACTGCTGCATGACAGTTTCTCTCAAAATGAATAAAGTTTTAGCTCATCTTATCTGATCTTATCTTAGAAGAAAAATCAAGAAACATCATTTCTGCTGTTCTTTTTATGGGTCTTTTTGGCACAAGTGAACTGGATCTGAGCTGAAGGTTGAAACCAAGACAGTATTTCCTGTGCAGCATCTAAGGAAGACCAGATGTCCTTTCTGTCAGTGGACCACAGTATACTTTGCAATTGTAAGGTACTGTATATGCACAATGTGTTCATTTGCATTCTCATTTTGTGATGAGGAGCTGAAAGATGGGTGTAATCAACTGGACCTCTCACTCCTCTGGTTGATTTCAAATGTTGAATGAACATCTAGATCCCCCTTTATCACCAAGTCATCATGAAATGTTTCTCAAGGTAGAGTCAGAAATATGACTGCTCTTTCTCCGATGGCTACCTAGCCTATATCATATGTACTGTAAATACACAAGAAGTAGTCAGTTGGGAAATGCATTGCCATGGCAACAGTTTCTCTTCAGTGTTGAGTGTTGGCAATCAGTAAGCGTAGTGTGTGTGCATGTGTTGGTGTGCTTAAGAGTAAGTTCCAGGAGAGACAAGAAAGAAAGTACAAATTCATTTGCAAATGTGTAACAGAAAGAGACAAAGAAAGAAATATCTGCTTTTCATTTAATTTCAATACATCAGCAGGCAATATGATGGAGGTTCCTGGCCATACGTAAAAACAAAAAACTGCTCCATAGTGTAGAGGAGGGAGAGAAGAAGAAGAGGAGACACAAGGATGAAGAGAAGAAAGGAAGAGAACAACAGGCAAGACGTCTGTGTGTGAGGAGAGAGAAGGAAGCTTTTATTTGTAGGTATATCATTTTTGCTCACTGTTTCACACTGTTTTCACACTATTTTGCTATCAGTCTAGCAAAATGTGTAATTGTTGATTTTCCCTGGTGGCTTGCAAAATACTTCTTCTCAGCTCTCATGCAGTTAGATTGGAAAAGTAGCAGGGACGTCCCACGTTTTTTTCCCCGTTCCCACAGGTTCACCCTGTACTGATGAGAACTTGAGAGAGGCTCTGGATCTCTGCCAGCTCTGGGGAAAGTTGCTGCTGACAGCAAACTCAGACCTGCTGTGGGAGGTCTTCGGATGAAAAGTACAACTTCCACCTTGGAAATGTAAAATCAGCCCATCTGTGGCTCAGTTCACATTCAGTTCAAGTGTTGTCCTTGAAAAGTGAACATGTGGACTGTTGATGAGCATTTGTTTGTGTCATCGAATGTTTAAAACAGAAGAAATACTTTCCAAGAGGGAAGAGGTTTGCATATCTGTAAATACACAACATCCCATGTTACAACCAATCACTCAGATAAAATGCTCAGAGCTGCAGAGAAATAATCTATAGGATTATAGTGTTATGACCACCAACGTGTAATTCATCAGTTACTATCATTATTGTGGTGATCATTAGTTTACCACAGTGTCTTTTTTCATGCCACCACTAAGAGGCGCCAACCTACTTGCAAGTGTCCCTTATGTCTAACTGCTGTATTAAACTGTATTTTCTTTAAACAAAACAGTAAAAAGACTGGTATCTATATGAACTCTGCAAAAGTTCATGATCAAAATATACATTGGATGAGAAAATCTGAATATTCTGGAGGATAATATGTAATTAACAATTATTTTTCAAATAATACATTTGATCCTGAATGAAAGTATGAACCACTTAGGTCGTTTAAACCAATGAGAAACAAATCTGTGGCATTTAGTACTAAATTAAACATGCTGGAATAAAATTCTGCATTTTATTGAGACAGACAATATAATAATATTCTTAAAAGGTCTCAGAATATAAATCCATGAAATAGCTACAGATATTAGGTTCACAACATCTTTAAAAGATGGACATATTTACACATTGTTGTCACACACTCATGACTAGAAAGTCTATCTAGCAAAAAAACGTCTATGACACATTACAATAAAGTCCTCAGTCCATACCCTGTTTGAGCAAAAGAAATTACATCACTTTTAGTCATTTTTCCCCTGACATGCACTAGCTTTTTACTACCAGTAGATGTCACCCACATGTAGCTTGATAAAGCACATAGACTGAACATCCCTGCTCCTGTGTGAACTCAACCATACAATTGACTGATAATGTGTAGAGACCAGCATTATTTTAAGGTTACTTAAAAGTCATAGCTACTCATATCAAGCAGTTATGACTTTTTAAATTTTAAGTTTCACACTTGTTTTTAACCTCACATTTCCACCTAACCTCCACATTTCCCTCTTTAAATTAAATCACTCAACGCCAGTCTGAATAATACAGCAACAAAAAACAGACTCTCATCTAGGTTTTACCGGTTAAATTTCTTTTTTAATTGCAAGATTGCATGATGGTTTGTAACATACAACATAATGATAAAGAACACCTCAAAATTATAGAACAAAATCATAATTTATTGGGAAACAGATTCGGCTCCAAATGTCAATTTGATGTGTATAATTTTAGTAATGACGCAATGCTAACTTTGTTGTCTTTTTATTGTTACTTAGAAAAAAGGACATGCCTCTCTGGAAATACATGTCATTACAGCATGAGAAAAAGACTAAAGAGGAATCTTTATGTAATCAGAATAAATAATAAATAAAAATAAATAAAACATTTTTTTTTTACTAAAACACTGAATTAGTCAAACTGAATGAGCAGTTCTGTACATTTGTGTCCCTCAGGATGATAACACAGGGGCACCATGTTGGGGTGTGACCCTGGCTGTACAGTAAGTCTTCATCAGGACAAGCAGAAACACTTTGATCCATTCAAACATGTTGGTTGTTTCACTGAAAACGGAAAAAGAGAGCCAATAAACTCACTGTACTCCACCACCATTATGGTGATGATAAGACTACCAGTTCTATTTTTTCATTCTTATTTTCTCTATCTCTCTCTCTCTCTCTCTCTCTCTCTCTTGTCCTGCCCCATCTTCTGGCCCCTCTCTGCAATCTGTGCCTCCGCCACCTTTGGCACCAGCCCGCCCACCGGCACCTGTGCCAAGCCTGGCAACCCAAACCAAGACGCTCTGCTTGGCTCAGTTCAATTGACTCGTTTAGGCAATTGCACCCTGACTCTGATCTTTATGGCGGGTCCCTTATTTATCCCAGGCCTTTGTGTGAAGGCAGTAGTGTTTTCTGTCTTATCAGTTTTCTGTTGGAAACTCGGCTTTGCATTATAACATTTTTACAGGGATTACATTGTTCCTATTGGCCTATGTGGGGCCTTTCTTCTAACTGTATCATTAAAGTATTCAGTAAATTTCCGCATAGGGTTTATGTGGATTATTTATAGGTTTATTCATCAGCTTTTCTTTATCCAACAAAATCATTACCCTATAAGTAATCCTATAACAACCCAATAACATTTGAATGATATCATTCTAAAATTGATCATAATAGGATTGTTTTAATTATTTCTCGTAAGGGGATTGTTTCCCTAAACCTTCTATATGAGATTAACCCCGTTTTTCCCCAAGATGGAGGCTAACAGAAGCTGTTTGAATCCAGTGCGTTTTTCTGTGCCATTCACTCCTTATTCCATTTTCTCTTTCAGCTCAGTGACAGATGGCGAGTCCCTCTCCCCCAGGGGGAAGCCAGTCTCTGTGAATGCGGCCGCATGTCAATCACCGGCTCTCATGTGATGGCTCTTGCCAATGACGTGCCAGCCATATGGGCCTGGCATCAGAGCTGGTATGTAACCCACCCAGTCCTGCCTCTGAGGTGCCACACGGCTCCCTCCACGCGTTTGGGCTCGGGATAGCAGCGGCAGAGAGACAGAGCAGGGTGGCAGGAGAGGAGAGAGAGGTGTGAGAGCAGAACACAGCGCCTCGCCTGCACAAGCATCCGTGCAGGGCGTGTGGATGTGATGCCCACCCGGAGAGAGATGGTGTAAACAAACCCGCTTTGCCCCGTCACTGAGCTCCACCGCGGAGGTAGGTTACACGTTTCCAATCAATATTAAGACTATCAGATGTGGATCAAGGTTTGCTTTTGTCTTTGTGTTAACGCCTGTTGTGTTGTGAGGGAGGAATTAGAGGCAGAGGTAATTGCATTTAGCAAAATAAGGGACTGTTTTCTCAAATCTCCTGCGTCTTTTTCTCGCATGCGACGTGATCAGACAGCTTTTAATCTCTCTTTCAGGCTCTTTATCGCCGGTCTTATCGAACATATTGATCCACCTACGTTTAATTTGGTAGATTTTGTTTAAATAAATCTATTGATCCCTATAAGAGATAGGCTGCTCTGGCACGTCTATAGTCATAATGTGAACTGTAGGCCTACTACTTTAGAAAATGAGCACTGGAGAGTGTATTTTATTATATTTTATTATGAAATCGTAGAACAGAAAACCTAAAGAGCTGTGTGTGTGTGTGTGTGTGTGTGTGTGTGTGTGTGTGTGTGTGTGTGTGTTCCTGCACGACGCGCGTCAGAGCACTGTGGGGGTAGAATTCTCCATAGAGATACACAGGCTAATTGACAAGGTATTGGTTGGCATTAATTACATTGTGCTTACAAGATTAGGAAGGGAAAAAATCCGTCCTTGGACTCCACGCGCACAGCTGAGCTCAGACTACAGGAAGAATCCGTGAATATTTGGGGGATTTTACAGCTTTATTATTGGTTTTAAATGTCGTTTTAATAAAATAACTTGTCTGTTTTGCGTGAATTATTGCTCAGTGTGACACCATGGATCTAGAGGGGAAAACAAGTAAGCTTTTAAACAAATTATGATCAAATATTTTATTAAAACCTGACACCGAGACCGTTTAAATACAGCTTTCATTAACATAAAATCAGCATTTTTATTTAAGGAAAAGAAAGGCGTCAGTGAAATTAAAAGACAGCCCAGGTCGATATCTAAAGCACACTCCATCGCTTTCTATCAGACCTGTAAAGTCTAAACGGACTAAAGTCCAGCAAAGGAAAATGTCAGATAACGGTTTTCTGTGGCCTCGAGTGGTGTCAAAAATGAGCTTCATGAACCGGCACAGGCTCTGGTCCTGAATGTATATTTCATTTTCGATATTATTATTTCACTTTCTGAAATATCTGCGACGATTCATACAAAATTATGTTTATTTGTTAATAACAGAAATCTCCTCAAGTGGGGCTCTTTTGGATAAAGTCCCTTTAAAGCTGATTTTATAAAAAACTGTTCATTCAGAGACATAAAAACGTTAGGCATCCTGTGGTCCAGTGTGCGGCCTGGCTGTGCTGGAATTCCTCCAGGTTGGTAATTTATTGGACTGAGGAGGGACCCGCACCCCTAATGCGTCCCTGGGGGACCGGCTGAAGCAGGCCAGCACCGCTCCCTGTGCCGGACTGCTGGAGGGCACAGACCGAGGCACATGTGGAGGCCGAGGGGTGGCCCAGACTGTTGCGTTATGCGAATAAAATGAACTGATTTGATCAAAAAATGTAAAAGACTGCTCGGAATCGGAAATATTTCTTAAATCGGTTAAATGCAAAGGTAGAAAAAAGATCTACATCACACACAAGATACATTATACAACATTATACATGTATTAAGGCCATATTTAGTTCAGTTTAGCCTTTATATTAACTGAATTCATGTCAGACTAAACATGCAAACGGTGGTTTACATTTTTTCCACATAAGGTGACAAAATGTCAATATTGTCAACATTACCTATAAACATAATTCAGACAGCCTGCCTGGATGTTGGGCTTACTGAATCAGCATTATTCCCTGAAAAATGAGAGTAACATCGCTTATGCAAACGAGGATATACTAGCCAGGTAAACCTAGAATGTATAGAAGTCTTGGCCTTCAATTATAAACTCCGATAAATACCAGACCGTTTCAATTGTGTATGAAACATTTACGGAATAGTAATTGTAGTCTATTTTCCCCTGGGTGAGGGACATAAACAGCCTAAGGCCTCATGGGAGCCCACTGAGGCAGGTTCTCTTGCCTTGCCAGCGCACCTATGGGTGCGTAAACAGCAGCAGGGTGCAAAGCAGCCCAGCTAAAGCTTCGTCTGTGTCTGTTGCAGGTTGCTTGCCACGATGTTGAGCCGTCTGTTCAGCGAGGTGCTGCCGGACGTCCAGAGGCTCGCGGCTGACTGGGTGGAGGACAATGAGAACGAGAACGGCACGGCCAAGGACGATGAGCACGAGCCCTGTCACCTCGGGGAGGACGAGCTGGACGAGCCACTGGAAGGCAGCAGTCGAGCTGAGTCTGAGATGGCCGGCGACGATGATGAGGATGATGATGATGATGCCGAGGAAGAAGAGTGCGAGGATGAGAACAGTGGAGACAAACCCAAGAAGCGCGGCCCAAAGAAACGCAAGATGACGCCGGCGCGCGTGGAGCGCACCAAGGTGCGTCGAATGAAGGCAAACGCGCGGGAGCGCACGCGCATGCACGACTTGAATTCTGCGCTGGACAATCTGCGCAAAGTGGTGCCATGCTACTCCAAAACCCAAAAACTCTCCAAGATAGAGACTCTGAGGCTGGCCAAGAATTATATATTAGCCCTTGGGGAGATTTTACGCAACGGGAAACGGCCAGATGTGGTGACCTATGTGCAGATGTTGTGTAAAGGCCTGTCCCAGCCCACTACCAACCTGGTGGCAGGCTGTCTGCAGCTCAACACCAGGAACTTCCTGACTGAGCCGTGTTCAGATGGAGCCCGCTTCCACATGCCCAGCTCTCCTTTCTCCGTCCATCCCTACCCCTACCGGTGTTCCCGCCTCTCCAGCCCTCATTACCAGCCCGGAAGCGGTGCGCTTAACTTGCGGGGCCACTCCTACGGTTCTGGGTACGAGGCCGTGTACCCGCCGGGCGGTACGTCCCCTGATTATAACAGTCCGGACTACGAGGGCCAGCACAGCCCGCCCGTCTGCCTGAACGGCGGACTGTCCGGGAGACAGCAGGAGCCTTCTGAGACAGACAGGAACTATCATTACTCTATGCATTATTCCGGACTGACCACGTCTCGACCCAGCCACAGCATACCTTTTGGGCCCTCGGGAGCGCGCAGTGGAGGTGCGCACTCGGAAAACATTCCACCTTTCCACGACGTGCACTTGCATCATGACAGGGCGCCTCCGTATGAGGATCTCAATGCTTTTTTCCACAACTGAGCCCTCACAATCAGACGCATTGACCCTATAATGACAATCCTATAACGTGTAATATTGTTTGGGAAACAAGAGGAGCTTCTGAAAGGATGAGAGATGGAAGAGGCAGAAAGAGTCCCCTGATTACCTTCTGTATTCTACTGATGTCATCCCTATACTGTTGTACATCCTATCAAAGTGTGTCCAGTAATATCCTGTATGCAGAATGAGTGCAACTGACATAAAAAGATGTATAGGCCTAAACATGTTATGACACAAACATCAGAAATAAAAAATGTTTTGTAACTGTCTGATATGATTGAACAAATCTTCTTCTGAACATCAGGGGGATGTTCTCTCGGGCTGTGTGGACATGAAGGCCTGAAGCAGTGGCTCTGTCGTTTTCATCAAATAATCTCAGATCTCACAAAAAACCTTCACACAAATAAAAACCTTGTCTGAAATAATATCACCAGGAATCTTTGGCTGCATATCAGTAATTTATTTTTACATTAAACTGAAAACCAGTAGCCTATAGATAGTGGTTTCAACAGGCTTGTCAAAAATACTTTGAGTTACTTATCTTTTTCTTTTTGTTTAGAATAAACATTAAAATCACCTTTCAAAGAGTTTAACTGTCAAGATTGTGCAGTCTATTTTGTTAATAGATGACATGAATATGATAAAAGTAATTTTTTGATTTTTGGGTAAAGATATTTTAATTCTATTTAAAATAATCTAAAAGACCACCCTGTCTATTGTGCAGAAATGTATATTAATTTTAGCTTTACAAATTAAGAATTTATAGGCTTGGTTAAACTAGAGAAAACAAAATGTCATGTACTGTCATAGATGATAGCAGGTGCATTATTCACAATGCTACATAATTTTAAAACTGATTTTGGGTATAAATAAGTACATCTAAAATATCTGAAGAACAGGGCAAAAGATCACTGATAGCCAAAAAATTGGAAGTGGTGTAGGCCTACTGTAGAGGATAATTAGATTGACAACCACTTAAGTTAAATTTGACAAAATGCCTGTACTCAAATAAGCCAAGTAAATACTGGATATTAGACAGTTAGGATACAGAAATCAAACAAACATGCAAAAGAAATTGATAGAATTAGCAAAAATAAAAAACAACTCAAAAATCAACAACACAGTATCGACTTTGAAATGCCTGTGATGAAAGAATCACACTGTAATTTTTAGACCAAAATTTGCACTTTTTGTTTTAATCTCACACTCCAGCTTGTAAGTGAATGCAGCTTTGAACACTGAAGTGGCCTTAATTAGACTTTACTGATCATAAGGACTGTACCCTGCAAACTGTGCAAAAGGTACGTTTCCTTAGAGATCACATTAGATGAAATTATTGAATTAGTGAGACTGAGATGCTGAGCATATTATTCAGCTGCAAAACTGTTGGTTGTTGCACAGCAACAAGGAAGTATGGGGATAAATACACATGCATTAAAACAACCTACAAACTGTCTTCATGTAAAGTCACTTGAAATTCCAGACCTGTTCATGAGAGAGCTGCCACTATAATTGAACCATTTTGATGTTTGTTTTTCTACGCCTGAGCATTGTGAAGCTTGGTTCATTGATACAATGATGTTATGTAGCAGCGACCGACCAGCACACAAAATGATTTTAAACTAGAATGAGCTCTTTGAAACCAGAGACTTAGAACATCGATCAAAAGCAATCAGACACTTTACATTTGTTCTGTTTACTGTCTGTTTTTGACTCTGAGCCTTCACATACACTCAACAATGTAAGCAAAAGGCCTCAGCCACCCAAAAAGGTGCATTTTTAGATGAAAGTGCTCAGTTTGTTCTCCAGCACAGTGAAAGTGGATCTGGGTCTGGTCACAGTAGTTTGATTCAAACCACCGAGCACCTTTCAGACTTCCCGGGTGAGTGTAAATAATACAATTGTCTTGTTAACAAGTCACATATTTCCATAATAATTCATTAAAATATCAGCATTAACCAAAAATGACTAAATGAGTAACTGCTTGATAAAGCTTTTATTTTTTGTCCAACCAAAATTCTTATTTAAAAAAAATTCTGCATTGCAAAAAATAATATTTTCACTCAACCTGCTGGTACTGAAAATATTAAATACAGGCTTTTTAAAATTGCAAAAGATGCACATTCCTGGTATTTTCAACAATACTCATATTTAAATTAAACATTTGACAATGTGGGTTTATGTAGGCTGGATCACATCACTGGTGATCAAATCAGTAGTGGGAGCAGGCTCAGTCTTTGGACCACTTCCCTGGGTCCCATATGTTGTTGCGGACATCCAGGGGAAATCAGCACCGGGCACCGCAGGGAGGAAACTGTCCCATCCAGCACTGACCCGGGCAAAAAAGGGGGACAGAAGAGATGTAAGCGAATTCTACATGGCACAATGCAAAAACATCCATTTATTTCAGTGATAACATTTTTTTTTTTTACATTTTTAATTTGATTTGATTTTTGCCTCAAAAGGCCCATCTGACTCACCACGTCAATGACAGAGCTGGGCAGGTGCAAAATCAGGTGAGTCAATGGCCCGTTGGTTTGAAATGAAGAAGCCCAGGGAAGGCATAATGGGACACACACATACACAAACACACTCACACAAACACACACACCTCTCACCACAGATTATATACACAGTCCAAACGGTTACAACCAATTATAAATAAATAGATAAATAAATAAACACATTTGGAAGCCTGATGCAATAATTGGAAAGGCTGCAAATTTGGTGATCATCAAGGACAAACAAGCAAAACGCTGCTTTTTATATTTTTAAGAGATTATATAGTTTGTCATCTTATGTTTTTTTTTCTCAATATAACAGGTTTGCTTTTCTGTAACATTAACAGGATATCCTTCATCATGTTTGATATTAAAGATTTAGGCTGTATAAAAATTTGCTTGGTTTATAGGTGGGTAAATAATAAGAGAAAATTAAATTAGGAGGTTTCCCCTCCAAAAATTAGTATCTTGAATACACTATAGTCCAATTGAACAAATATTAATAATATAGAGGTAATTAAGAATATTGTTTATACTATTTAAACTACGAGGGTTGTAGGTTTACCCGTTTTTTTTTTTTTTTTGGTAATTGACGTTTATCATTTTGGTTATCTAGGCCACAGGGATCATCCAGTAGTTACAGACACGTTAGTAAAATTAAAGTCTTGAAAATGAACTTAAGTTTGACATTTCTTTTCTCAGATGGACAGGGTTTTACTTTTTTTTTTTTTTTTAAATGAGATCATCCATCAACAACAACCGCAGTTTGATTCAATAATCACAAACAAAAACTCCCTGTTCCTTAGACACTTGTATGAGTGGTTGAATGCCTAAAAGCGAGTGCAGTCATTTAAATGTTTAAACATTTTGGTGTTTTGTTTAGGATAGATTTAGGTCACCATATAATCCTATAATACTGAATTTCCAGCATCCCTCTGTGTCACGATTTGTCTACTTTAGTCCCACATGAAGGGCAGGTCTCGGAGGGCAAGGTGAGAGGCGCGTTTCTGGTTTTATTTTCTGCTCTAACCTCTCAGTTAGTCTGTGGAGTTTTTTTTTTTAAAGTGAGGAGGGGCAGCGGCTGGCAGAGGATTTGATGGCGGAGCCTCGATGCCAAGTCGCTAAATGTCTGAGCACCAGTAAAGCCAGAGACCAGTAAAGCCCACCATCACCAACCCGGTGCCAGCTGCGCCACGTGGCAGCCAGGCGGCCCCTGCCAAAGTGGCCCTTGTGGGAGGGACCCAGTATTTCTTTCCTAATTCACTCAGCATCTGTTCATTATTCTCCGCCGTTAAAGGAGGCTGAGTGTCCACACGCGGCCCCGGACAAAAAGAGACCTTTTTTTCTGTCCCGGTCACGCACTTTTGTATGAGACCGCAGAGAGTTCGACGCATGAAACTAATCGGACATTTCCACAAGATGAAAGAGGTGTTTTTTAAATCTTGTTAGACGCTCCTGCAGCATACTTTTAAACTGTGTGAGACTTTAACTCACCTGTGGGTCCAACCTCATTTAGAAAATTCAGGTTTATCCAAAAACCTAATGGGATTAAATCAATAAAAACGCATAGCCTATTATTATAGCCTAATTATTATTGTTACTATTATTATTATTATTATACGAATAAAACGACGCGAAGACGCATATTGAAGTGAATTAACCCTTGTTAACCCGTGAAGACCAGTATGGATCTCGGGCTAAACGAATTATCTTATTAATTGCTTATGATGATGTGATTTTACTCACATTTTTCTGAGCTCAATAGTAGACACAGATGTTATATCATCATTATGTAATGGTCATCCTAAATATCTATGACAAATGGGCTTAACTGACGTATCTAAAGTCCATAAAATCAATTAATTGGGATCCTATTCAAGCGTAATTGTTCAAATGAGTGTTTATAAAATACCATGCAATTACTGTAATTAAATAATCCAGCACAGAGCTCCATTTAACTGCTTTAAAAGCGATCAACTGATCTGCTAAAATTGCAGCACAGCAGAAACACAACACAAAGCAGGACCAGGCCCACTGTACATAAATCTCCATCTGGAGAGTTTTACTCCCATTTATCAGATTAGGTACACATTTATCGGATTAATTATTTTGGGATTAATCTTGAAAAATATTTCATATGTCATAATCACAGCATAGAGTGTTTTGTTGTGCGGGAGAGGACAGTGAGGTGGGAACCAGAAATAAACCAACCTCTTAACAACAATTTAAATATTAAAAGATGAGTGACAAAGTCCCAGCAGTATGTCTCTCTCTCTCTCCCTCTGTGTGTGTGTGTGTGTGTGTATGTGTGTGTGTGTGACAGAGACAGGAGAAAGCTCTATGATGTATATGCAACATGTTTTATTTGTCACATACTCCCTTTTTTCCCCACACACCAGTTGAAGAGAGGGCACGAGAACAAAAAACACCGCTTAGACGAGCTTGTCTGGCTGCACACGGAGCTAAATTTGGGAGTCACCTCCACCGCAATGGGCATCGGGCGCCACTGCATCATGCTCACCCACCCTGCAGCCTCCCACCACCACCACCACCACCCTGCCAGCCTGAGCGCCACGCCCAGCTCTGTGAAGAGAGACGAGGCTGGCATTGGGTGAAATTCCACTGCATCTGTGGGACAATGGTGGTGGTGTGTGTGATTGTATACTCCCCAAATACCCACCCCTGCTTGTGGCTAACTATCTTTGTGTGTTACAAGCAAAAAAAACAAAAAAAAAAAAGAAAACACGGCGAAGGTGTGAAAGTATCAGACCTCACTGTGGTTTTTGGGGTTAAAAACACACACACACACACACACACACTTACACACGCAAACACACTGAAACCAAACCGCACACAGACTTGTTGTCGAGTATAAAGAGAAGCACGCAGAGCTCCTGAGTGAGTGTTTGTCATGTTTGATGTGTGTGTTTGCCCCAAGTGTGTGTGTGCAGTGTACAGTCTGTGTTGTGCATGGTAGGGTATAGAGGTTGTTGTCACTCTGCACAGATGGTGGGAGTGTTTTTTTATTTATTTATTTATTTTGGAGGGGGGGTGAGGAAATGAGGAGGGGGAAGGGGGGGGGGGGCAGAGGAAAAGGGAAAGGAGAGGCGAGGAGGAGGGTTGCGTCTCTGATGCTGCCATGCCACGGTCACGCGGGCAGCAGTAATTGGCCTCCATATTGAGGGGTTTTGCGGTGCTGCAGGGTGGGCAAACTCCCAGCTGGACCTGTCAGATGGTATTCAATCCAGCTCATTGCCCTCGCTCCTCTGCTCCTTTCTCCTCTCTTCCCCTCTGTCTCCTCTCCTTCTCTGGCACGTTCGCTTCTTTTTGTTCCCCCTCCTCTCCCCCTGCCCTTTTACCCATCTCTACCGTCTCTTTACCTCTTCATCCCACACGCAAACTTACAAGAACTCCCTCTCCTTCTTTAATCACACACCCATCGCTTATTTCTTCTTCCACACTGCACTTTCCCATCCCGGCATATCACTTTTTTTCCTCACCTTTCTCTTCTCTCCAGTTTTTCTCACTGATGGCACGTGGTCACTTCTATCTAACACGTTCAACTTCTTAAAGTACATCACACCCTCGCCTAGCTCCTCCGTCGCTGGTCACCCACATGCACACACACACACACACACTCTCTTTCTTCACATAAACACACCCCATGCAATTGGTTCTCCCAAGAAACACAGAACAGTTCTCACCCCTGAAATTGTGTCTCTCTCTGTGTCTGTCATCTTAGAGAAGGTTTTGACTGATCGTTAACCAAGACACTCTGCAGCCTAAATTAGGCAACAGTTTTTTGTTGCCTTCTTTTTCAAGCAAGGTGTAGTAGAGACTTTTCGCCAGATACTGATGCAGGTCAAGTTAGAGGTCAGGAAAAACAGCTGGATAGCTCGTCTAAAAAAAAATTTCATTTTGGTATTTAACATGTAATAGCAGGGAATGATGTTAACTGAGAGGACACAAAGTGAGTTTGTATGACGGCACAAATCTAACTCGGATAAAGTGAGATAGTGAGATTTTTTTAAGCACCGATGTTTCTGTGATGCACTGCCATCATGCTTTCTCTGAACCGGCCGCCATATTTGTTAGGTTTATTACAGTATGTGCAGTGGATTTCCAGGCTCACTGCCAAGGTGCAAGCGTGGTGTTATCATGACATATGGATGGTAGTGTGGACAGGTTCAGTCTCAAAGAGCTTTAGGTGAAGCACAGAGGTGATAGCTGTACGATTAGAGAGGCAGTCTGGAGGCTACGGGTTTAAATCTGCTCCCAGCTGAGAAAATCTGGGAAAGTGAATGAGTAACATTTTCTCCGAATCCATCAAATAGCATCTCCCACATAATGAAATAATGTTCAAGTGGCTATAGGTGTAAATTGTATGATTATACAGCAGGAGAGCCTAACAAGATTAGTCTGGAGCCACATGAAGCATTTGGATAAACACAAAACCAAAGCAATAATTTCCTTTGAAATGAAATATCCACAGTTTTTACAATTTGACTTGCTAAATGATTACTGAATGTACAAATAACTAAAAAGGCTTAAATTCATTTACACAATATAAGACATTTCTTAAAATTATGTTGTTTAACAGTTGCTTAACAGCGGATGTGGTAGAAACACACATTTCTCTGCTGACAATGATAAAAGTAGTGTTCAAAAAAACAAGAGGAATCTATAAATGCTTCACTGCCGCTGTTAAATGTCAACATGGTTAAGTACAGGTATTTTCAAATGAAAAGTAAAATATAGAGACACTGTTTCAAACATACAGTAGGAGTGCAGCTTTTTTTGTCTTTATGCTCTGACTCCCAGAAGAGTTTTCTCATAGGAATTTGATCAAGGGGAAAAGTATAAAGCATAAAAATGAAGTCAAAAGCGCCTGGCTGTCTCTCTAAATTGTTTCTTTTATTCATTTCGGTGTTACATCAATTCTAATAATCACTAGCTCTTATAAATGTGTATTTACCTTATTACATGTTTTCTGTGTTGAACCTTCCCATGAAAGCATATGGAATGGAATGTAATTGTTACTTAAAATTTTAATTTTAAAGTTTTCCCTCCGATGTAGTTAAAGTGGAACATTCCCACATATGAAAACCTTTAAGTGCAACTACCAAAAAAATTCAGGCCTGTACTGTAAGTACAGAAAGACAGGTATCTGCCAGGTGTGTAGATTTAATTTAAAGTTCAGTGAAATAGACCCATGCAGGCCACTGTCCATATGCTTCCATAATGTCCCACTCACACACAACAGACAGCCCCCAGATGTACACACTGCACAGCAAATACAACGTATTGTAACAGTGAATGGAAGTAACAGTGAGAAAAAGAAGAAGAAGAAGAAGAAGAAGAAGGTAATAGATTCCGATTAAGGCTAAGCAGAGAAACACAGAGCACCACCTACAGAAATTCAAACAAAAGGTGAAAGTGACACCACCCCCCTGACCACACAGGTAAAAGAAATCAAGGTTGCACATCATCATTTTGGCACTAAATATGAGCCTTATGAACTTTGATTTTTTCATAAATATCGGAATAAAAATAAGAAAATCTGCAGAATAAAGACTGAACAAGACCAAAATAACTGACTATGAAATGTGTCTTGTCCTTCCTGCAGACTTCGTGCCGCCATCACCAGCGTCTCTTTCTGCTGGTGTCTGCTGCTTCGAGGAATCAGCAGTGTGGGGTTGTAATGGACTAATGAACAGCTGTCACAGAATTTAAACACTCTCACACACATACAGAGACTACCACAGTGTCCCTCGCACATGCAGATGCTCACAACACACACACACACACACACACACACACACACACACACACACACGCATCCCTTTAGTCGCTGGCCTTGACTTAGCTGCCACCCACAGGTTTTGACTTTGTGTAGGTCTGACCTCTAAGTGTGCATTTGACCATGTGTGTATTTTGTGCATTTGTAACACTTGTTTGCCCACTTAATACAGTCTTTGATCAAAAAGAGATTGGAGAATAGTAATAATATATAAAATGTTACAAACTGTTATCTGGTTTTAGATCTGTCGCTGTACTCATTCACATGTTTTTGCGGCACATTTACAGTAATATGTATTCCAGCTATATTTCCATTGGCTGTCCATTTTTTCCCCCATTAACATCAGTTTTGGTATTTCTAATTTTTTTTTTTTTAGTTGTGACAAAATCATATTACAACATGATTTATTTAGGCAATTTCCAAGAGGTTTAGCTAACTGTTTGGTCTAATTGTTATTATTATTTTTTTAATTGCTCAGCTTTACGCTATTTTTCAGCGCAAAACTCAATGCAAAATTCTTTCACGGCAAAGAAGACATCACAACACCACATCATAAAATCATTAAATGGTCATCACTAAATTATCCACCACACAGAGCAGTTAAAACCAAGAGAGCAATGTACTTTTGTAAAATATTTTAGTTATCCAAGTGTCAATTAACAAGAGGTTTGTAAGCTTAAGATAGTGTATTCTATTAGTCTAAACATGTCTGTAACTGAAGATAAATGTCTATTACAGCACAAGACTGTACAGAGTACATTCTTTTACATTATTAAGGGAAAATAGGGCAGCTTATTATTCAAATCTACTTGTGTGGGGTTTTACTCTACGTACTACACATTAACTGTAACCATGTCACCATTTGTATATCTAATGTTCTGCTCCTTCTTCTCAGAAACAGAAATACTGTACAGACTGTCAGACAGGCTGTCGCTGTGGTCAAGTGATTAACAATTATTGCAGTGCTGCTAATCCTGTTAATACATGGTTGGAATTTTGGTTCATGGCTTACAGTTTGAGTATTTCGTGTCTTATGGTAATATTTTGTTGAGGCACTGTGACTCTTGGCATGGAGAGTGACATGAGGTCTTCAGTGATTTGAATGTGTATAACTGTATGTGAAATGTCTAGAGAAGTGTTGCATGTTTTGCCTCTGCATGAAACAAATTATCATTCTCTCTAGCATGGTTTTCAGAATCAGAATCAGTTTTATTGGCCAAGTATGTGTACATGTATGTGTAATTTACAGGAAGACAAGGACGACAAAGCTGAACAAAGATAGATAAAAATAAACACAGAACTATCATGTACTGTTCATAAGTAGGTGAAAATATAGATTTATATATCTATATATATAAAAAGCAACAATGACCAACAACATAACAATGTCTATATACAAGTCAAGTGTTTCTGTAAATAGTAAACAAATACAAAATATTACATATTGAATGGGTAATGTAATAGATTACTTTATATACATAAAGTGGGTGGTTATGTTTTGATTACATAATCCTGTGTATAGATACTAGGTAGGTATACTGTATTATGTAAAGTAGCAACTGACTAACAACTAGGAATTATGTTCTGATAATTAGTTGGTATTGTTATTGTTACATAAGCTCAACTCTCTCATGCTGTTTATCAAAAGTCAAACCTATATGTCACTGCCTTTCTCATCCTTCCAACCATTTCCCATGGGTTGGTGCCCACTTTCTCCGCTCTCTTCTCTTCTTTTACATCTCTCTCCCCACCTTATGCTCGGCCTCTCTCTCTCTCCCTCTTTTTGCCTGCCGATCCGTCTCCCTCGACCCCTTCTTGGACGCCGAGAAGAAGCAAACAAAATGGAGTGTGTGTCCCGGGCGGCAGGCTTGAGACGAGGTATTGACATAGCAGCCCACGCCTGCTTTCTCAGATTAAAAGAGATTATCAGAAGGGGAATGAAGAGAGGAGCTCTCACTTCCCAGCACCACATGGGGGGGGGGGGGGGGGGTCATCTACTGAATTAAAGAGAGAATTTGAGGGTCGCATAGAGACATGATGGTATTGAACACATGCTCATGCATATGCACACACGGATGCATCGATGGGTATGCGAACATAAATACTAGCACAGGACTGGTACCTCTTCAGTTGCGAGTGATGTACCAACATCTCTTGAGCCAGTAAAAACACATGTTAATCTATGTTGTGTAATACGTGTTGATGTAGGGTGAAATTATATGAGTGTCACATGTCATAAATATATGCATTTTAACTTCAGGAACTGACCTTAACTAAAAAAGTGAATTCAAAAGGAAGCAATAAATGCTTACTGCACCCGTGCTGAGCACCAGGAACAAGTGCACACACATGTAAAAACCTATAAAAAATAAAAATAATGAATTTAATCCTGCTACTACTTTCTGGGAAATTGTGAATATTGACATCTTTAAAGGATATGGTTAGTGATATTCTGAATATTTCCTATTGTCAACAAATCCCATGAAAAGACCAAAGCCAATAATACACATAAGTCTGTCTCTCAATGCTTTCTGACTTGCCTACCCTGTGACACTCATTCCCACTAAAGACATAAATCTAGTGGTCAAAATATATACTTCCATTTAAAAAAAAGGGCACAGTAATGGCTTAAAACAGCTGGGCACTGTAGATGTTAGCAAACATTACATAAACCGGAGTAAATCGTGTATTTTCACCTGCGGATTAATACACATTTGGTGCTCTAGTGAGTATTTAAGGCAGAAAAAGAACGACAGTATCAGTTGTTTCAGCAAGTGCCCCAAAATGACATCTGTTTACGTTGAAGTGACAGAGCCCTCTAGCGGACAGGTGACGGCATTATAGAGCGACTCGGTCCTTGTACGGAGGAGGTCAGGGTGGAAACTGGGAGGTGTCATTACCGACAGTCAACGGTTTTTTTAAGCATCACCTTAGTGTTTATTATTGTAATCACAACGACGAAGGTCCCCTAACTATAGCCAGACCAATACAAGAGTTTTGAGGCTGATACCGATATTGATATTTGAAAGTTTAAAAAATATGATAACGATATGTCGGATGATATTCATTTTCTTAATACAATTACATTTTCTTTATACAACCTGGAACATTAAAAAAAAAACATTTTTGATACGGTTTAAACAATTGCAATTAAGAAATGTACTGGGCAACTATAAAATGGTGACACTGTTTCAAGACATTTTTGGTATTTCTGTACTTCAGTATCTGTACTATTGATATATCTGCAATGAGCTAATATCGGACGATATATCGGCTCTACCCCTAACCTAAACTCATTTCAACCCAAACCACAATGTTTCCCTAAACCTAAGTAATTTTTGTCACTAAACGTAACCAACTTAACCACAGTATGGTCACATCATAAAACAGATTTATTCATCAACAACAGTGATTTGTGTTCAGCAAAGAAAAATTATGTCATCCTGCCGATCGGGGCATCAGATCAGAAAACACTTCTATGTCGTTCAAGAGGGCATGGACAAATGCTCTTTGTTGTCTAATTTGGAGGACTTAATGCTATGACAGCAGGGTGGTGTGTGTGGGACTGACTTAAAATGAACTACAGTGCCCACGTTCTTTGTAATGAAGGAACATGTCATCTAGTGCAATGGTGTGGCTCATTGATGTGCTTTTAATAGTTTTTGGACAACAATGGAGCTCTGCGGCACAGAGGAATAAGCTATATCAGGCTTTGGATACATACAGTGCTTGTTAGAACGATCAATTCAAATTTGTTGACTATAAGAAAAATAGAAAATATCACTGCACTTATCCTTTAACCTATCCTGTGACGAAGATAGAGAAGCACAGCAGCAGCCCCAGCAGCCACATTTCAACAGTGACACGGTTTGAAAAATGAAAACCAGTCAGCGAATGGGCAGCCATCACAGTGAAACATCAGAGCGAATGAGGAAGTGCATCAGTATCCACCAGGATGAATAAATCAACACTTTCCCCTGAATTAATCTCTCTCAAGTTGAAATTTTATTACAGATGAGCTTGGACATCTCCATGGTAACAGGAATTCCACCGCCACTCCCAAGTGGATTCACAACCAGCATGTACGAACTGACAGTGTGACATGCTGTGCACACTGCATACACTGTACACCTGTGCAGACGTACAAAAGGAACACAAACTCACAAACACACACACACACACACACACTCCCATCTTCCATCTAAACATACTGGACATTTTAGTCACGCTGGAAAATAAAATGTCAGATTCCCCTCTCTTCAGTTCTACATAAATAACAGTTACAATGACTGACAGCTCAAGTTTTGCAGTGTTGTGTTTCTTCAGGTACACACACACACACACATACACACACTCCCAGACACACAAAGAAATAGTCCACTTTGAGTCTGCTGTTTTCTTGGTCTTTCCAGTTGGCGGCGGCCAGACGCGGCAGAGTTGGCACAGCCAGAGTCGAAGTGCCAGGGGGAATGGAGCGCCACATGGCACGTTCATGGCAGGGCCAGCTGGGGGGGAGGGAGACAGCGAGGGTTTGCGTGTATATATATATATATATATATATATATATGTGTGTGTGTGTGTGTGTGTGTGTGTGTGTTGGATAGAGGGGTGGTGGAGGGGTGATTTTGCATCTTAAATTCCACAACATCTGTTCAATACGCAGCACCATATATACCACTGATGCTGGTGTGTTTACAGGCAGTCACTGTAATTGGGGGGTTGGTGTGTGCCGTCTGTGCATGCATAGGTGTAGAAGAGAGGAGACGGGGGGGGGGTTCAGCACAACAACTGGGTTACGAGTAATTTCAGCATCATCTTCATACAGTCTTGATGCCTGTGAACTAGCTGTGTACTGGTGCGTGGGGAGTCGTCACTCTGAAGTCCACAGACAGACAGACAGACAGACACTGAGTGGGCATGAAGCACTGGGGCAAAGGCTTCTCACCTCACTTGATGAGAAACTCATGTCTGAATATGGCTCTTCTTTCACACATGCAAGCACATGCGTAGAGATACAGGCACGCTCATACAAACACGCAAACACACACACACTCATACAGCTACAGTCCCCCTCCTCGTCATCCCTGCTGGCACTTTGGGGAAAAGTACCCCCTCCCACCCCCATTTATCTGCCCCCACTCCACCTCCCCCCCACCCGTGGCAGCCGACGTCCCTCGCAGCGTGGCATACCATCTGTTGCCCCCCCTACCCCACCTCCCCATTCCACCCTTCTCCCCCAAACCTCCTCCGCCTTCCAGCGCCATCCTACCCATACGACACTTCTCTAGGCCGGCTCTGGGCACAACCACCAAACAGGCGGATTTTACGATTCACATACACACACTTTTAATGAAATTATGCATTTAAATAACGCTTTAATATACTATGTTTCACAGGCTAACAGTTCCCTATTGCATCATTATAGGAACGTGACAGTAAAATACAGTGTGTATACTACATAAGTGCACCATTCAACAACACAAACCTACACGAACGTGACGGCACACACGAACTACAGATGAAGTTGTACAGCAGGAGAGAACGCATAGGGTCTGTTGATTGCTCCCATGAATGTTTAATCTGCTCGGCTCTAAAAGGGATGAAGTCTGTAAAACCTCCTCCAGCACCTCCAGGCTAAAAGTGAAGCCATGCCAAAAGCCTAATTAAATGTTTTTTAAACCTTCCCCCTTGGAGAGGACGCAGAGTAGTTTCACCCCAAAGTGCGTCTGTGCCACTGAGAGGTTGGTTAGTATGGACTGCATGTATCTAACCAAATTCATAAGGGCAGTTTGTGGTATTCTCGTGTACGTGTGCATGCTAAATGTGTTTATGCTATTTGAAAGCTCCCTTATCAACACGCACAGAGATGCTCTTTATCAGCAATTTTCTATTTTTATATCAGGAGCAAAATAAAGTGAATATTTCCTCTTTTTTTTTCTTTGAAGGATCCACAACATTCAAAGTCATACAGACACAGCAACTCTAAAATGTTCCATTTTACAACAAAAACAAGGTACATTTTCATAAAACCAAGTCTATTATTATTAATGACACTAACAAATTGTTTATGGGTTCTTTTGTGGTTCCTTTATTTAAAGGAATGTAGTAAACACAATGTGTTAAATGTGTGAAATTAACTCAAACTTTAAAATCATTTGTTATATCATAATATCCTTCCATCTTATAAAACATACATACTTTCACACATATTAACTCAATTTCTCACCACTGACACTCTAAATAACATAAAATATCAAACTGAGGAAAACATTTCCAGGGATTTTAGCAACTGATTCACCAAACTTAAAAAACTGGAAATCCATGCCTGAATATTGAGTCCTGCTACTTGGTTGTAATTTCCATAAAGTCATGGCCTGAACAATATGCCAAAAAAAAAAAAAAACTGAAGTCTCGAGAAAGACACTGGCAGTCAGGCTCAGGGTCATTCCAGTTGATTCAACTGATTAAAGCAACAAATTAAAATTTATACGCTGCATTTGCCAAATTAAAAAGTGGAGTGACTCCTGACCTTACTGACCAATCTTCCCTATTTCTGACACGTGGTTTGCAAAGACATGTGGGAGCTGGAAATATGGACTGGAAGAGTCTGCTTGCAAGACATTCAAATATGCATGTTTGGGCGTAAAGTTTAGACTGACATTGATTTGCACTGAGCTGATATTGTCCTTTCATCCGATATTGTCCAGTCAGTGCTATCCACCTGATTATAATGCAGGTTCCTCTGTCTTCACAGCTTCATAATGACAATTTGTATAAATTAATTCTACTTTTGAAGTCCTATGGGGTTTTTTTTCTTTTATTACTGAATAAGTGAAGTTGGTTATCCCATTGCCAACCTACATCTCATTGGTTTCCTATGCTGTAAGTGATTTTAGAGTTAGTTTTTTAAATCATTCCAGCAACTATACTAATCTTGGGAAACACTGAATCCTTGTCAGATTTTGGCATTAAATGGTCAAATTAAAAATACAGTGAATGGCACAAAATATTGTCAACCGGCAACTTCAGTCTAAAAATAACGGCATTAGTCTTCAAAAACTCACATCCGATGAGCCCCTTGTGTGTGTGTGTGTGTGTGGGTGGGGGACAAGTGTGGACGGCAGAACGTATCTAAACAGAGGAAGATGGATAGACAGCGAAAGGGCCACTGCTGTTTGTCCATTCATCTCAGGTGTACGTGGAAGAGCTCAACAATGACAGCTCATCCATCAGCCACAGGGGTACTACTGAGCCTCCTGGAACAGAATCAAAAATCATCTCTATCCATCATGCATCACTTCTCTTCTCCTCTCTTCTTCTGTCTCACATTTTTGAATACACGTTTTGCAGAATATTTTAGTTTTCTGGGTAGGTTTGGTTTTGTTCGTGTGTGTTCGGTGCTGACAAGCCCTCACCCTCACGTGTTGGGGGGTGGGGGGGGGTTGGCTATGGAAAGGAAGCCCAGGAGACAGTGCTAGTAGACAGGGAAACAAAAAGTGACAACCAGGGGAGCGAAGGGTGAAGGAGTGAAACAAAAAGGAGGATGACTACCAGAGTCTGTGAGAAACATGTGTGTATATGAGGAAGGGAGAGAGTGAGAGCAAGGTAAGCAGCGACACAGCAGCTGTCGACCTAATTCCTTCTTAACGCAGTGCTTGTGCTCTGATTAAGAAAGCGATCTGGCCTTTAATTTCCTCCTGACACCAGCTAATGCTCTGTATCTCAATCGCCTTTCCTAGCTCTCCCTCTCACGATGGCTACACAACAACCTGCACCAGCCTGCGCTCAGCCAATCAGCATGGTCTAACCAGACCTAAGAAGTGTAAGAGACGCATCACGAAATAAGAACTACAAAAATCGAAACATAATTTTGCCAGCGCAGAAAAGACCATCTTCTGAATGACATAACCCAGACTGAAGTCAAAACTGAACTCTTGTGTTAAATGCAGATGGCCTTAAGCCCCAGAGAAGAATAGTGTTGTCACGGTGAAGAAATCAACGGGGGAAACAATATAAAAAAATAAAGGACAAAATATTGTTATGAAATGTATTCTAACCTTGCTAACAAAAAAGTGCCAAAGCCACAGGAGTGTGCTGGCATGTCAGATAACAACATGACTTCAACTTCTTAACCATCTCATGCAGGGAGGACACACACTCTGCTCTCTGTAAACGCAGTGTGTGTCCTATAGTTTGTGCTCTAAAGTGTGTGAGCAGAATGTTTCACTTTGGCATGAATAAAACTAAGCAAAACCTTAAGAAAGACCTTTGAATTTCATGGTCATCATATGGTTATCAGTGTCAAGCTATTAGCTGTTACCCTTTGAACGTCCCCTGCACCAATCCAGTTACACAGGCAGCCTGATAGACAGAAACCCGAGTGTGGGTGGGCACAGAGAAAATAATTTAGACCAAACCCATTAAGGACCTTTAGATTCGCAAATGCTTGCAAACATTAGGCCATCGTACAACATGCTTGCACCACAGTTTACTCATGCAGTTATTCCCTTGATGACCCACTTTTGACCCTGTATGTGTTAAATACTTGTGATTGTGGTGCTTTGCCCAGCCACGCCGTGACCCACCAAGAGCTATGCAGACATCTGCAGGCCATGATACTCCAACAGCAAATATATGGTATCAGCATCACACATTGCCGAGACAAAAAGAGCAACGTAAAAGACACACTGTGCAGAAAGTAACTCTAACAACACTCTGAGAGGGGCCGGCATGTGTTGCTCTAACCAGCAAAATCCCTGTAAGTGACATCAAACTCAAAACAGACTTGAGATGCCACAGCTGAAGAGGAAACGCTCACCAAAATCCAAAGAGGTGTCCAACTTGTGTTCCTCACCACTGGAACCGAAGAACGTTGTTTAAATGCAAGACAATCCAACACATTCAGAGAGGGATGTCTACTCACGACTCATGGCTATTGTGAAAAGCAAAGTTAGATCTAGAAACATGCTGGTTTGTATGGGGAAACAGCTTGGGACCACAATAAGCAAATATACATGGAACACAGCACAATTAGTAAAAAAAATAATAGTTTGCTCAATCGTATCCATGCTACTCCTTACATATAAAGAGCAAAAGCGTGGTTGAGAGAACAGTCAGTGGACAGGTGGAGAGAGTCACTAATGAATAGAACAAACAAACAAGTGAACAAAAAGGGACAGTTCTACCCTTCATGCAACACAAGCTTCATAACAGACAGGGAGGTCTCACTCTGTTCAGACAGAAGAAACGTGTAGTTCATCAAGCCAATCGCTAATGTGACAGAGCACTTTCTCAATTTATATTCTTGCACATTTTTGCGTCCTCAAATGAATGCTAAGGACAGAAGACAGAACAGATCAGAGCATTACATGCCTCCAAAGACGCATCAGATCATGACTTGGCCGACGAGAAAAAATTGAAAGCCCACAAATTTACCGGAGAAACTACACGTCATGTCCAAGTCTACAGAAGGCTTATTTGTGGAATATGTTTTTGTAGTATGTCTTGTGGTGTATGTTTCTTGTCGTCCGCTTAAAAAAACCTAACTACATTAGGTGATATCACAGATTAATTTATCCTATGTGTTAATATGTGAAATCACTGGCTTTAGATTGGTTTGGAATAAAAACTATGTCAGTCGTCTGTGATAATGTCTAGAATCTCTAGTGATGTAAAGAACAATATGTACAATTTGCAAAGACGTAGCCTACTTTTCAGATAACACAAAGACAAAGAGGGTAACTGGAATGGCACCACACATCGCCAAGGCAAAAATATTAAGCTAAAAGACAGATTGTGTATGAAGCATCCTTTCATGACAACATTTTGAGAGAGGATACCGAAGTACACAACACTACATCCCAATAAGTGACTGCAAAATTGGAAAGATAATGACAAATATGACAAATAAAGTCCACTTTAAGAGATAAAACATAAAGGAATAGCAGAATAGTCATTTGAAATGCACCTGTTTAATTCATGAAGCAATACTCTGTTGTGATTATGGAGTAATAAAGGGAATAAAGTGTAATATAATTGTCTCACTTAATCTAATAAATAATATTGTTCTGGCAGACACAAAAGTAGGTGTATTGTATTGAGACTATTCCAGACTGGAGCAGACAGAAGTATTGACAGCATGCATGGTTATTGAATTTGACATTTTTAGTTTTCTTTCAAAGTGGCAGAATAAACATTCAGTTTATATGCTGTAGACCTAGGATTTATGTTAGTACAGGCACAAATATAAGAGTGGCAATAAACCTACAGTAAACACGAGGTGTGTGTGTTTAGTACACACACGGCATTCAGACCGCCATGTGGAGTGTATGTGAGAGAGGTGGCGTTGCTAGGAGCACCAGGTTGTGTGCAGACATTGGTAACAGAGTAGAGACGGCAGCAGCAGCCTGGCAGTGGAGAAGAAAGGAGTGGAGCAATGCCAAGAAGATTCCCCCTGAGAGACTGTAGGAAGGGGAGAAAGAGACAGACAGACAGAGAGGAAGAGAAACACGGAGAGGGCACGCTGATAAGATCATGTGTTTTCCACTGAATAGCATAGGAACAATTTACCAAGACAAACATCTGAGGGGGGATATTACTGCACTTTGACTTGGATATAACTCTAAAATGGTCATTAAAAAGCAAAAAAAGAAACCCCACTCATTTCAGCTTTTAGGAAATATTATGGCATGGATGCAAGGAAATGGTGATGATGGAACAGCAGGAGGGGGAAGATGGTTTACAAGGTTGACTGGAGGGATGAGAAAGAGAAAGAGAGAGATGGAGTCAGTCTGTTGGGGCTCATGTTTGCCGTCCCTCCTCATGTCACCCATCCGTCAGATAAACTGTTAGCCTATTTCCAACCAGCCCACGTCACTTCCTCACCTCGGCGCGTTACCCCCGCTGTGCCTCTCCCTTGTTTTCTATTTGTTGTCTCCTTTTCCAATTTCTCTCTTCCTTCTTCCTCCTGTGCTCTTCCTTCCCTTATTTTGTCTTTAAATGGGGAGTCGTGTGAACAGGCTATGCAAATGAGATGGTTATTACCCCACTGCTCATCAAGCCGAGCAGAGGAGACATTAATAGGCTGATGAATATGCATGTGAATTTGTTAATTAAGTTAATTATTCTGCTGAAAATGCATTCGTCTTCCAAGGACATCTTCCCCAGGATTTCAACCTGCTCCACTCATTAGTCATGCGATATTTCATACACAGAGTGAGAAAGAGAGAGGGAGGCAGACAGTGGGAGGGAGAATGAAGGGGAGAGGAGACAATGCTGTTTTTGGAAAGTGGGTGCCATGAACAGTTGGGGTTGTAAAAGTATGGGGTAAAAATAATGTATCTTAATGTCATCAGTGCTCACTATGGGATGCACAGTAACAACCCATAACAGCGAACCACATCCTGCTTTCTGGATATGGCACATTATTCCCAAAGAGTCCTAGCTGGAGTTTATATTTTCAGAGTTTTCAGCATCTTTTTTGTGGTTGCTTCTACCTCACTGGTTACTTCTCCCTAATTGCTTATTAAAACCCTCTTAAATGAACTTTTTGTGCCAACTTTCCAACACATTAATTAATTGTTGTAGCCAATTAAGTGCCGTTGTGCAAATGAGCCTCATCACAAATGGTCCTATAGGGCCGACCCCTCCTTTCTCTCTCCCTCTCCCTCTGTCTCCTGCTCTCTCCCCTCCTTCTACCACCCTCCCAGCTAGTCTTCCCAGCTGCCCTTGCACTTCAAGGCACTCAGTGCCAAAGAAGCAGAAACTGTGTCCTGATAATGCTTCACTGTTTTCTGGACCGTTTCCAGCCTTCAGGCTCACTGATCTCAAACTTGTACGATAGGTGAAAAGCAAAAGGCTCAGTCTATTCCTTTTGTTTGGCACATTTGTACAAGAGTCAGTTTAATGAAACTGCTTGTAAACCAACCACCAAACCATATAGCAAATCTGTTATTTGCACTGTCTGGTTAATTTATCTGGTATTGTCAAGGAGGCATGTATGCATCAAACAGGCTATCTTTATTCACAGCAGGTAAAATGTGAGTTCACCTAGAGAGATGGTGAAGGAGGGTAGTCAACTTCAAAGCACTCAATAAGGTTGCCAAGCTGTTCGCACATCTCCATCCCCTGTGTTAAAACTGGAAACATGCAGAGGAAATCAAATGCATGTGTTTATAGAGATGTTTCAGAGCCATCTCCTTCAGCACCACACGATTTTAATAATATAAGAATATGAATGTGTATGTATGTTGAATATGTATGTATCGATGCACAGTATGTGGGTGTGTATACAGTATAGTGTTTATATATAGGTGTGTGGGTGCACATGTGTATATGACTATGCAGGTCTATATATGTATATATAATTCAAAACATGAATTCACCGTTTTACGCTCTACAAATGGGCTCCTTCCTTCCACACTAGTTTGCTACAATAGTAATTTTTATGCGGCATAAATTCATAATATAAAATGACGTAAAAAATGTGCTATTGTGAGAAAAACATATCATGCAAAGGCTCAAAGTAACAACCAGCCTAATCACAGAATTCATACAGCATATGGTGCAAAATTTAATGGACAGATCGGTCTAATTTTGTTGAAGTCTTTCCAAAGCTATAGACATGAGAGTACTAAGAATGTCTAGGAAATAGAGTGCGCAAGATACCCTTTTTTGTATGAGAAGCTGTGGCATTTTTCAGTCCTTAGTTGAAATAATATTAACATTTATACCTGATGATGTTAACAACATGCAGTGACACCTCTTTCAGAATAGGGGCTGAACTTTCTTTTCTTTTCCCCGTGTCTGGCTCTGTCCACTCTACTGCCATTCAGACGTGGCACTGATACACCCACCAGGAGGATTAGCAAAGGTTTAGCAACTGTGCCAGCCTCGCTCCCTGTGCCACCCCTTCCCTCAGCACAGAGGGGGGTCCCGCTTGGCATGGCAAGGTGAACTAGCCTCTGATTGATGGGCATGGTTTCAGCACACTACTGTGCTCCCCAAGGCCCGTGCCTCCCTTTCCTTTCTCCTACTGCTGTCTTGGCAGCGGTGCCCACCTCCTCTTCCATGCCAGGCAGCCAGCTAAAGCTCCTGGTGGGCACATCAATTACATAGCGGCACCTCCCCTCTTTTCTCATGTCTATCTGTGGGTCTGTCTACTGTCTCAGACGATGCCAATCTGGTCCCTCTCCATCTCCACTGCTGTCTATAGCTATCTCCTGTGTTTGTGGGAGTGTGTGTGTGCCGTTTTATACCAATGTTCACATCTTTGCATATGCACAAATGCACATGTATTCATGCACACACTCCTGCTCCCTCTCTTAGGCAGGTCATGATGGTTGGTGGGAAAATCCTCCCCAGAGAGCACTCATTGCCACAGGCTCAGCTGTACAATAGGCTCAGGTGTGTGTATGTATGTGCATGTGTGTGTGTGTGTGTGTGTGTGTGGTTGCCTGTGCATGGGGCATGGCTGCTTTTGCTGTTTAAAATTTCTTTATCTACTAATTATCCATTGCTTCGTGTGACTGCTTTATAAATGAGGGTATAAAACGTACAAATTGTAGGAAAAAACAATCACCATGTTAGGACTCTGCATTATTCTGTTTCTGGAGTCTATTAACATGAATATTTCAGCCTTCCTTTGGATTTTGGCTGTTCGTTGCTCTTGGCAAATCATGAATCATTCACTTGCGGCGATCGTACGCCATCTGGAGTCTTCATCAGACATTGAAGGAGTAAAGGCACAGTCGTGTCTCTGTAAATTATGTTGATAAATAATCTGATTTTTCTTTTTCTTTTTTTTTTTTTTACAAACACTGCAAATTTCCTAATCCAAACCTGTCTTAAACCTACTTTTTTTTGCTTATTAATATGGTGTCCGGCTAAATTAGCTACATAAGTCAACAAAACATATTATTCTGACGCTAGAGAAAGTGAAAACAAATTTAAACAAATCACTAACGACAAAAGCGTTTGATACTCACCCGCTCACGGGTACGGTACGGTACGGTACGGTACGGTAGCCCGGATGGGGAAGCGAGGAAACCGAAGCGGGGAAACTGAAACGGCGAGCAGGGGACAATGGCGGCGGGGCCTGGTGTTGCTATGCAGAGCAGCAGCCCTGCGAGAGAACCGTCTCTCCCCGTTCAGCAAGGAGGGAATCAGCCTCACGGAGATCGGATCAAACCCGAAGAAGTTACAGGTAAGACCGTGACCCGTGCTTTAATTTTGTTCGGCGCACTGATTATTGTTATTATTATATTGATCTGGCTTGCTGGACAAGGCGACTCAGGCTAACGGCTAACTTAGCCGACAGTGTAACGACAACGACTGCTCTTTAATGGTGTTTTTGACACGTTAATTTGGGCGGATTTACATCTCTTTGGGTGAAACTTTAATAACGTTCACTTGCGAAACGCAAGCTGGTGGCACTGGGCAGGGTGTTGCGGTCGGCGAGGGAGCAAATAGCTAACTCGCCAACATCAACTTTGTAGACACTCTCAGCACATTAACTTACACAAATTCTTACTTCAAATTCTGAAAGTAATTTATTGGCACCACACAAGTTTGCCTTATCTTGACTAGCTAGAAATGCAATTCGGCCCACCTGCCCAATATGAACTAACTATAGCTCAATATGACAGGTTATGATAACAAAACATTGGCCTGTTTCGTCGACACCTTATGTGCTAGTTTTTCGGGATGTCGTGTGACTTGATTGATTTACGTCTTTATATTTTTTTCATGCCCCCAACTAATCTAATTTACAGAAACTTTAGAAAGATGTTAATGTGAACCGTAGTATTTGTGGGGGGGACTCAGAGAAACGTTGGTGCGTTTGTTTTTGTTTTGCCCTCATTCAAAACAAATGTCTGTCATGACTTATTGCTGATCATATCTACCTTTTAATTTACATTACCCTGGAAAAATGTGTAGTTTGGATCCCCTGAATATGACAGGGATTCTTGCTCTCAGTCTTACCTGATTAACTTAATTGTTATTGTGACCAAATTCTATGATCATAAATAAAAATGTACAAGCAAGAAACCAGATTTTACTTAGTTGCCACTTTATTAGGTACACCACGCTAAAACTAATGCAGTCTAATAAAACAGTCCTGCAATAAATGACAGGTTATAATGTTCATTTTATGTTGAAACTGATTTTAGAGTGGAGTGTATTCAACTTAATGCTCAATTTGGAGGATGTATTTTGTGGTATAACTAAAAAGCTGGTAACTGAGTGTATTTTGTCTGCAGCTGAATGTACCAACAAAAGAAAAAGAAACTTTTTCATATACTTATATATTATGAACATATGTTATCAGATTGTTGGTTACTTGCAGTATATTTGTTTATTTTTGTTTCAATATGGATGAAGATTGGCTGTCACTCAGTTACAACAGCCTAATTAGATTTTCTGTAGAGATGTTCAAAAGATGTTTGTTACTTGAACGTCAAATTCAATGATTAATAGTTTTCATGACATGGTGGTCGGGTTGCATTTTGCTTTTCGTGTGTTGAGGTGGAATTAGTGGGGTGAGGCTGTGAATATCTTCAAAATTTAGGTCAATAAATGTGTATAACTTGCGTTTTTGTTTAACTGTTATCTAATGCATATTGCATCTTTTTTCAGAGACCGAGAAACAGAGTCGCATGGCTGCTTTGCTGGAGAAGCTCCATTCCAAACACAATGCTTCACGGCCATGGCAGGAGACCTGCAAGGTTGTGCGTCAGGCCATGGTGAGACGGAGATATCTTTCTCTGAGATAAAGTAATCTGTTTGAATACACAAAGCACCTTTTTAAACCTGTGACAGGTTTCAATATTGAAGATTGCCTGAAGGTTTGGAACCAGTTGTCGTGGGCCTGGTGATTAGGTGTCACTCCTCCTGGTTGTGCAAACAGGCTGGATGCCCCTCAGATGCTATGGTCAGACCTGAAGTGACAAACGGCAAGCAGGGCAGAAAAAACATGTCAGCAGGTTTGCAAGAACAAGCTGCTAGAGATAGCTTGCTTCTGGCATTCTTTAATCAATGAAAGAATCAATAATCAGTACTTGATCAATACATCAATACTTGATGAAGTCACTCCCGCACAGTCATTATCTCTCATGTCAAAGTTCAGTCTGATTGAACTCTGCACAAGGCAAAAGGTACAGGATCTGTTCATGATGGGATAGGAATGCAGTTTTCCCCGTTCATTAAAATAAATGAGGACCGATTTATTCTTTGACATTTAATGGGGAACATGGCGGCAGGTACTACAGGTAAGGCACGAAACTGAAAATAATCAGTCAGTTCTGTACCTTTTTAGGTGAGTAATTATATTGAAACTAGCTATTTTTGAAGGCATTGAAAAATGCCTTGAACACACACATAGTATCCATAATGACCCAGCAGTGCCAGCCTTGCATCTTGGAAAAGTGTATTTGACAACCCCATCACATTGAAGTTCTCCACAAGAGAGACTCATTACCAGCCTGTTCAATATACATTTATAGCAATTAATCACTTAATTGCGCAAACAAGTTTTACTTTATTAACTTAGCTGCTGGGCCAGTGAAAGTGAAAAGAGGGGAAAAACAAGTGAAAAACAAACCAGAACATTGAATCTTGTTGATAAAGCACTTTTATCTTTTCTAATTTATTCCTCTGTTTTTCTTCACACTGTGTCCCAGGAGAAACGCGGTGTGATGAATGCTGTGGGTCACCAGCTCCTGCTCACCTGCTTGGAGACCCTGCAGAGAGCGCTGAAAGGTGAGACTGTCAACTCAAAGGACAGAAACACAGGGGAGAGCAGGGCAAGATTTTCTCTTATAATGTGTTACTTTCCATCATTAGACAGGGGAAACACAACTGTATTTATACTAAAATTAACCGTTTTCTAATTCTAATCAATTTTAATGAAAAGTGCAAGTGGTACTGACAAGCTGTTTTAAGGCAAACTAATAATGTAAAGCTATTTTTCTATAACCAATCACCATTAATTGAATGCAGCACACTTCACTTGACTTTTGCTTTGAGTGTCATGCATGCTGGGATGTTGTTTCTGTAGACAGTAGGAACATTGGGCAACAATTTTAAGACCTAGTCTCATATGATTTTAAAATTTCCCCTTCTTCTCTGCCTTCTTTGTCAGTCTCTTCTCTGCCCTCCATGACAGATCGTCTGGAATCCATCGCTCGGCAAAACATGTGAGTTGTTTCCCTTTTGCTCATGTTTTCTCACCTCTCTCACCTGGTCTCTCCCAACTGTGACTGATTCAGAAGGTAACCCTAAGTACAGGAAGTAGAAGCTGATGAAGGATGAAAGATGGTAAATTAAAATAAAACACACACCATACTGAGATCCCTCAATGACTGAGTGGGCTACTCATAAAACATTGCAGGTTGTTGTTGTTGTTGTTATTTGTACCGTTTTTCTTGTGATTATCCATTGCGAACCATTTTTAAATTGACTAAAGTAAAACAGGTTGCTCACTTCTCTTGTTTTTTTTTTTGGGGGTCTTGTCTGAACAGGCTGGGCTCTCACCTCAGCCCATCAGGGACAGAGTGTTACATCACATCAGACATGTTTTATGTGGAGGTACAGCTGGACACCAGAGGCCAGCTAGTGGACGTCAAAGTGGCTCACCAGGGAGAAAACCCAACGGTCAGTTTACCGTAACTTCCATATGGCTCCATAAAGCTGAGTCCATCATTGTTTATCATGAATTCTATACTTGCGTACAATTTTAAGAATTTCTTCAAATGGTTCTCAAAGAGAAGCTAACTAGCTTTCATTTGTTTAATTCCATTCATGCACCTGTTGTCCTCAGAAGTGTATTATATTATTCTTTTTTTGATTTGTTGGTCACAGAGTTGTCCTGAGCTGATTCAGCATCTAAGGTGAGTACAAACCGCACACTTCACTGTACACTCCTGTTTGATAAGCACAATAAATAATAAATAAACACAATCTGTCGTGTAGGGTTTCTTATTTCTGTTTTGTGGAATGATGCAGGCACACAGAAATACTTGTATTTGTCTGAAAGCTGTCTAAACCACCTCTTCTCCTGCCTTACATCAGAGAGAAAAACTTTGAAGAGTTTTCCAAACATCTGAAGGGACTGGTCGACCTATACAAGCTTCCTGGGGACAAGTAAATAAACTTTAAGGCTATAAGGATGTCTGGTTGAAGAAATTGAAGAATTGTTTTTTTATTCAAAAATGATGATGTTACACTGCTCTTTTCCAGAAATGAATATTCGATAATTTCTCTCCCTTACTTTTGTGTCGTGAACCCAAACTAACAGTCTGTTATAGATGTAGAGTTCTCCCTGACATCTGATTAACTGACTACAGTATATTTTCTGAAAAGTATTAGTTTTCATTTGTACTTTAGTATAAGGCTAAAATACATTTAACTGCTTGGGGGCATGAAGGGTTAAAGGGCAAAAAAAGTGAAGCCCCGATTAAAGACAGATGTTTTATAAGACACAGATGCCACATGTCTTCATGGTTGTTATTGTTCTCAGTTATATCTAATTAATCTTACCTCATTTTTGTGTTCCAGTAAGCTGAAAACCAAGATGTATATAGCACTGCAGTCTTTGGAGCTTGATCTCACCAAGATGATGCACATGTTTAGGTAAGTTCACAAAATCTCTTTTTGTCCTTAGTTTCTTTGGGCTTCTAGTGTTTAGCAAATGCTGGGGGCCTGTGATCATTCAGAGAGTCATGCAGGGGAGGGAGACCTATTCAGAATGTTAAAGGTATCAAGGGCGCATTTGCTGATCTTGGATTGTGTAATATTAACAGAATGTAACCTATGTAATAAGTCAGTGCACCTGGTAAAATATACATTTACCTAACTAGTAGGCTACTATAAGTTAATAGATAGGAGTAAAAAGCCTAATTTGAGCATCTCTTTTTGTAATGCATTAATCTTTGGTTGATGTGTGTTTTCTAGGTTAGCAACCAATGCTAATACAGTGGAGACTATTCTTCATGGCGGTGTGGGCTTGCTGACAGCCAGGAGTGGTGGCCATCTTGTTTCTCTTCAGTGTTACGTGTCCCCTTATGACATATTTGAGGAGGGGACAGGCACACAGCTCAACTTAACAGACGGCAATGGTAAGTGCATAGAGGAAGTGGATGTATTCATAAATGAACATAAGAAATATATGGGGATTTACACAAGCCGCTTGCAGTATGACTTGCTAAAGGACTGTAACTATCCTTGTGTGACCTCTGTTCACTTGTCTCTGTGTGGACACTTTGATAATCTTTTCAGTTCCACGCTCTCTGGGTGTCAGTGTTTCTGTGACAATCGAAGGAACCTCCGCCATCTACAAGCTCCCAATCGCTCCACTCATCACTGGATCGCACCCAGTGGACAACAAGGGGTAAGAAAGTGTACCTCGCTTTATCAAGTCCTGCAAGGAGAAAACTCTAAATCTGTGTAAGAACTATCAGCATGCAAAAGGAAAACTGAGACTTATTAAACATGCATAAATGCACCACTCTTTGACATAATGAGGCAGTCATCTGAGGCTTATTTTAGTGTCCCAATGCAGATCTAGTAGAGAACACAGAGAGACAGCTGATGAATTTATTTTTGGTGTATTTCAGGACACCTTCCTTTTCCACTGTGACCAACTCCAACTGTGTGGACCTGCCAGCTTGTTTTTTCCTCAAGATGAACCGCCCCATGCCTTTCTCACTGTCCTTTATTCAGAGGATGGGCAATGCTACTTGTGAGTTTATTAACACTGTATTCTTCAGTCATGAATATGTACTTAAAGGACGGTGCTCGTTTTGTTTGATAATTTGGACTTCAACCTCTCCATTTTTTTTCACAGCGATCCCAGTGTTTGAGAGCTCCCCCAGCCTCTCACCTCTCTACCAGTTAATAGTCCAGAGCCAGCGCCAGCACCTGGAGGAGGGCAGTTCCACGCTGCAGCCCTCACACAACATGCACTTCTATTCTGTGAGCAGACACACTCAATACCTCCACACACATTATTAATATGTTGAATTTCTCTTCTTACCTTTTACCTTTTATTATGTTTCCTTCTTCATCCAGCCTGTGGGTTATGGTTTCATGATTGTCCTGTATTGACAGCAGTATTGTACAGGCACTAAGATCCTGACCTTTGCTTGCTTTTTTTTTTGTGCTTTTTTTGGTTGTTTGTAATTTTGGTCACCTATTGGAATTTAAGCCTACTCTATTTTTGGGCTTATTGTGAGTCAATGTCAAATCATCAACATTATTACGGAGGTATTCTTACAATTATTATGACCATTTCTCTCTGTCAGGATTACTGTCACAGCAAGTCTCTGTATACCGCCCTTCATTCTGCCTTTTTGTTTGATATGTTCTGATCGACAACATCTCTACTTCACTCTGCCGTCTTGTCTTCATACACATTTGGAAAACACAGGTTTAGTGAAATGTAATTTCTTGTCATTCTGCAAATAAATGAATGGTTTTAGATGGCACTTTGCAGCTTATGAAAGACAGCTACATTCATGGTCTGTAGTAAAACTGAAGATACAAACACCAAGTTTTAAATTGTTAAACCGCTGTCTTTATGCTTTCAGGTGTTGCCAGATCAGCAGCACTGTTACTTTGTGAATGGTGATGCCCCGGTGCAAGACGGTCATTCTCTTCAAGGAGCACTGGTGTCCAAGATCCCCTTCCGCCACCCAGCACAAGTGCCGCTCCTGTTGGATATCATTCGGCACCAGGCCGCCTATAACACCTTAATTGGCAGCTGTGTGAAACAAACTCCCATCAAAGAAGGTAAGTATCTGGATTCTGATTTACTGTATTTGGTCAATCAACAACATGGACCCTGTTTTTTGTGTGTGTCTGATGTGTTAAATTATATTTGATGAGTGCAGTATCTTTGCTGTTGTTCCCTCAGACAGTGCAGGCCTGCTGCAGTTTGAAGTTTGTCCTCTTACTGACTCGAGTTTCAGCGTCTCTTTCCAGCATCCAGTCAATGAGTCATTAGTCTGTGGTGAGCACAAAATCTCAGTAATCCAACATATGTTGATATTACTTGAACAAATATCCTTGAGTGATAGTGATGCCACAATGTGTAAATTGTGGAATCAGTTGCATGATCAGTCTTTTGCTTATGATTCCTCTGTCCTATCTGACCTCCCTTTTCTAGTGGTAATGGAGGTGATTGACTCCAGACAGGTATCCTGCAAGCTATATAAAGGACTGTCAGATGCTCTGATCTGCACTGATGAATTCATCACCAAAGTGGTCCAGAGGTGAGTTTGTTAATTCCTCCTGAATGCATAAATGTGAACAGTATGTTTTTTATGGTAATTGTTTCCTCTTCCCCGCAGATGCATGTCCATTCCTGTAACCATGCGGGCCATTCGGAGGAAAGCAGAGACCATCCAGGCAGACACTCCAGCCCTCTTACTAATTGCACAGACAGTGGAGATCATGGTGAAGAATAACCTGCCACCCTCCAGTAGTCCCACCTACAACATGGCAGCAGGCGATGGAACTAACCCTATGGGATTGCCTGGGCTCACAGGGGGCAACACACCTACTGGAGGAGGACCCCCTGGGGGACCTAATTTTACAGGTCCAATTACTTCTCTGTTTGGGATTTCCCGAACAGAGAGGCAAGGCCAAGGAGCAGAGTGCCCAACCCAAGGAGGGGTGGCTGGCCAGCAACAGTTGCAGCAACACCAGCAACAACAGCCCGGGCAAGGCCATTCAGATGACTACAACAAAGTCACCCAGAATCCCATACTGACAAGTCTATTACAGATAACTGGAAATGTGGGTTCTAGTCCCAGCTCCCAGAATGCACCACAGCCTCACCAAACTCCACCCCCAACATCCTCCCCTGCCAGCAACACCAAGAATCATCCTATGTTGATGAATTTGTTGAAAGACAACCCCACACAAGATTTTGCCGCACTGTATGGTTCTAGTCCATTAGAGAGGCAGAATTCTTCATCTGGCTCCCCACGGACAGATGGCATGGGTGGCACCTGCCCTGGAGGTACCGCGAAAGGGAAGAAAAAGCGCCCACGGGGGACAGAAAAGGGTGGCATGTTGCCCGGAACTGCTGCAGGTGGTGGAGGTGGTGCTTTAGGCATGAAATCACAACAGGCATCTTCCATGTCGCAGCATCACCAGCACCATCCAGTCACACATGAGGATGACTTCCACCGTGAGCTCCTCTCTATGGATGTGGATGCATCTCAGAATTCTATCTTTGATGTTAACCTGACTAGTGATGGCCTAGACACGCCCCATAGTATCACTCCAGCACCTAGCCAATGTGGAACACCGCCTTCTGGCCCCAGCATGCCTTATACACAGTCTCATGTCCAGTCTCAGCAACAGCAACCACCAGGTACTGTACCGCCTCGTATGGTCCGTCTCTCTAGCTCTGATAGCATCGGACCTGATATCACAGAAATCTTGTCAGATTTGCCCGAGCAGACAGGAAAAGGCAGCTGTGGGAGCCATGGGCAGCACCCCATGGGCAGTGGTGGGGAGGATGGCCTACCCCTAGGTACACCCATCCGTGACTCCTCCAGCTCAGGTCAAGGCAGTGCAGTGTTTGACTCAGCAGACATTTTCAATACCAACAGCAATGAGAATCCTTTTACTGATGCTGCTGACCTGATTGCTGAGGCTGCTGCAACTGCTGCCACTCCCACTAGCGATTCTTCTTCCACCAACTTCTTCCCTGATGCTGCTGACTTCAACCCTGACCTCCTGACCTCAGGCCATGGCTTCTCCCAGAACTACTTTGATGACAGCTCTCCAAGTGCCGATGGAGACATGGACCTGGTCAAGGGTTTTGGGGGAAGTAGCCAGCAGAATACCCCGTCAGGAACACCTCAGAATCCCACTCCGCATGGGCAGAGCACCCCAGAGCCCTCACTGAAGGACCCTTTTGATATGGGGATAGTTTTTGGAGGTAGCAGCGGTGGTGGTAAACCACTTCTGGGGCAAGCTCCTGATTTGGGAGACACACATGGTGGAGGGTCCCAGAGCCCCCTCATAATGGGCCTTGCGGCGGCATGTGGTGACTTTAAAAGTGCCGAACCCAAAGTTAAACAGCAACAGGGACTCATGCGGCCAAAGGATGAAAATGGGGGTAGCGGAGGGAGCAGCTCTGGGATGGGGATGGGTAGCAGTTCAACAGAGGGCAAACAGATCAAACGTAGCAGGACCCCATCCAGTGAGGGAAAGTCTAAAGAAAAACCTCCCAAACGCAAAAAGCTGGACCCTGATGGGAAGTCCCCCTCTCACAGCTCAGGTGGGCGACCATATACGCCTCCTAGTGGTGGCTCAGGCTCTGGGGGAAGCATAAGTGGAGGAGGCTCCAAGTCTCCTGGTAGTTCAGGACGCTCGCAAACTCCTCCCGGTGGTGCCACACCTCCAATTCCCAAAATCACTATTCAAATCGCAAAAGGGACCATAACTGGGGGGAAAACATCATCCCATAGTGGATACACCTCCAGCAGCTCAGCCTCAAGCAGCACAGGAGGAGCAGGGGGGACAAGTAGCAGCAAAAGCCATCATTCTCACTCATCTTCCTCTGGGAAGATCAAGTCCAAGGAAGGCTCCACGACACAAGGCAACAGCTCCAAGCCAGGGAGTGCGGGATTAGGAGGTGGAGGTGGGTCATCCCAGTCTAAAGGCTCTTCCCAAGGAATGGGTGTTGGCAAACCAGGATCCTCCCCAATCACCAAACATGGGATGTCAGGGCCTGGAGGTAGTGGAGGTGGAATTGGAAGTGGTAATAAAATTAAGCCTCAGGGGGGCAAGCCTTCTGGGTCTCTTATGAATCCCAACATAAAGCCCAACATCTCCCCTTCTCACTCCCGCTCCAGTAGCTCTGGTGACAAAATGTCCTCCCCTATGAAAATGCAGCAGTCCCAGGTTCCAGGAACACCTCCTTCTTCCAAGGCTAAATCGCCAATGGGTTCAGGAGGTGGCAGCTCTGGAGGTTCCAAGTCTTCTTCTGGTGGAGGCATGAGCTCCCAGAAGCCAATGGGTGGGAGCTCCTCCTCTGGTTCTACATCTTCCTCATCATCCTCCAGCTCATCCTCATCCTCTGGTTCTATGACCTTTTCAGGAGGCTCCCAGTCTCAGTATGGGGGTGGTGGAGGAGGAAGTGGAGGCAGTGGGGGAGGAGGTGGAGGAGTGGGTGGTCAGAACAATGCAAATAACCCCAACGCCAAAGGGAAGTCTCCCAGTCGAAACAAGAAACCCTCTCTTACCGCAGTCATAGACAAACTGAAGAGTGTAGGTGGAGGAGGAGTTGGGGAGGATGGTTGTGAGGTAGGGCCACCAGTAGGGGGAACTGGTTCGGGATCTGCTCCTGGTGGTGGTGGTTCTGGAAATGTTCCCAGCAGTGGACCTTCAAACATGGGTCCTTCCAAGCATGCCTCATCCTCCCAAAGTGGGGAGTATAAGCGGGAAAAGTCTGATAAAGAGGCAAAAGCAAAAGTGTCTGTTTCACTGCTAAACAGTGGGGATAAAAAGCTGATGGAACCAAAAACAGGAGGGGTGAGCGCAACTGGTCTGGCCAAAATTATCATTAGCAAACCTGATGGTGGCTCACCAAGTATCAAGGCCAAAGTGACCCTTCAGAAAGCAGGGGAAGGATCTGGTGACTCTATGCGTCCCCAAATTTCTAGCCTCAAAGCTTCCCCCCTCTTCAGTGGCTCTACTCCCAAGCATGACCGCTCCTCCCCGAGCCACAGCCGCTCGCCAGGATACACCCCACTCAACCACGACAGTGAGAGCGAGTCGGGTAGCAGCTCAGTGGCCGAGAAGTCCCACCAGAACAGCCCCAGTTCAGACGACGACCAGACCATTCGCCCGCTTCCCCCCCAGGACTACATGAGCTCCATTCCCCTCAGCTCAGGGGAGAAGCACAAGAAACACAAGAAGGAGAAGAAGAAGCAGAAAGAGAGGGAGCGGGAGAGGGATAGAGACCGAGAACGGGACAGGGACAAAGAGAAAAAGAAGTCATCTATGTCCATGGGGCCGTCCTCGCATCCAATAAAGGCAGACAGTTGGTCCCGGTCACCCATCTCAGCTTCAGATTCGTCCTTATCCATGCTGGGTTCAGAGCGTCCATCCCGGCCCAGCCCAATGTATATGAGAAATGAAGATGATGACCTCATGGACTCAGCCCTCACTGGCAACCTTTAATTTTATTTAGAAAGCCTCTTTTTTTTTCCTCCCACATTTTCAACACATGCCTTTTAACATGCAAATTAAACATCTATTTATTTAACTAATGCCACAAACTGGAACTAGATACAAGAATATTGTGGCTCTCTGAGTGATTATTGTCCTGTTAAAAATGTATTTTAATGTCATATTTTACTGTTTTGAGTATCAGCGTATAATATCTGGGGATTGGGATCCCAGTTTTATATGAAAGTGGTTCATTGTCATCCAAATCCACCCCAGAATACCAACTTCCTTAAGCCTCATTAAGGAATGGCTTTACACAGTATATTTTCAGAGAAATTTACGTTATTTTTGTCTTACCTGTGATGTCAGAAGGTCTTTACTGTCGGTAAATGTTATTTCATTTTCTTTTCACATTTAATACATCTGCTGCTGTTCGTATGTCATTGTTGTTAAAAACATACCAGATTGCCATTATACTGTTTGTTGCTGTTAGTATGACAACTGTTAAAAAACAAAGTATGCAAGAAGGGTGCAGTGTTCAGTTGTCTTGTTTTTAAGATCCAACTGGGAATTTTTAGATTTTGATACATTTTAAGCTGTTGATGTGTAAATTAGTGTAGGTAAAGAAGACTGCAACTGATGGTGGTGGTGGTGATGATGATAATGGAGGAAAAGTAACATGCTGGTAATTTTTTAACTGTAGAAGTTTTGGAAGCTTGAAATAAACATTTCACTTCTGAATAAAAATCACTGTCACATTTCTGTCTTAAGTTTATGTCAGGCAAGATCAGTAGAAAGATCAACTGTAGCAGTGCAATGGTTGTAGTCAATGGTGGAAGAAGTATTCATATCCTGTACTTAAGTAAAAGTACTAATACCAGACTGAATGTGAAAATACTCCACTACAAGGAATAGTCCTGCATTCAAAACTTAATTACTACTGAAAGTATGTATTATCAGCAAAATATACTTAAAAGTATCAAAAGCACAAGGTCAGTGTTTTACTATTATATGTGATGTTTTTGGATTGATATTACCGGTGCATTAATGTGCATGTTGCATTTTACTGCTGTAGATGTTTAAGGTTGTGCTAATTTTAACAACTTTATATACTGTTGAGTAGTTAATGCTTCATCTTCTATAAGATCATGTTTGTAGAATCACTGTCCTGTGACAATCACGTATCTTTGACAATGCATTTTCTAGCTAATCCCAAGTTGTTTTTTTTAATAGTTTATTTAGCTTAAGAAGTAGGAGACTTTAATACTACATTTAATGCTTATAAATATTTTTTGATCATTTAACTTCCTAACTATTGAATGTTGAATGAATGGGTCAAGATGTCAAGTATATCTTTTTTTTTTTTGCTTGAGCAAGAGTCAACTGCTCCTCTGCAAAGCAACACTAGATGGCAGCAGTGGATCAGGGTGCACAATCACTGTTAGCAAAGTGTTTTTTTTTGTTTTTTTTACACACTCCCAGAGGTAATGGGTAGAGGTTAAATGAAATTTCACGCCTTTATTCACAGGTATTACAGAAGATTTGTGAAATCATGATGCAGCCAGAGGGACAGAGCAGTAGGACTGAAAAGGCAAAAACAAATCAGGACGGTCACTAGGAATGTTGTCATCAAATAAAATAAAAAATGAATTATTAAAATCAGCTGCTCAATGCATCATCCAGAGGACTTCTCTGTTCACTGGGACCAAGCTACCACAGGGTAGACAAAATGTCATCTCAAACCTATAAGCACAGGTACAAGTACTGCTACTAATGTGGCTCAGCTGTAAAGGAGGTCTGGCAGTCAGCAATGCTCTGATTAACAAGCGGCAAAATTATTTATGATAAGTTGAACAGTCTAGAAAATATGATGGTTGTATTAAATGGCAGGCAACCAAATGTGATACAGATTTGTAGTACAGTTTCAGTGGGCAATTGGGTTAATGAAATCCTTTTTTTCTATTAATTGTTTCGAAGAGTTATTATTTTGTGTGCTCCAAGATGAGGCACTTTTTTTAGAGCATTGGCTCCACACCTTGTGAGATGTCTACTTGTGACCCCTCGTCACCAGTTGCATGTCTACCGGTTGTGACCAGTTCATCCAGAGAGTGACTTTTTTTCCCCTTGCATTATGTGGATCATTTTCAGAGGTAAACTTGTCCAGTAATTCACAAGAAAACGAGCAAATATTAGAGGAAAGTCTGGCAAAACAAACACAGGTACATATTTTCTGCTTTCTTATTCTGTTAATCATCTTGTGACCCTTTAGATTTCTTGTTTTTGAGGGTAATGGCTGTCCCTTTTCAATACATGGAGGCTTAGAAGTGAAGATACAATGCCAGCAAACAGCATAGTGGTAAATCAATACAATATATTCCTGTATAGACTGAAAGAAAAGAAATACATTCTAACCTTTGACACTCATTGTGTCCCATATGACACCATACAAAAGCAAACTTGACTCCAAGGCTCCCAGTCAGCTGATCTTCTGACCCATCGCCTCACTTCTCTCCAGCTCTGCTGACTGGGCAGGTTTTTTTTTCCCCACCAGAAGCCCTGCTAAACTGCTTAGCGGACACAAATAAATGGGGTCTCTTTGTATTAAAAATCTCTTATTATGTAGTCACTTGCTTCGAAAAGAAACGTGACACTCAGCTCAAACGGCAGAAGTGTATCATCAACCATGTGCACTTTAACTGGCAGCAGCTTGCTTAGGGCGACTGCTTAGCAGTTGGTTGGCTTCCCATTCCTGTCAGTGTCCCAAAGAGCCCAGCTGAAGGGCCCCTGAGGGAGGTCATCTAACCCTTTGTTCTGTATATGTACTAATTCGCCCTAAGGATGGATGCTGAAAAGTGTCATATTCAGCTAAATACTTTCCAGCATCACTGTAGGAGGTTGCTTGAACGTCATTGTGGTTTGATCTGTCCTTGTAAAAACACCTCACACGTCTTCCTGCTGTTGAGCTGCAGCACAATCCGCTCCTCGCTGTCTTTGTGATTGGTATCAATTTTACTCTTATGTTTTCTTGACATTGGCTTTAATTCCTCATTGTTTGGGGTCTGTGGGAAATAATAATAATAATCGCATCAACCTAATTTCTGCCTTTAAGTATTGAAGTGTTAACTCTTTCCTTTGCCTCACACTTGCACATTGGATGAAGCTGACAAAAAACGTATTTTAAAAAATGCATATACGTATACATATGACCTCAAAGCATTGTCATTACACCAAATAAGGAAATGTTTTATGTTTTATAAGTTACATGGGCTATGCATGAACATTTATATGTTCCTTTGTGTGCCATTTACAGACTATCACAGTGATAAAACAATGTTAAGTATGTTGTTTCTGTAAAATAGGGGTCTCCAGGACCCCTAACAGAACATGAGGGTTAATAAGAGAAGCCAATAGATTCAGCTGACTGGTACACCGAGTCTACATATTTCACCGACTACCACATCCTCAGTTTCTCCTGACCTCAAACACAGAGGTTGCGATACACAGCAAGCCCTCTACAGTGTTCCTGCTAGTGGACAACCCAATTCTACAATGGTGCATGAAAAGGATGCAACGCAGCAGCTCGCAGTAAGATCTAAAATCGAAACTGAATCAATAATTCACATGAGGGTTTGAATTTGTCTGTTTCATTCAGCCACATGAGTAGAATGATGTTGCTGAAAAGGCCTTGGTGGGGAAAGAAGTACAGATGGATAGAGGTGCTCCCCAACATTTCTCAATCCATTTGCTCTCACAAACACAAGTATACTGGAGAGACTTTGGTACATTTAAATGACAGCAGGAAGTAGCCTTCTGCTGTGGAAGCTCCTTTAGTTATTAAAATGTTTAGATTTATAAGGTAATAGGCCTTTTTCACAGAAGACATTTTGACGTGTCGCAGTAATAACAGAAAATAACAGGTGTCAGTAATAAAATGATTAATGGCTGGATTCCATTTAGCTGCACACATTCAGATACTACCAAGCACTTCATTGCAGTCAATGTACTCATTTCTGCCTGGCCTTTCCAACCAATTTGTCAAATACCAAGGAAATAAAAGAAAGCCTGAGACTGCAAGCTCCTCTCCTCGTTTCTCCCATCTGCAGCTCCTTGACTCTCTATTCCCTGTCAACCTTTTCAAACTGCTGATCCGCGCTTTTCTTCAGCACGGCTAATTTCTCTATTGTCGACCCTGCCACTCAAACTTCCTGCCTGGCTTTACACTCGGCCTTACTGCTTGGAATATATCCACATTATACTCTTTCATCATTCCTCAAACACAAGCAGGTCTCTGTGATGTTACTGAGCAGTTTCTGATCTGGTCGGCTGACAGAAATACAGCTTCTTTTTAACTTTATAATAATAAATAAATAACTATTTTAAGTCTTGTTATTTTCATGGATAGTCACTTTCTCGCATGTGCTGACATTTTAACATTTCATCACAGAGTACTCTGCACCAAAAAAATTCTTGACTGTCGATGTATATTTTGCTGTTGAATTCGGCTTTAACATATTTTTAGCCATGGTACCAGTGTGATTAGATGTCTATGTCTGTCTGCCACTTTGGTCAAGACTGAAATATATCCACAACTATTTAATGGATTGCCATGAAACTTTGTGCAGACTCTAATGGTCCTCAGATTGCGATTTTTTTCTCTAGTGCCACCAGCAGGTTGACATTTTTGCTTCAGAGTGAAATATCTCGACAACTATTGGATTGATTGCCATGAAATTTGCTGCAGATATTCAAGCTCCCAAGAGGATAAATTGAAATGACTTTGGTGATCCAATGACTTCTCATCTAGTGCCATCATCAGGTCTAAATTTCAGTTTGCCAAATTCTTTGTTTTATGACCAGATACCTGCAGAGCTAATGACGTTCCCATCAGCCTCAGCTGCAGTTTGTGTTCAGTGCTAATTAGCTAATGTTAGCACACTAACAGGCTAAGCTAAAATGGCGAACATGGTAAACATTATACCTGAACATCAGCATGTCACTGTGAGCATGTTAGCATGCTGATGTTAGCATTTAGCTAAAAGCATCACTGTGCCTAAGTACAGCCTCAGAGGGCCACCAGCATGGCTATAGCCTCTTAGTCGTGTTACTCCCTCTGTTACTGCCTTTTAAACTCACTCTTAAGACCAGCCACAATCTGCCAAGGGTTATCATCGCAATAGATACTCTGTCCATTTTCATTTGTCACATGTCTCACTTGTCTCCTCTCTCTACATCTCAAGAGAAAATGTGCTGGCCAAATTTCATGTGCAGCTGATTCTCTTTAGTACCATCTTGTAGTACTCAAAGGTCCAATATCATTTCTCGTCCCATCATTAGAGTCAATTTTCAGCTCCTTTTCATCAGGAATAGTTCCTCTGCCAATTCCTCCTTTCCTCCTCTCACGTGCCCTCTTCTGATTTTTTCTTTTCTTCTTCTGCAATCTCAGCTGTAACCTTGACTCTTTCTCTCTGTTTCAGCTCCCGTTTTGCCTTTTTCTGTCTTCATTGGTTGAAGAGGTAAAGTTATAGCTACGTTGGCAATAATATGATGCAGCCATGCTCATTTGTTTCAAAAGATAGTGTGCGTTACAATCTCATCACTGCAGTGTACAGATTTATTACATTTCAGGCATGTGAGACACAAAAGATGCAGACGGCGAGTTCAGCAAATTGCCGTCTCCTCTTCAGCACATAAGGAAGTGCTGCAGTTCATGACTGTTGATGAGCTGTATACCATGGAAATAACCTCCCAGCTTATCCTGTAGATAAGCAAGCAAGAGGAGGCAGTCATTTGCCAGTTAGTTAAGCTTTATAGCTGCACACAGTTCGCTTTGGGAGGCAAAGGAGGGAGAAGGGGGAGAGAAGGGGGTGAAAAGAAGAGGAAGTAAAAATAAAGGCAAAAGAAGGAGTGAGGAGAGGAGAGTGTAGATGTATTTTCAGCCTGAGAGTGCTACATCCTGAGCCACAGACAAACTCCAGCTATGCTCTCTGAAGTAAGGCAGCAGCTAACAGCATGAAGGCAGTGGAACATTTTATCTTTGCTCGAAGGTTGCTGTCTGAGCAAATTGAGTCTTAAATTTAATAACAAGTTCCTGGTATTACTCAACAATGATAGAAATACAACGGTGTCACTGTGCCACTAATTCTTTTGTGTGTGTGTGTGTGCGTGGTCATGTAGATCAGCATCAGGCACTGAATAATAAATGTTCTGACAAGAAATAGCAACCACAGCTGAATGGACTGAGACTGGAATTTAATTTAACCCACTTTTTCATGTACAAGTTCCTGCACGTGAACCATGAACAATTGTGGATTCATTTGTTGCTGTTGAATTTATTCCTTGGAGGGAAATAATTGCTTTTGTAAGTTCATGAGCAGTTTGCATATTCATTTTGATATTACAGAATTAAAATCATTCTAGTTCGAGCTGGAAAATTTTTTTTTACTTCATGACCTCACGTGCTTCGTGGGAACAGTTTATGGTTTTGTGGCTTTGCAGGTCTTTTTAAAATGCTGCGCTGAGGCAAGTTTCCCTAACTGTATCAAGCTTTAGAGTTATGCTGAGGCAAACTGAAGTAAGTGGCTGTAAAAGTGTATTGCTTGCGAAACATCAGCAAAACTGAAGGAAGTGAAGGTACACCTAAGTTTATGGCTATGGTGTGTCAACACTAAGCATTTCACTGTAGTTTCCCTCTTATTCAAGACATTTTGGAATTAAAGCCACTGCAAGAGTTGCAGCCCAAACATGTGATGAATGGACACTTACATGGATGGCTGGTAATGTTATGGTGTTATGTGTAATGTAAAATGTTGCAAATGGGCTCATTTTCTGCTTTGCAGCAGGACAATGGCAAGTGTTCAGCACCATGGAGAGTTCTACACCACGCCATATGCAGTATATTGAATTGCCACAATATAAAATGTTGAGCTTGATTCCATTCCTGACCTTGGAAACAGCAGTTCTAATCACAGGGTCCACTTACTTGGTTTTTCAGGGCTTTTAGCCACATCTCATGGCCTTCGCCAGTGAATACTGATAAAGCTGCATAAACTCCATCTGCTCCTTAATGAAAAAAGAAACAGGCAAGTGGACTTGAAGTGAAGTTTTTTTTAAATCAAAAATATAAAATGGGTTTTTAGTCTTGCCAGGTCATTTTATTCACCGCTTGTCATTTCCTAGAAATGCTCCCTTGGATGAGCTACTTAAGTATCCCTGGCATACAGTGGGCTCTTGTGGTAAAACCATGAGGAAATCCATATTTTTTCGTTTTATTGGTTTAGCAATTCTCCTCTGATTTCTAAGCAGGAAAATGTTTTTTTTCAGCGAGCAGAACCTAAGTTACAATTACTTCATGTCCAAAGTAACATGTCATGTCAAGTCACAAGATATATATTCCCTCAGCTGTGGCAATGAGGTGTCCCTCCATCGCATGCACCACCTAAACCAAACATTATTATGGGCAGTAGTTCAAACTGAAGGGCTTTAGTATCTGTGATAGAGTAGGTCATTTGGCCAGTGTCCTCCACTCGTTTCGCCTGTCGGTAGCTGTATTTCTGCATGATGATGTGTCTGTAAGGCTATCTGTAGCACTCATTAAAAAGAAATGGCAGTCTATTGTCCTTATAATCCCCGTGGGGCCGGGGTGTGAGTCAGCGAATGGCAGTGCCAACCCCTTTTGGCATGTCCAACACAAACCCCAATGTCATTCTGGCCACCTGCCTATCCCTCTCTCTTTCTCTCAAAGAATCACTGCTGCTGAAAATCCATCTTTTTTCAATGTCTCTCTCTGAAAATATATTACTGCATTACTCCTGTAGACACTTATAGGGATGAACTCTGGGAGTGCTGCTCCATTGTGGGTTTATAGAGACTTTATTGTTCTTTTTGGCATGACATCTATAAGAGTCTATTTTATTACTCCTGGGATTTTAGTCCTGCTCTAAGGCTTGTGTAATATCTTAAAATGTATTACTATTATGCTAAAATTGATTACAAAATGTAGTTCTTTTTCTTGAAGGGCATATTAATGTCCCCAATCTTTCCTGCACTAGAATTATTTCTGTGAGTCTAATACATCCTCTGTTAGGTGTGAATGTTATCACTTACAATATGTGAAAGGCATTTTAGCCTATTAACAATTTTATTTTACTCTTTCAAATCCTATTTAAATGCGTCTTTTTATATTGTCTTGTGTTTCTGTAATATCTTGTCTTAATACCTTTTATGCCTTATGTAAAGCCCTTTACATTGCCTTGCTGTTGAAAGGTGCTATACAAATAAACTTGCCTTGCCTATAAAGTAAATATAAGTTTGGCAGCCAGTGGTTTACATTCATTGCACTACAATAAGAAAACTTACATACTTAAAACACACTTGAGCTGGATGCACTGTATATTCCCACTGTATCTGACAATTACTAACCTTCCAATCTTGTTTAGAGGATTGAAAAAAATGAAATGAACATCAACATAGAAAATGCACCTCGTTCCCACAAGAATAAGATGGTAATGTGGCAGTGATAAAAAATTAATCAGGCACCTAAAGTTGGTGCCGTTACAGTATGAACTGTATTGCTAAATAACAGAAACGGAGAAACTCTCAAAATGTGAAAAGAACACTTTCAACATTTATGAATTTTAATGAGCCCAATAAGTGCATAAATAATGTTGGAATTGTTCCAATGTCATCATCACATCATGCCTCTATATGTTATCATAGCTTGCCTTGTGGCATCTGGTCTTTTCTCTCCACACATACTGTAAATCCACACATATCCCCACATTCAATTTTGTTTTTCACAAATCATAAATCGTATCACACGTGCACACACGGTCATGTGAAGCAGCTATAAACATATATGAGAGTAAAATGTGAGAATAAATTCATGTCTAACAGATTCACTGCTAAAGGGTTGCTGTAGTATCATCCAAAATGAGACCAGGTTGAGGTTGTAATTGTGAATGTGGTTAATGTTCACTTAAATATGGCCTTGTTCAGTATGAATAGATGCCATTTTGCTATAGTGGGTGCACACACACACACACACACACACACACACACACACACACACACACACACACACACACACACACACAGTTTTCTCTCATAAATGCATTCACTCCATAACCTTGACCCTAAAGTGAGGTCCTTATCCTAAACAGTTAAAGCACTAAGGACCAAACCAAATATCCTGCCAAAAGGACTGAATTCTAAACTGGTTCAAATGTTGTAGTCTTAGTTTTAGCTCATATCATCTATCAAAACTATGACAAACAGACATATGATCATGCGCACACATTATCACACACCGACAGTCTGTGAGCAGACACACTTGGCACAGAAGATCTGCCTCTGGAGCTAAATATAGCTGTCACATTTGTTGAGCAAGTGATTTTGACTTTGCCTCTACAAGTAAATCTGGCTTTCTGTCTTATTTGTGTCAAAATATGCAAAATGAAATAAAAACTAGAGTAACACAAAATGGAAGTAAGTAAGTTCAGAATTTGTAGTTACTTTCCACCTGTTCATGATATTAACACTGGCACTGTCTGCAGCTACCTTGGTTAGCAGTTTGTCAGGTTACCCAACTCTTTTTTAGCCATGCTAGCGGCGTGGGGTGTTGGTCCGTCTGTCGGTCCAACACTTTGGTCCAGACTGAAATATCTCTGTTGGATGGATTACCATGAAATTCTGTACAGATTCCCAGGGGGTGAATCTTAATGACTATGATGATCCCTAACTTCCCCACGAGGTTCATTTTCAGTGACATATCCCAACAACTATGAGATGGATTGCCATGACGTTTTGTACAGACATCCATGTCGACCCTCAGGATGAATTGTAATAACTTATATCCCCTAACTTTATATCGCCGGCGCCACCATCAGGTCAAATGTCTTGACCCAATACTTGCTAAGCAAATGACATTCCTATCAGCCGAAGATGTACTTTGTATTTAGTGGTGGGTATATAAACTGTTTAGTGTAGCCTCTCCAGATAGAAACCATTTCTTAACAAAATTTTCCCATATATACATATATATAATGTACATTATAAATACTTCACCACATAAGGGAAAGTGTATCTTAATCTCAGTGCTATATACAGAGACCACATGTTCTCTTGGTAAACTACATTATATTCCTCTTTCTCGGACTGCTCACTGACTGCGTAATGATCCATGTTATTTAGTGTGTGAGGCAGCATGTAATATGTTTTCTTACTATAATCATATCAGAATCATTAGGATATAATCCGGTTAAGGTCAGACTATTTCATTTCTTGTTGTTAAGTTATAATCATTTTATTTTGTTATAATGAGGTTAATGTCTGGGTTGTGATCGCTTCATCTGTCACTGTGTCTCACTGTTTGCTTCTGCCTCATAACACAAACACACACATATGACTGAATGTTTGATTCATCTCACAGTCAGATACCTGAATAGCAACTGTTGTTCAAAAATAACACTCACACCTTGACTTCCACTCCTGTGTGTTCACAGCAATTGAAGTGTTTAATATCTGATGTTGCTTTCTATATATGGCTGTTTTTCAAAAGAAAATTAATTAGCAACTTTTATTTGGGGGGTTTCAGCTGATTAAAAAAAACCCTGATAAATTCACAAATTTTAAATGTCTGGCTCTAAAATGTGATTAATTTGAATGAAATCATTCCTCAAGACCTTTCTCTGTTTGAGCTATCGTTCTCTTTCTTCACTCTCCTCGTCTCTCTTGACTCTCTCCTCACATCTTATTTTCCTGACACCCTGAAAACCTTGAATGTGCAGTTCACACCTTTATATATTTCATAATTCACGGCTAACCTGGTAGAAAGGATCTAACATCAGCTGTACAATGGGGACTCAGTTTTCACATTGTCATCAGATTCTGACACAGTGTCATTTTTTTTCCTTTCTTGTCATGAAAATAGAGAAACGCACATGAAAATCTAAATTAAAAACAGCAACATGGTATCCACAACACACATGCAAAACAAATCCATGCAGAAAGAAGTGGGCCATGTATTCCACAAGGAGCGGGCTAACGGTGAAAAAGGCTTCAAAGTGATAAATAAAAAACAAGGCAGTTTCGCACATGAACGTTTGCTTGTTACATCATGAAAGAGATTTGTCTCCTATCAGGAATTAGTAGGTTAACGTTTGACCCAGATACAGCAGGGATCTGTGGATGTTCATTACATCAAAGAGTTTAAATTAAGATTTCTCATTTAAATAGAAAAGGATCTTTAAATTAACACACTTTTTTCACCTAATGGGCTCACAGCGTCAAGCACGGCTGAGTGACTTGAAGCTTTTTTTGTCGTCATGACACAACAAGTTTTTTTCCTGTTTTCCCTGTTATTCAGATTCTCACGGATCTTTAAATTCACGTTGCCCTTGAAACCTACTGAGCCACAATGTCCAACATTGTTATTTCTATCACTTAACATTGTGCAAAGGCAAAAAGAGGAACATTATAGAGGCATGTAAGCTTTTCTTTAGGGGGACGACAGCACTCCAAGTACATATACTCCAGCTTCACATATTTAATGACTGGCTTTGTTCAGATTTCCATCATAAACCAGCTACAACTACAGGATCGCATGCAGATCTGTCTAGATCCTAGTCATAAAGTTCAAATTAGGATGATTCTGACTGCTCCGAAGCTCAGGTGGCAGGAGGCAAGAGATTCACACCCTAAATCCGCTGCACACAAGATAACATGTGGCGACTGTCCTCAGTGACCTACCCGATTTTGCACAGACGAGCGCACACTCTCCAAGATCTTGAAAATCAGCCAACTCAGGGTTATAATCACAATCTGAATCATGCAGTGTGTTTCAGACTTAAGTGACATAAGGAAAATGTGGGTGCTGAGAGCGTTTGTCACACATGGCCAAGAGTGAAAGGAATCTATTGGAATGTAGCCGCTAAATCACATGCTTAGTTTGATCTTTAAAAGAGTACTCCACTGATTGCGCTCGTATAACATTGTCGGACTCCCAAATGGGCAGTTTTACAAGATCAGTGCAGCAGAACAAGAGATACTGTCTTTTTTATTCCACGCATTCTTCTTCCTTGTCAAAACCTGGCACCTACATTACCCACAATGCATCTCAACAGGCGAGAGTTTGGTTGGAGATTCAGGTGTGTTATGCTAGCAGCGGCTAATGTAGCCTCGGGCTGCTAGCCTCAAGCAGAGATGAGGAGTAGGCTATAGAGGTCTGGTGAGCTCACTTCTTTCTATCTGAACACCAACCAGATTTTTTTCATTTTCAAACTTGTAGTCTTCAGGCCCAACCGACCCAAGTGTCAACACTTGAGGTAATTTAGCAGACTTCTCGCAGCTCCCTCTTGAGCCACAAAAGGCTTTCTACAGCTGTTCTCAGATATGCAGTAGTACTCTCCAAGACCTGTAAACAGACTCTGATGTGTAAAAATCATTGGATATCCCCTTTAACCACTGCACCCAACTCCCTGCAAAGACTGCACTTGCTACACACTCCTCTCTTTAAGCATGTCAATCCTTTTCCCCTCCAAGTCATTGCAGTAATAACCAATGTAAGTTCAAATAATGACTTTCCCCCCTTATAACTGTATTCTATCTGGTTAATTTTACATGGATTCGTTTGAATGCATAATGGATTGTTTTGTATTGCATTTATATTAGATTCTTGTGTTTAGTAAGGCCAGAGGAAGTACCTAAAAGCCAAGATTGTGGGTGCATTAAGTGATGTAAGTAAGGATAATGGTGATTTATTTAATTAATTCAATCCTTTGTTTACTGCTAGTGTTCTGATTTGTAATGTTTTCTTTGCAATATTTCCTTTCATGTATAGAAAAAAATCATCCATCCATCCTTGATGGCCACTCATAGTGCTGGAACTTGTTCTATGAGCCACCATTACTGTAGTTAGTCTCAGTATGTGTAAGTAAGCACGTTATGAATTACAACCATTACTTATTCACTAGTATAACCTTTCCACAGTTATTACCTTTACATTTACCACTATATTGCACATATACGTATATACTTTCTTTTTTACTGTTAAGATGTTGTTTTCCTTTTGAGACCAATAACATATTTATATTGACAAGGTCAGCAGCTGACTAATGCATTTGCTTCAACTTAATGTGACCCAGATGAATTCTGTTTAATAAAATCTGTTGGCACCATGCAGGGAAGATCTCTGAGCCCTGGGTTTAGATGTGTCCATACTTCATTTACTTTCCTGCACTTCCTTTTGAAGTAGGGGATAAGATGATAGAGAGATGACATTTGCACTAGCAAGGTCATTTCCCAGTATAATGTTCTGATTATGGAGGGTTAATGCATATATCAAAGAAGTATAAAGCATTTGGATTGTGCTGCAGCATGAGAACAAGTTACTCAAAGGATGTTATAGTTTGTTTTATATAGTAATTTAATGATGGTGATAATGGTGAAACATGCACATCATACATTGAGATAATGTCAGAGAGTCACCAGTTTATGTGCAGTTACAGCATTGATTTCACAAAACACCACACATCTAAGACAGTGAGCATCCCCAGTACTTTCTCTATTATTGCTGAGAAGGATCAGTGCTGAATTGTGGCCAAACAGCACCACATGGGAACCTGTCAGACTCCAGATAAACCACAGACCAAGCAGAACCTAACCAAAGCCTCCTAAAGCAAAAACTAAACTCTCCGGCCACCCTGCGCTGAGAGACAGCTGACGTTAGCTGTCTCACTAGACTGCCTGCTGTGAGATGGCTCCTTTTCCACTGGAAAAAAATTAGAAACAAAGTTGGCATAGATGACGAGTGATAACGAGCAAACGGGGGGTGGGGGTGGAGAGTGATGGATTTTAAAATGGGAGAGGAGAAGGCGAGAGGATACATAGACAAGAAGCTCAGAGAGAATAGGGTTATGCTAATTTGAGTGGATGGGGAGATTAAATAGAGTCATATCAGGTCGTGTGCCTTCCAGAGAC
>SEMN01000007.1:2020000-2195822 GCA_005408345.1 Macquaria australasica
CCTTAAGGCATATATCCTGTCAGTAGATGTTTTGCTTCAGTGGTGCATACTCCTGAACACCTTGTCAACTGAATTGGCACAAACCAGTAAACACAGTAATCCTGAGGCTCTCAGGGGCCCCTGGAGTTCTTGGGGCCCCAGGACAGATGCCTGCTTTGTTGGTAATCCAGCGGTGTATAATGACCTCAGTCCAATCTTGTAGTATTAAAAAACAAAGATGGACTTGTTGTTGCTGATTGGTGTTTCTTGTCAAAAAGTGGAGCTGAACGTCAAACTGAGACTGTTCTCAGTAAATTCTCACTTACTGACTTGACTTAAATCCCCTGCATCACATTTTTTTTTTTTTATGTTTTCAAATTAGCTTCAAGAACGGCCTTAACTGCAGCATTAACCACGACAACAGATCACATTAAGGCTGACTTTTGTTGGTCATCGCCACAGGGACCTGGAACAAGCCTGGCAGGACGGGCCTCTTGTTGTTTCTATTTGACTACAGACAACACAATGGATGGTGGGCGGTTGAGGTGCTGCGTGAATTTATGAGCCAATCAGCTAGCAGATGTTTGCTGTGTCTTGCTAGAAGCTGGGTCATAATTCACACAAATGGCCGTCCAGACAAAACAGAACTGGGAGGAAACAATCCTCCGAGCTGCGTCAGCCGCGGAGCTCTGTGTTTGCCAAGCCCCTGCTGGCAGCCGTGACCGCTCAACATCACGCAGAAGAAGAATGAAGAGGAAAGAAGAGGGAAAGATGAAATGTGTGTTGCATGGGGTCTCTTTTAGAGTAGTAGCTCGAGGGTATCTCTAGAGCTTCACTTGTTTCTCTCTGTCACTCTCAATCTTCTCACTTCTGCGTATTGTTCAATTCATTTCATAACAATTTCCACCCTTTGCTTTCCCTCTTCTGCCTCCTCTTCTTTCTCTTTCTCAGTTCCTCTTACCTTCTCTCTCTGCAGTCTTTCTAATCTCCTCATCAGCTCTCCCTCCGTCATCTCCCACTCTCGTTCCCTCTCTGTCTCCACCATCCCTCGGCTCTCAGAGTATTTATTACAGTGCTAAGTGGGCCTACCAGCTTTCTAGAGTGCTTCTAATAGAGACTGTGACAGAGAATGAATAGTTATTCCACCTCCTCCACCTACGGGCAAGGTGATGGCTCCAAAAATATTATCATTCTTCTCTAATCACTTGGAGCGCATGCCATTCGAGTGTCTTGCATTTAGTGAGGGACGGTAAAGTGGATGACGAGGAAAGTTGGGAGTTTGGAAAGACAAAACAATGATTATAGAATAATAGCTCGACATTTTGGGAAACACGTGTATTTGCTTTCTTGCCGAGAGTTAGATGAGAAGGTCGATACCACTCTCATGTCTGTACGCTAAATATGAAGTTACAGCCAGCAGCCGGTTAGTTTAGCTTAGCAGAAAGACTGGAAATTGGGGGGAAACAGCTAGCCCTGTACAAAAGTAACAACTCTAAAGCTCACTAATAATCACATTGTATCTCATTTGTTTAATCCATATGTTAAAACAACAACGTTTCTTGGGCGATTATGTGGAAGACTATTTCTTGGCCAGGAACAGTTGCCAGGCAACCAGCAGAGACTCCAGGAAAGTTACCGGCAAATTGTCATTTTTACACGTCAGTGTTTGTACTGATTAAACAAAGAACACATCATGTGTCAGGCTAGCTGTTTCTAGTCTTTATGCTAAGCTAAGCTAACCGGCTGCTGGCTGTAACTTCATATTTTCCTTACTAATATGACGGTGGTATTGATCTTCTCATCTAGCCCTTGTGTAAAAAAGCGAATAAGCAAATTTCCCAAAATGTCTACTGAACTATTCCTTGTTTATTAGTGGAGGAAATGAGAGCTGTGCTCAGAATCAGCAGCTACATAAAGTTTAATATTCACAAAAGACAGCGGTGGGTGTAAATGCTGATAATGCAAGGTGGTGCTGTGCCCCGCCAGTCCACAGGGCCTTCACACGGCCCATCGCGTTCTTAGCCAACACAAAGACGTTTTTATGAGGTGAAATGATGGCAACAGTTTCTCTCCGACTTTGCCCTTCACACTTATTTTGTCAGAGCACTCCTTCTTCTGCTGTTCTTCTCAATAACTTCCTTATCAACCCCTTTTTCTCCTCTAATCATCTAATTAATTTCTTGCTCTCTTCTTAGAGTATGTGTTTCCTTTCTCTTTTCTATTGACTGTGGCCCATTTGCATGAAATGGAAATGGGCCTTGTCTTTTCCCACCTGCACTTCACCTTTCCTCAACTTTATGTCTCTCCTCTCCCATTCCTCCTTCCTTTCCTACATTGTCTTCTCTCTCCATATCGCAGAGTGGCTGGCTGGTGATGGTTGCCTGAGTGATTGAGAGGATAAGGGTGATTTAAGAATAGGATAGTCAGCCAGAGGTCCTGCCAGGAATGAGAAAAACAGATAGAAAGAGGAGAAGAGTGAAGTACAAGTGTGAGGAGAAAAGCAGGAAAGAGGAAATAAGAAACGGCAAAAGAGAGAGCTCTTCATTTGACTAGGGTGGCCAGTTCAGTCAGCTAAATCAAACTACAGTACACATTCTTTGTTGATTAAGATTTCACACCTTTCTAATCTTTTATTCTTAAAATTACTTCTCATAAATGAAACATGAAAACAGTCAAATTGCAGTTTATTTTTACAGTTCATGAAACAAATCATTCAACACAAATGTGTAGTTGTAAATTGGAAAATAATACAGTTTTATTTCATTAGTTTAGGACGAGTTTTGACAGTGGTGACATTTAATTTCCTCTTGATTCACTTCTGAAATCCTGTGTCAGTAGGTAACTAAACTTCTTTAATGAGCAAATTCAGCTGCAGAGCTTTTCTGATATGTACCATTCATATGATTATACTGTGTAGATGACATTTCTGAACCGAGCGTTTTCTGCCTCCTTGTGTTTGTTTCTTCCATATCGCTGTTAGCAGGAGGATACATCACTCACTCGCCTAACTTCTGACAGACCATGATATGTTTGTGTTTCTCCTGCCAGTATGATTGACTTGTACTGATTGACCTTTGAAACAAACTATAGTCTGCACCGAAATCAGATGAAGGTTTGGAGAGAGACACAGACACGGTGAGAGAGCGACAGGAAGAGACAGATATTCACAAAGACAGAAAACACACAAAGAATAGGACATCAACGCTGTCACATCCATGAATGAATGCAAACTGATAAACCAACGTTTCGTACTTTACTGTGTCACCGCTGTGCTCATGTATCCAATGTTGACCCAGCGCTGATTAATGATGAAGTCATTGAATTACTGTCCTTGATTGAGTTCTAAAATGCTGCTGATCCAGCAGAGTCCCATGTGCAGTGTCAGTTGGGACTTTATTTAGTCCTTTGTTTAGTACTGACCTTATGTTGCCGCTGGAGAGACAGTTAACTTCTGAGGTTATTTTGTCTCTAAAAGGCAAAGCTGTTGATGTAATGGTGTGGAAAAAAAATAAAGTTTTAGAATGGATGGTTCTGATCTTCAGCTCTGAATGACTCACCTTGAAAAAAAGTACACCTTTGACTGCAAGACTGATTGAGTACGCAACAAATGATCGTTCATAAAGAGAACTATGATGTAATTTTATTATCAACTCTTCAAGAGCGTACTGCTAGTAAGTTACTGGCATTGAACTAACATTTAAAGCTCAGCGTTTAAAAGAATTTAACTTGACTTTCTCTCCAAGTTTAAGGCTGTGGATTATCAACTGAATAATTCATCCCCTGCATAGAACAATTTCTCCTTTTACATTTGTGCCTCATTTATCTGAAATAAGATTTCTAGACATACCTAAAAGTCAATAAGGAAGGTTATGCTTTGAATATGAATATAATGATCTTGCCCTGCACATCTAATTGTTTCTCAGTATTCTTTTATTTGAACTGACTCAAAGACTTTCAGTTTGGTGTTGGTCATGTAACAAAACCTTACAGTGAAACAACTTAACTGACCTCCAGTAGTGACTCATTTAGATGTACATCAATACAGAAAAAACAGAATGATATCAGTCACTTGTCTTACTCTGTGATATAGGGCTAAGAGGGTGGTTCAAATTAAAAACTATTATGTATAAGTATATATAAAGTATTTAATCTAGAAGATTACAATTTAATCCGTGTGTGTATTAAATGTAAGATAATATAGCCCTAGTGGGTAATCAGAGGGTAACCGACTTGTTATGAGCACCCCAATGAGTGTTGTTCTTTCACCATTGTGTGAAAATCAAAGAGCAGTTGTGGCATTCACCGAATTCAAAGCTCTGCAAAATCTCCTTGTGCAGTTAAACCTTTTAAACGGCTGGATTTGGAAATGCAAGCTGCTTTTGCTGCACACTCAGGCAGGCTGGTGAGCTGGTGAAGTCTTTGCTAGCAAGAGGCTCACTCACGGATCGCTAAGAAACAGCCCTTCAAACAACTGCCAGATATTTGGGGGCCACACACAGAGCTGTGAATGTGACAATGAGAGGGGGATAGGAGAATAATTTACCTTGATTCACACCTTTTCTGTCACCTAAGATATTAACATATAATATAATAGGTAACAGAGACACCTCTGGTTCACTTTAGGTTCCCCTTCCCATCTCGAAATCCTTCAAATAAAATCCTTATTTTAGCTTGTCCTCCAATCTCTGACTTTGTAATTGCCCCAATTTATAATCTCTTGAGTTATAATGTTTTGACATGAGTAATAATACTATAGTAAGTAATACAGTGGAAATCAAGGGAGCCAAATGTCTGTAAAAGATCTGATTAATATGATTTTCTATATTTTGACATTATTAAAAATACTAACAACTTAAAGTGTAACTCCACCCTCAGATTCTGCTACAACCCTCTCTCCCAGCAAATTAAAAAAATGCAACAAGTGAGGGAACAGCGACTGTAGGAGGCGTGCCCTCGTGGCTACGTAGTGTCTGGTTCAGGAGACACAGGAGACTGATTAGTCTTTTTTTATATAAATTTCATGGCATAGACAGGTCCCAACTGGTTGACTCTATGTCAGCACTGGCCTCCCAGGTTCAGGGCTGATTTGAAATAGTAGATGCCGTGTTGAGCCATGCGGATTTAATACATTTGGTAAGAAATGTCAATATTAACACTAGCATTGATGTGTTTCATCACAGTACAGTCATATCATTTAGTTTACAGCTCAATAAACATGTTTAAGTGTGCTGTATCTCTATAACCTCTCATAAGTGCTTTTTGGATGGTGTGAATTCCTCAGGGTGCTACTTAAAATCCCTAAAAATCCCTTTAAAACATAGAGATGGATTGAGGAAATATAATATTTTCTGTACTGAAACTTTAGTTAAACTGTCACTTACTGTTGTAGGAAGTTTTCAATTTGTTGCAAGCCCTATGACCAGCGATACAGCTTGTGCAGTGAAGCATTACAACTTTCCATTCGCACAAAAGGTCGTTTCAGTAGGTGCACTTTTACCTAACAGGGTGCAGCTGGAACAATGCCTAATGAGGTCATCTTTAATTGAAAGCTCAGGTCACTGCAAGAAGAAAGCCAAACTTAATCAGGTTTCTGTGTGTTCAGTAATACTTTTGGATATCATGAGCAGCTAGAGATGTCCTGAGAAAAACACTGCAGTGGGCACGTTATGTGCAGGAGTTGGCAGACATTGGGGAATAAGTACAGATGAGGATTAAACACTTTTCCACCCAGAAACTGGTCGTTATTTAAAAAGTGCATTACTGTATCTGCATACTGTCGTCTAAACTGTAAAGTAAGATAAGGTAATAAGAAAATTTAGACAAACATTTAGAAACGTGGGAATGACACATACAAAACACTGGATATATTAAATTAATATTGTAGGAATTAACATAATGAATTTTGGATCATACAATATATTTGATCTATTCATGTTTCATTAATCAATAGGCTGTTACAGCTTTTAACATAAAGTACTGTATTCTGCTGTGTAATGGCTATGTGTAAGGACACAAAGGCAGCTTTGGCACTGTTCAAGGAAGTTACTGGTGCCAGACCAAGGATAAAACAAGCATTTCTCATCCAAACTAGGTTTATAAACCGGATGTTATAATTTTTATGACTTAAAGGATTATGTATTTGTACCCAGCTCACCCAGGACTGATTCCTTGACAAGACCAGACCACCAGACAAGCTGTGCCAACAGTATGGCAGCTAAAACTACTGTGACAGGTTGTTATTATTTCTGTAAAGAAAACTGTAATTTCAGTCTAACAATACATCACTCATGGTTACCATGTAAGTTGGTTTCAGTTGAACACTCTGTTGCTAGCAGCAACCACTGTTCCATAGCAGTTACAGTTTAACTGACATTGTTACATTTTGTCAGATCTGTGACCAAGCAAATCTTCACAAGCATCTTTTATCTACTCCCAAAAATGCCCTTGTTGGAGCATTATCTGTAGGGTCTCCTTTTATCACAGCTGTTTTGTGATTGTTGATCTTGTGATTTGTTAATTTAGTTTTACTGCAATCAGTTTTTGCAACCAAGCTAGCCATTATACTAGCTGTCTGAGGCTAATGTGTCGCTAATACAACATTATAAGAAACTGTTAATCACTTTTACTCTTGTATTTACTTTAGATTACTTATTGTCTTGTACTTTGAGGGACAATGTAACTAATCTGACAGCTAGTCCTTTTTGTTACTATGCTAATCATTTCTTACACTACCTTTGGTATAACTATTGGTTATGGTATTATTTCACCTTCTGTCTTTAACTTTTTATTGGAAGAGTTTTTAGCTCGCTGCATAGCTGAGCACCTACACACATAGTGAGGGCAGAAGATGTTTACAGCTTGATTCAAAGATGGAGGACATTGTGTTCAGTTTTAGTAAGTTTATTCCTCTTTCAACAACAAAACATTATTACTCAAGTTTTAAACCTCTAGATGTGTCAATATGTAGAACTATTAGCTGGAAGATTATTTTCTGTATGATGCTGCTCCTCAACAGTCGCCTCAGTGCATCACCTCTGTGTTGTAAAAGAAAAGGCCGTGTAGAGAAACATGGGAGATGCATCAGCATCGTAGTAGCACCAGGATGACTTTTTGCCTTTCACAGGCATTTTGTGTGAACATCCCCCCACTTCTTAATCATTAATTTATCCAGGCATTCCTCACAACAGCCTATTTATAGAAGCCTTCACCAAACATCTCTGCGCTCTGTGCTCATTTTTAAACGGCGAACGAAGAACAAGGCTGAGACGTCTGCTCTGCCTCTCCACTGTACCATTTGTCTGTCAGAGGGGTGATAGAGAAAGGCCCTGGTGCACTGTTGGGCTTTCAAAGACGAGAGGGGTTGATGGTGGTGGTGTGGTATTTTCAGTCTATCTCTTCTCTCACTATGCTGTTTTCCCCATTTCTTTCCAATTTTCTTCCTATTTTTTCCTCACTTTCATTGACTGCCCTCATACTTTTCTTTTATTCTTTGTTTCGTCTTCTTCCTCAAACCACAGTCTGTTCTAGCACACTACGCTACTCGCACTGTGATGAGCTAATTGCTGTCAGTAGTTCAGAGTGTGATGGGTCCCCAGTTCTGTGATACATAAATAGACTTTTCAAAACCTTTCAGAGAGACACAAGAGTGCTGTGGAGAAACAGAGAGATTTGCATTCATTAGAATTCTGCTTTTGATTTCTGTTCTGTTTACAGGGGAGCATGTTATGGGATATAAGAAAACACAGTGAAGCCAGTTTATTTGATCTCAAACCAGCAGCTATACTAACACACATTATAACACACACATATATAATAAGTGTAACCATAAAGGATAGGAGATAATCAAGATAGCAGTGCGTGTGCAGCGTGATGCCCTGCAGCTCCCAAATTTGAGAAGCTCTGGGAGCTGCAATAATGTTTTTGTTGTATTAATACTGCACTGTGCACTGATAATACATTAGACATGAGTAACTGGATGAATGTAGTGCTTCTCTCAACAAACTTGCCTAAATATGTTAAAGACCACAGGTTTTAATGATCAGATCCCTCTAACAGGCATTACAGGCTCTGTAGGCTTCACCACACTGAAACTTGCACACACCGGTTCAGCCAATCAGAATGAGCCCACCAGAGCCCTTGTGCAACAGTTGTATATATTATGCAGTACTTGCAAAATATAGTGCTCTGTTACAGAGCCTGTTAGAGGATGAAACAGAACTGACCTTGGTTCTGAATGTGAAACTGACAGAGTCTGATACACTACTGTACATGGCCTAAAATATGTGTAAATAAAGTATGTGGACACCCGAACTTGAGAACATTTGTTTAACAGCCCTTACTTCTCTGAGAACGCTTTCCTTAAGATTTTCGATCCTGGCTGCAGGGCTTTGCTCCCATTCAGCCACAAGAGCATCAGTGAGGTTGACTGCTGGTGTTGGGCGATAAGGCCTGACTCGCACTTGGCATTCCAGTTCATCCCAAAAGTGTTGGACAGGGTTGAGGTTATGGCTCTGTGCAGGCCAATCAAGGTGGACCTCACCTTGTGCATGTGGGCATTGTCATTTGAAACAGGAAAGGGCCTTTCCCAAACTGTTGGAAGCACACATTTGTCTATAATATTATTATGTTGTATACTGTAGCACTAATATTTCCTTTAACTGAATGTAAGGGGGCTACCCAAAACCTTAAAAAACATCCCCAGACCAAAAGTACACATATGAACAGGGATGTCCACGTACTTCTGGCCATGCAGTGTATTTCAGTTCAGCCTAATGCTAAACTGTGAAAGTGCCCAGAGCAGTTGCCAAGCTGCAAAAACTACATTGTATCTTTGTACATTTTGAGAAGAGTCATAAAACCCTTTCTCTGGACTATTTCTTTGATGGTGCTTAAGCTTTAACTTCATAGGATAGTGTAGATACAGAAACTGCTGAATAAAAGATCCACTGATGAACTGTATAAAGCCACCCACTTAAATTGTATTTGTTCAACAATTATTTATTGCTTTCATAAATGCAGGTCTGTGGGCTAAATAGATTTTAATGGAAGTTAAACTAAGTAAATAGTGAAGCAATGGCTCAAAATGAAAGTCTAATTTTCATTATTATTCAACCCTGTAAAACGACATTTGGCATTAAAGTAGCTTTTATTCTTTTATCTTCAGATGAGTCCTGTTTATTTCTTTGTCTACTTAATCTTTGTAAAAGCTCAGGGAGGTATATTAAGCTATTGATTAGCAGTCATGTGTTGCCTCGTTTGTCCCGAAAGAAATTGTTCCTTTCCCCCTGGAACTGGAGCAAAGACCAGCCTTCACCACAGAGAAGATTAACAAAGTCAGACAAGTTAAAAACCTAATAGAGAGGAACATCCATTACTGAATGGACCACCAGTCGAGCCAAGAAAAGGCCATTAAGGAAAGCATGGACTCAGCTCCCTGTAGAAAACATTTATGAGGCACTCACTAATGAGTCAACAGAGAGGACTCTTTTCATCACTCAAACTAATTGGCATCTGTGAATCTGTAGCTTAAAGAAGAAAAAGAGGAACCTGCTCGATAATATTAATCGAATTTTCTGCGAAGGAGCGAGATGGGCGAAGCGGTGGCTCTCAAAGCTCAAAGGTGCAATAGACATGATGAGGATGCTACCGTCTCACACATGAACACACATAAAAACAGTTTCTGGATTTTTGTAAAGGAGAAAAAATGTCTGACTTTTTGCTACATTGCTACAAGCAGAAACATGTTAATGCCACAAAATAAACAAAATGCAGAATTAAATAAAAGTCTGTACAACTTTGAAGTTTGAGGCAGGACTCTGGTTATCAAAACAATGTCCTCGACCTAGTCGCTAACATAGACAGCTAATGAGCTCTGTGTAAATTGAGGAAGTACTCCTCAGTCTCAGGGACCTATTACATCCTTGCCCTCATTCTTCAGGCCATTCTCTTGATGTATGAGTGCACAGCAGTTATTATTTCCAAATACTGGATCCCATCGCTCCTAAGTCCCAGTAATTGTTTGTCATTATCAGTTCCCCTTTATTGTAGCCAAAAGCACTGGATGGCATGGCAAGCATGCAGGAAATGGAGGCAGACAGAGTAAAGATAAACAAAGTGTTTGCCGTGCATCACTGATGGCATGAAATGCAAAGGTGCAGGCCGCTCAATAAAACTAATCAAACGTGAATTTTAAGGGGTATTGACTTGCGTGGATTCACAAAGGAAAGAGAGGGGAAAAAGCTGAAGCCAGCCTGGCAGGGCAAGGACAGTCAGAGGGCAGAGCTAACAGACTGCTGTTTATTTTTCACTGCACAGGCCATTTCTATTGTTTCTGCTTTAAAATGACACCTGTTGCAGTATAAAATGTCACAATTAAAAGAAAGGGTGGGTCCTTTAGGTCCTCAAGTTGGAGTCAGTCATCACTTTAGGACTTTAAAGCCCCTGACAACTTGTTTTCAAATCCTAAGTATTTTTCTATAACAATAAATAGGTATAACTAGATAGGCAACAAGCAAATTTAAATTTAGGAAAATAACAACCATACTTATTTATTTAAGAGTTTAACACAATAATCTAGCTAATCTGCTTCATCAGGACTGTGGGTGTGGTTTAATCAGATTTGACTGGCAGTGGCCTGGAAACATGAGCAAACAATCCTACAACATTTTGTCACTTTTTGATTCAAATGTTGTGATTAGTGCATCAAAGTACGTGACATCACCTTTCTCCACCTGAGCCCAGCCCACTTCAAAAAAGTGAGAGCACAGATAAAACCTCATATACAGAAATCTTGCTTTTGTAATAACAAAAACTGTTCTAACCTTGGAAATTATGTGTTCATGTAGCTGATTGATAAAATAGGTATATAGGGCCTTTAAGACTTATTGCTTGCTTAGTGTGGTTTGCTCTCACTTCCTTAGGTGAGCGTGTTGTTAGTAAATATATGACTTATTCCCCTGAAACAGAAGCACAATTCTCTTGGAACGGGTTGTGATTTGTCACTTACATGTCTTCTTTTTGGTTTTTGTCTTTCAGTTGCAGCGGTTGAAGCGCTCCCTGTCCTTCAAATCTGTCATGCGCAGCAAGAGTGTGGACAACTTTTTCCAGCGCAGTAACGGCGAATCCCGCCCTCCCTCTGCCCTCATCACCACACCTCCACCCCCACCATCTCCTCCCCCCTTCTCTGAGTCGCCCCTGGCCTATGAGCGCTCTCCCTCCCAGTCCCCGTCTATCAGTCCCAACCCCTCATTGTCATCACACTCACCTTCTGTCAGTCCCTCACTGTCCGTAGCCTCCAAAACCCTGCTAAAGTCTCAGGCCCAGCTGGTGCAGCCGGTCAAGACCCACTGTTTCCAGGAGCACATCTTCCGTAGGCCGACCAGCTGCCAGCGATGCAAACACATGATCCAAGGTAGGTCAGTTGTGCCGGTTACTTCCAAAACGTTGCATTCATGGGATGCAGCCGTGTTGGACAGGTGTGTATGAAGTTAATCAGAATCAGTGAAGTTCTTCACACTTTATTACTGTTCTTTCTTCACTCCCATGGAGGAAATACATGTGTTCCAAGAGGTAAACATCCCCCAAAATGCAGAAATAAGCTGGTCAGCGGATGCTGCTAGGTAATACATTTTAGGCAAGCACATTCATTTTTAACCAGAGTTTGGTCAATCTACTGTACCTGGCTTAAGGGTCAGTTCACCCAAATCCCAAAAAGCATATTTTCTCACCTACCACTTGTGGTATTTAGCCATGCAAATATTCTTTGGTTTATTTGCTGAAGTTTTTCCACTGGGACTCCTGCTACTTTATCTGACATAATGAAATACATTTTGTTTGTGGTTCTCAAAGGATTAAAGATCATTACTCAGGATAATCCACAAGTCTCACAGTGGACCATTTATTTCGTTAGCAGAAAATTGTCCCAATGAAAATTATTGACAGCAAGCTCTGCGGTCTAATCTTGTTTACATGCCTCCTCTGGGTGTTGTATCGCCTTTTTTTTTTACAATTGGTGTGCTGACGTTCCCCAGCTGTACCTTTTTTGTTTAAGTCACAAAGCTTGGAAATATTTTCCAAATTACAGTTTATTGTGTCTCTAGTCTAGGCTGTTGTTTTATAACTCTCTTTTACCTGCTTTAGCAAAACAACACCAGAGACACTGCACCTGATTGAGAATCTGTTGTAGAAAGAACCAAGTGAACCTGGTATAGAGTACACATCACCTGGTTTCAGTCCCCTGGGGGACACATTTGTGAACTCTAACTGCTTAATTACTGGCAAAGCTGTTAGGCCTTCTGACCAGTCTTAAGAGCACATTAATCTGTTTGAAACTGTCTGAATTTATACAGAGAGGCCATTTCTTAATGACAATGTGTCAGTTGTGTGTGAAGTGTGTCTCTGTGTCCTTTGCCTTATTAACTAGTATAGCACTTTGTTACATTTGGTCACAGAAGAAGCTGCACAAATACATTTAACATACCGTACTTTACCTTGTGTTATACAGGCCAGTCCACTGAAATTTTTTTGCATGCAGACCATGAAGCGAGCGAGTGTCAGAACTGATATTTAGACAGTTTGTTTAATACTTGGGGCGTGGGCTCCACATGTGAGGCACACATCTGGTGCACATCATTTGCTAAAATAAACTTGGAGCAATTAAAATCGAAATTTACTGTAGTTACAAATCATTTCTGGGGAGTTGAACAAGTCTTTTAAATGCTATGTTTGAAGCACCTACAATATACACAGGGAAAACAGACACAAAGCTAGAGAATGTGGATGCTGCATGGCAACAAGCAGTCTACGTTATTTCTTCCCACTTCCATTGCCATTACCCTTACCACACCTGATACTGCCCTTCACAGTGACCTTAACCTGTTCCTGATAACAGAAATATTGACAGCTGTCTTCAGTCTAAAGTGAATTGTTTGGCGTCCATGCAGGGAACTCCAAGCAGGGGCTGCGTTGTAAAGCCTGTAAGCTGGCGGCTCACCTCTGGTGCTCGTCGGAGCTTTCCCAGCAGCCCTGTAACGGCAAGGTAAGAACACTTCAGATTCACAATGCACCTTTATGAGGCATAACAGTTACACCTTACTGCCCACATAAAATATATAGTAACACAAAGTTTCTCTACAAGTGTCTGACACCCTGAGATATGTGGTCAACTGGTGTTAACAGGGGTGTGAAACTCTGAGATGCTCTTTCAAAATCTCCCAAAAGTAGCTGGATTTGCCACCTGGCCAGTAAAAGAGCAGGGAAATATGTGTAATTGACATAATATTATTATTTTTCCTATTAGTATTTTAAAACATTATAGTCATCATAATGATTTACCTCAAATGCATCACGCTGACTTCACTGATCACGCATTTTATACCTGTCTCTTTCTTTTTTCTCAAGATTGTGAAGTTCTTAGTTACCTAAATTAAAAAGTGACAATTTATTTATTATCATGTTTTATTATTGTAGTTTCATTATATTTCCTCATTCTTATGTCACCTGTCCGTGACAATGCCACCCTTGAAAGGACAACTCTCATTATCATAAAATGCTTAATCACTGGTCAGGGTGGCTTTGTGTTAATTAATAATGTTCCTGTGTTGCTCTGCTCATTTGCTGTAGTTATCTCCCAGTAGCCCAGCTTATCATGGGCAAAAATGTTTCTTACATAGTTAATTACATTTTTATATTCTGTGTATTTGTAAAATTTACTGGAAATGCACGAATTCTCTGCAGGCCAGAGACTAACACAGAATGCATTGTGTCAGCAGAATTAAACAGCATCTGGATTCTGTAATTGTCTCTCTCAATCAGTTGGTGTAGCCTTTAGTCCCGGTAATATGCTTAGCCTCAAAGCCCCCGTCTTGTTAAAAGAGGATAAAGCCCTTTTCAAACCAGCAGAGACAAAAAGGTAGAGGTTATAAATAGAATGTGGATTGACCAGGGCTTTGCAAAGCACACTAACACACTGGGAAATGTGTGAAAGGGTAGCAGTGGGATAAAATTATCTCCCAACTATAAATGCCATAAGAGAAACAAAAGCTGAGGAGGATGACACTGATAAAGTTTCAGTGGCCAGATCCCAACATTTTTTCACTCAGCCTTTTTGTCCTTCCTCCCCGCATGTGCTGCTCTTCTCACGTAACGCCCTCCTGTCTTCCTCTCTCTTGTCTGGATGCTACATTTCCTTCCTCCCCTCTCAACTCTGTTGGAAAATCAATATCTCCCTGTACCAGCTGGTCTGGCTAATTCAGTGTGAAATTCAGTGTTTTTGAGGCGCACACAATCCCTCGAGGATATGACACGGCAGGCTCTCGCCAAGCCTTCGGCAGTGTCCTTTTCGATCACTGCACACTCATCAAAGCAAGGATTAGGAATTTTACTGAAACTGGACGGCATTGGAGGCTACTTCTTAGACATCTACGTAACCTAAGATCCACTGGGTTCACTGACTCTCAACCAAAGTGCGTCATCCAAAGCAATTTTTACTTTTATTGTATTTAAAGTGCTGTAATTGCTCAGGTGATTTTAGGGGTGAAGAGAGCAGAGTGTCTGTGAGCAGCAGAGTCCAGTGAGGAGCAGGAGGAGCAGGCCATCTTAGTGTGACTAATCATGAATATATGAGTCCAAGTACTGTATGGAGTTTACACATTAACAGCGATGGAAGGTACACTTACTCAAGTACTGTACTTAAGTACACTTTTCAGGTATTTGTATTGAGTATTTCTATTTTGTTACTTTATACACTCCACCACATTTTAGAGGGAAATATTGAACTTCTTTACTCCACTACATGTAAGTGTGAGCCATAGTTACTTTGTCCATTAATATTTTACACACTGCATGCACTGCACAAATCTCCATCTTACCAACTAATTTTTGACTATAAGAGTCTTAAATATCTCATTTTCTTAAAACAGATAAAAAATCTTCCTCTGTGCTGACATAACTTCAACCTGTTTCATGAATTTTCCAGAATAAGGTGTCATTTTTTTAATTCCTGAGCAGCTTCTGTGAAGACTCTCCCTCTTATTTCTAGAAACTTCTCAATACAAGTTAATTTTTATAGGAAACAGGTTGAAATAATCTAAATAGACTGCCAGAGAAAAAAGGACTCTTACAACTCCACAACTAATTCATAAGTAAGATGGAGATTTTGTTGCAGTGCAAAAAGTTAATGATCGTCATATAAAATAGCTCAAATGAGCTTCATCTTGATAAGCTACATCATTAAAATGCTGCCTACAGGTGAATGCATAGGTAATAATAAGTCAATAAAATATTATATAATATTAAAACACTATGAGCACTCTAAATTCTGCATACTGAGTACTTTTACTTTTGATATTTGTTTACTTTTACTTAAGCAGAATTTTGAATGCAGAGACATTCATAACAAACAATAAAAACACAAAATTGAGCAGGCACAACTTGCATAACCTACTGTAAAGTAGTGTAATTAAAAATGAAAAAGGAATGTCGATGACTGCAGTTCCTCTGGCTCGCTGTCAGCACATTTGCTGAGTGCACCCATATATGACCAATTGCCTTAAAATATCTCCAGAATCAAGTAGCTTTAAATGACTTTGGATTCATGACAGCATTTTTACTAATCGATGTTAATTAAACTTAAAGATGTACTACAGTGTGATTAAAGAAATAGGCCTGCTGAGCGCTGCACAAAATAATTGCTTCTGCGGGAAAGCTTTACACACACACACACACAGACACACACATCCTCACCTGAATTTGTGTGAGTCTCCTCTGTTATATTCCAGCAGTCACAGTCCAGTCTTGCCTTCTTAAACTTCAACAAGTCCAAGACTGTCCTGGCATGCTCCACAGTCACCAGTCCTGATATGCTGATATGTGATTGTTAGAGTAGTGTTTGGCTATTGGATGTGAAACGGAGGATTATTTATCTACCTCCAGTTCTGAGCCCTACTGTACACATGTGAGCACCTGTGTGCTTTCTAAGTGGGTAAAAATGTTGGATATCATAATAACTTTGTAATTTTGAATGTGTAAAAGGTGTTAAGGGGTATTATTAGTCTACATTATTTGCGTCACTAGTTAAAAATAGATACAACTCTTATGAAATCACACTGTTCAGTTGAGTTTTGGCATAGAGTTTCATGCAGTTATTTCAGTGAAGAGGTAAAGTTTGTGTTCTGTGAGCGAGGAGAAAAAGAGGACATTCTGGGCAAATTCTTGTCTGTCAGTCCATCAGACTCCCCCAGAACCTTAGAGCAATGTTTCACTGTTGGAAGACTTCTGTATTTTTCCGAAGGTCTACACACTCACAAGATCAAATCGTCATGGTAGTCATTTTGATTTATTTCCTTTTACATAAATATATTACTTTACTTTGACTTTCAGACACAAACATACAAAATGTTCAAAACCTCAAATGCTTCCGCCAGAGTGAAATCCTGAAATCACTGACAGTCAATGATCTCTCACTTGATACATAATGACACAATGTATGCATGGGTAATATTTTTTATTTAAACTAATATATTAGTAATATTTCCTGGATAAAAAAAAGTGACAAGTTTAACATTAAGGATGTTTTTCCAGCACAATAATGCATTTATTTTGATACAATGAACCACTGAATGTACCACATGACTGCAGAAAAATAACTCAGACATTTTTCTGATGACATGTTATTTTCAGCACATATCACTTACTGTAAACCAGATAAAAAGAGATTGAATAAAGCTGGTATACTATCTTTATAAACTGTTTCTATTTTGGGAACACGGAACAGATTCATCTGTCAAAAACAGGACTTTGTAATTTTATGTCTTACACTGATGAGTCATGTACTGTAGCTAAACACGTTCCTCTTGCTAAATAAAGAAACACAATCAGATATCAAAGTTGTACAGTACCAGATCTGCACTGGTTGATCTACAATTTGACAGAGACAGACCTCAGTGAGCAGACCATGTGGATACATTTGCTTGAAGGCAGATGAGAAAAAGTTTAGTCATACTCCATTAGGCATACAGCAGTGTTGGGGGACATTTCTTCAGAAGCTCCCTGTTAAAACTAATGGGGAGTGTATTATTGCCACCATCAGTGGGCAATAATAGAGTTAGTGCAGTAATGCAGGCATAGATCATGTTAGCTGATCTAACCTACATGTGTCAAGATGGAAAAGTATGTCAAAGGTATTTTTGCCTCTTTAGTACAACTACTGTTTGCATGTAAATATCAGGTGATTAGAGGCTCATTACCATCAGAGTTATGTTTTCTATCAAACTGATTAAGGGGAAAAAACGGACCCACGCCTGCTTATTCATCATGGCTTCTCTTCTTCCTCCTACTGTTCATGAACTGAAGGGCTCGGATAAAAAAACTAAAACACAGCTTGACTTAAATGTTTTAAGATGTTACCAACAAGAGAAATTACTTTCATATATAACTTTTCTGCATTAGTGATTTACTTTCAATACCAGGTGTGACATTCATTTAAGTGTAGTAAAAATTAAGGTCATGGAGGAAAAGATGGAGAATGGGCATTAGTGATTGCCTTTGACAGGTGTCCTGGTTTCACACCCTGTCTCATATTAATGGTCAGCATTAACTTTTTTATATATATGTGTGTGTGTAGCTATTTTGGGGATCTTTATTCGATAGCCGACAGTAGAGAGATGACAGGAAATGAGGGGATAGTTTAACCTGACAAGTTTAACCTTCACTGTACTTAAATCATACATCTGTGCATGTATACTAAATACATGCACACATATTGTAGCTGAATAACTTATATGTTGGCTGTGAAAGTATTTAAGATATGTACACAAAGAGAGGTCTTGTACTGGCTCTCCCCTGCTTATCTCTGATGCACAGATTTCTATGGTGTATATGTTTGTATCTTTTACATTACTGATTTTTTTTTAAAATAAATACAATGAACATAATCTAGGTGGCTCCATGTTTTTCCCTGAAAAGCATTTCTGTAATGCAAAATATCTGCATCAAAGTAAATTGTAGGAGATTTAATTTGAGGTGAAATACTAAAAGAACACCAGGACTGATACTTGACACATCTTCAGATACTCAGCTTTCATCGCTGTACTGTAGGCCCACCTTTCCCAGATAAAACCTCACAGGTATTGTCTTACAGCAAAATATTACATCTGCCCTTTTGTCTTTTTTTCCTGCCTCAAGTAACATTTCTCCTTCCCCTGTCCTTCCTCTCCTGTCTCCCCGTCTCTCTGCTGCCCTGTCAGACAGGAGCTTTCAAGAGAAACTTCAGCTCTCCTCTGCTAACCACTGATACGCTGGGTGTGGTCAGAGAGGCTCCTGCTGCCCAGGGTGAGTGATGGAAACGCTGGCTGATTCTCACAGGACCAAACAACTGTAATCTCAGGATGAGTAATCACCATGTCTGTGGCCTTCGGTTCTTGATGCCTGACAGGCCACTGTGTGTGTGTAGGGGCATGTGTGTGTGTGTGTGTGTGTGTCAGTATAGTGTCCGCTATAAGATTGCACGTGTTGCTTTGTTCCATCTTGTCTGGCTGTGTGTAGAGGCAGATAATGGCATTGTTGACCCTGTGTATGAGGCACTGCGCTATGGGACGTCGCTGGCTCAGATGAGTCGCTCCAGCTTCAGCAGTATCTCAGAGTCACCGTGTCATGAGGTATAAAAACACACATAAAATACACAGACATCCCCAGTCATTCATATAAATTCATGTTGGCATTAATCATACCAAGAATATTGTTGACTTTGCTGGCTGCAACCCTTTCTTTATTATAGGCGGAAGAACTACAAGACAAACTAGAAAACCAGCCAATAGCTGAAGAGGAACATATCCCTGGGAGTAAGTCGAATCAATTTCCTTTGAATTTCTAAATGATAATCGGCTGTTTGGCAACTTTCAATATGAATACTGAAAAGCCTTAAAGAAATAGCTCGACATTTTGAGAAATGCGCTTGTTCGCTTTCTTTCTGAGAGGTAAATGAGAAGATACTGCTCTCATGTCTGCTTTAAATATAAAGTTATAAATCTCTGTCCAAAGGTTATGAAATCCACCTACCAACACTTCTAAAGATCACTATAATTAACACATTATACAAAAATGACGTGGAATGGGGGTTATGTGCCTAAACTAAACAAACAAGACATAACATGTTACTTGATGAACTTTAGAGGTGCCGGTTGTTGGATATTGTTACCTTTGTACAGAGCCAGGCCAGCTATTTCCCCTTGTTTCCAGACTTTGTGCTAAGCTAGCTTCATATTTACCATACAGACATGACAGTGGTAGTGATCCTCTCATTTAACTCAAAAACAAGCATATTTCCCAAAATGTTGAACTATTCCTTTAAAATGTCATTGTGGTCGCGGAAATGGATGGTTCATCATCAGTAGACTGTTCAAATTATTGTGAATGTTACCTTTAAACAGTCCGAGTATATCTACATTTACAGAAAACCTTTTAGTGGGATACATTTTATTTCTAAGGTATATGAAGTACAAATATTGAGATTCTTTCAATGTGACATGTTTGCGGCAAAAGAACATTGTGGGCTAAATGTTAAATAACTGCATTAACATGAGACACAGTATGCTATAGAGGTGGTGTGTGTGTGTTCTCTGCACAGAACTTTACCCTCTCTGTCCTTAGTCCCAGGAGAAGGGATCATCTATGTTTGTACTGCTGCCACTTTACAGTAAATGACCTTGGCTTCGGCCTTCCTTCTGTTTGCCGCAAAGTAACAAGACCCCTCTGTGTATCCCTCGTTTCTTTTCTTTCTCCTTCCCTCTTTCTCTGTTTTACACGTGACCCTTCTGTCTTTCACACATATTGTCTTTCCTTCCCTTTTCCCTCTCTCTTTGCGTCTATGTGTCTGTCTCTCCAGTGCTCACCCCTCCTGAAAGCGAGAAGGCTGATTCAGAAGACAGGGTCAGCCTAAAGGTGTGTAGTCAGCACTCCTCTCCTCTTTCAGTTTATTTTTCAATCTGTCAACCCCCTTCAAACTCTTCATCCTGTTCTCTCAGATTCTTACTTTCACATGAGGAACATAAAGATAACAATCTTCATCTCTGCCTCTTCTCTCTCTCTATCTTTTGATACTCCTTCTTTTTGTCAGACTCCTAAGAGAGTAGAGGTTCACTCCATCCACACCTATGTGGCTCTCTACAAGTTTCTGCCTCAGGAGAAGAACGACTTGGAACTACAGTCAGTCCAATTTCTTTGTACTGTATACTGTACTGTGTGTGTACATGAGAGTAATCTGATGAAAGAGGAGGAAGTGTGTACCTGGCCAAAATTTGCTAACATTCACACACCATCTGCCTCCTCAGCGGGATGACCGTAGGGGGTTGCAAGGTTCGGTTTGGGAGGGGGGAGCGTGCTTGGAGGCCGAGAAGGACAAACAGCTGCGTTGAGTGTGTGACTTAAAAAAAAAAAGTCTTTGTATGTTAGTAGGTGCAGGAAACTGCTGAGCGTGGTATGACACCCACCACTAATCTGTGCAAGAAGACAGCCCTCGAGGCATTTCTTCACATGGACAGAGCTGTCCAGTTTCCTCCGAAAAATAACTAATTTCAAGGTGACATTTACAGTACTATACATAAAACAGGATAGAAAAAGAAGTTAGAAAACAGGCATTTAGTGACATCAACCAGTGACCTTCTAACTTTTATGTGAGACTCAAATTTAAAACATAACTTGATATAAAAACAGTCAAAATGCTACTTAAAGTGTGCTATCTGTAGATTTGACTCACTTCTTGTAATGTGACTTTAAAATGTTTCTGTTCAGAATATTATTGGGAAATATGCTTATTGTGCCGAGAGTTTGTTGAGAAGACTGACGCCACTCTCGTGTCTGTACACTTGATATGAAGCTAGAGGCAGCAGTCGGTTAGCTTAGCTTAGCATAAAGACTGGAAGCAGGGGGAAACAGCTAGCCTGACTCCCCAAAAAAACACAACTTGTCACTTTCACGTTTCAGTTTTTGTACAGATTAAACAAACAAGATGCAGAGCCAGACTAGCTGTTTCCCCTTGCTTCCAGTCTTTATGCTAAGCTAACCTGATGCTATTTAGCATACAGACATCTACAGACACACGTATCTCACGAAATGTTGAACTATTGTGCAGCACATTTTCAATGGTGTAATTTGGGAATGGTGATAAATGCTTAAAAGATTCTGTACGAGTCTTCTCATGGAGCACTTTGTCTGTTTTTCCTCCAGGCCTGGCGACAGAGTTCAAGTCACAGATGACTCCAACGAGGACTGGTGGAAGGTGAGCTCTAAAAACTCTTTCTATTTCAAAGTTATCACATTTCTCTCTGTCTATCTCTATCTTTCTACTAAGCCAGTACGTGAATAAAATATTATTACAAATCTCCGGACTGACTTTGAATAGATACCACAATACCGCACATATAAGGACTTCAGTTAGACAGTCGTAGAATCAATTGAAGTTCTTCCATTCAAAGCAGAGCTGCTCAGAGGCAGTAAGACTAAAAAGCTGGCGGATGTGCTTGAAGGACAGAAGCAGGTGTGGGTGTTAGCAGAGCTGGTTAGCATGAATAGAAAAAGCGGGAGAAGACAGATTGCCGTCAGTGTTTAATGAGGCAGCTGAAGATCTTAACCTTCACCTGCCGAAGGACAGACAGGTCTTTACATAAACGAAACACCAGGGAAAAGTACCGGGATATCTACTTCAATATAAAGGCAGCAGAGAAACAATATTCCTGTAGCTTATATTGCTAGTGTGAAGAGCTATAAGTGGCTCATTTAAAACATACTTGGAGTTACCTAGAGGTTTTCTTTGCTGCAGCCTGAAAATCTGATTACATAACAAAACTAATTGTTCTGTTTCTCCAACTGTCCAGTTTATATTCATCACATTGAGGCAACACAATTTGTACTTTGTAATGGGTGTGATTTGAATGTGGTACAATATTTACATCAAAATACATGTAAATAGTTGTAAAATGGTACAAAACACTTCAATATAATAATGAGAGTAATTTCCACCCATGCAAACCACATTCACTTACAAAAACCTGACAATTAACCCCTCCCCCCACCCCCACCCCATCCTGCCATTGTAGTGTAAACATGTCTTTGCTACATGTCAACATCTGGACATGAGCAAAATGACTAAGTGGGCACCCATGGGCTTTGTACGCCTGTGTGCCAGAGTCTCTGAAGAAAACAGTGGGGGATTAGGGCTTCACAAATACAGATGCTTTTTGGTCTAGTACTGATGTTGCTAATTAGGGAACAAAAACACTCTTTTTATTTCAAATTCCAATGTGTTTTATTCAAATTCCAGTGTTACTGTAAAATAAATGTGATGCATATTTAGGCAACTGGTCAAGTAAACAAAAATGAAAACACAAAGAATCTAATTGTGTATGCTCAGCCAAGGACTATCAAGGACTGCAGTGGAAGCTGCCTGTGTCGGGTTTGCTGTTTGTGTTGAAACGTAAGCAGGCAGATGATTAAAATGTGTTAGTTCCTTTTTGTCAACAAGGCAGCAAATTGGGTCAGCATCATATATTTGTGTACTACAAGCAATTAAGAACCATTTTTTCCCCGATTCTAGCCACCTCAGAACGGGACAGAATATCTATTTATATGTCAATGACTAACACACTACCTGTTTGTGTACCTGTGTGTGTTTCCATGTTTGGGTGTGTTTACCAGGGGAAAAGCAGAGACAAGGTGGGATTGTTCCCGGCCAACTTTGTGCAGCGGGTCCGCCCCGGCGAGCGGGTGTGGAAGGTCACCGATGGTTTCCACGGCAACCGAGACAAAGGCCAGATGACCGTAAAAGAGGCCCAGGTGAACACACACACATAAAATACACACAATTCTTCTCTCTCGAATACACACGCTGGCTGAATAAATGTATGTAAATTCATGCAGGAAACTGCTGAGATTACAGAGGACAGCATGTTATGGCTTCCAATGCTGCACTTTTCGCCTCAGTCCACAAACTCTCTCACATTACTGAATGTCACTTGCCCCTCCTCCTGCTCCATACCCCTCTCTTCCCTCCCTCACCCACTCTCCCTCTGCAGATCTGTGTGGGAAAGAACGAGGAGATTGACGGTTTCCTGCGGCTGAGCAGCGGGAAGAAGAGAGGCTTGGTCCCTGTGAAGTATCTACTAGAAATATGATGGCAGAGCACTTGTCCTTGACCCTCAGATTGATAAAGAAGTTCACTATGACGAAGGAATACTCAGGAGTGTTTACCCAACACCTCACTGACCGCCAACCACCCACCTCCACCCCTCCAAAAAAGTGGCAGCGAATTAGCAGCTTGAGTGGACGACGACCCACAACTTTGCTTTTTACTGCAGATTTTAAAGGTTAAGACTTAAAGGAGAGGGCGAGGGGGGGGGGCTTCTTCAGAGTTCTTTAGAGCTACTTTTCTTGTAGCATAACTTTACTTACTTTGTGTGGTTTTAAACACACTCACAACAGAAATGTAGCATCATGTTGAAGAGGATAGTGTGCAGGAAGTCTGGCTACCTCACTAGCCATTTCCATTGGCCATCTGTCTGCGAAAAATGGGAGAGGACTACCTTACTATGATGTCAAGGCCGGTCCAAGCCTCCCTTTGTGAGCAAACTGTCCTCATTTCATTGTTTGTGTGGGGAAAACAAGACATAAGAGATTGTGAAAGAGTATGAGCTGTTTATTGTAGTGGCTTGTGCAAACACTTTAAACCATGACGGTCCAGTTTTGTATGTGCAGACCGCAGCTCACAATGGACTCATGTCTGCTGTTGGAATAATGGATTCATGATGTGCATATGTGTCACCCCTGTTCTGACTAGAAAATGATTCAGGTATTACATTGTGTGTATGTAACAATTTAAAACACTTCTTCTCTGTTATATCTTGGTCAAATGAAAGTCATAACACACACACACACACACACACACACGCTGGGGTTTCTGTATTTCAGACTGCTCTCCAGTGATTAGATTACGGTACATTTGTGCTCTTCACAGCTCCGATGTGACAAATGCTTTCCGTGCACCTCGGGGAGCTTCTCTCTCAGTACGCCCTTCAATCACACTCTCTTTACACACACTAACACACATAGATTTTATAGTTCACTCTGTTCCATGTAACTCTGAAGTCAACCACTAGAATCCGCTTCCTGTCATTATATTCTCTGCGTTGTTTATCTGTATGTAATGTCCGTGTAATACTCGCCGTCATATCTGGTGGTGTACTACAACATGAGGATGGTGTGCTGTCTCGACTTTCTGATGTACTTTGCTTTTCTCGCATGGAGGAGCAGAGCAAAGAAATACTTTTAATTCAGGACGATGGATAAAAAACCAAACTCAGTGTTACTTGTCAAAAAAAGTGGTGAAGGCTGTCCAACTTTCAGTCTCTCAGAGGGTCATGTACCAAACTTCAGCTGTCAAGAATTTGATGAATGGCTAATGTTTCTCCCAGCACACATGATTACTTTTAACTCTGAGGGACTGTTATTGTTGCAGTTATTTTAGATGATACAAGTCAAAATCACTGCACACCTTTTGATTTATTGGTCTGTCATTATAAACTATAAGGCAGTGACAAACTGCCTTTGTTGCGGCAATAACTGTAAATAAGAATATGACAGTATTTGTAAATAGCCTTATGAAGATACTGTATATATTGGCTCTGAATAGCACTCTGACCAAGAGGTTTGCAGCTATCCAGGAGCCAACTAAGGGCATTAACTTCACAGTTACAAATTACATGAGATTATTGTTTATTGTCCCACTTACCAATGTATGCATCCCTTTGCTCAATTAACATCTAGCCCTGTCAGCACAAATCTTTTCAAATACTATGCACAACAGTTCTAGTCACTCACTTTATTTTGTAGTTATTTCCAGAATAGCCACACATGTGTCAGTGTATACTTGTGCTTTTGCACAGATTTGAATTTGGACTCCAGCTTTGGGAGTATTGCAGCTTTTACGCAGCGTCCGTCTTGGATCAGTCTGCACCATGCTAATCCTAAACATTACCTTCACCTGACTAGAACCAAGATTGGCTCAGGATCAGTATTACCCAGGTGAATTCCCTTTCTCTCCTTAATTCACACTACCAGGCTAGTTCTTTGCATGGCTAGCTGCCCTTTGATCCTCACATCTTTCAATAAAGTCAGACTGTCAAATCGTTTGCTCTTTTATTTGAGAAATAATTCATACTTTGTCCCTCAGTTGTGTGCTTTGGTCTCTCTGTCAAAAAGGCTGAGCAGGGTGAAATGAAGATTTAGTTTGCAAAGAGCTCATGGCAATACAGGCAGTACATTGCAGCCTTAATTTAGTGCTGCTATTATAAGTCTAGATTAATGAATACTTCTTAATTTTTGCCAAAGACAAAAAAACTTGTTGCAATGTTCAAATGACAACTGAATTCTTCAACTGTGTGTTTTACCTCATAAATTGTGGAATTACTGTAAAGCCAATGTTGGGAGAAGTATAAGTAGCAATACAACACTATAAAATACTCCATTAAAAGTAAAAGTTCTACATGCAAAAGTTTACTTAAGTAAAGCTACAGAAGTATTAACAACAAAATGAACTTAAAGTATCAAAAGTAAAAGTAGTTATTCTGCAGAATGGACCTTATTAGTGTTTGTATCACTATTATTAATGCATTAACATGTAGGCAGAATTTTAATGTTGTAGTTGACTGAGGTGGAGCTCATTTTAACTACTTCATATATTGTTGGGTACTTTAATCTATAACAGTGCATCATATTTTATAAACTCATGTTTTGTATGTAAAATCTTAATCTGAAATGTAGCTATAGCTGTGAAATAAATTTTGGTGGAGTTCATAGTATGTCCCTCTGAAATGTAGTAGGAAGAAGTATAAAGTCGCATAAAATGGAAATACTGAAGCAAAGTAACACATTGTGCTTAAGTACAGTACTTCAGTTAATGAATTCCACCACTGTATAAAACATACATTGCTAAGATTACTCTGGCGTGGGCACATACAGGGAGTCTGGAGGCTAGACTTACTTGTTTATCTGTGTCCTTCACTACTTCCACACTATTTTTTACCGCAGTCAAGACTGTCAATCCCTCATATGGTCAAACTGTGTTCTGTCCAGTCAGTCAGACAGAGACCCTGACATTAATTAGTAAGGCTGTCAACCACACTTCTTCATGAGTTGATGTGATAAATGACTGAAAGATTGGGCGACATATTTCACTGTTTAATCAGTTTGTTGAAGACATTAACCTAAACACTGACCTCACGGTGAAGGCCATTTTTTCCCACCATTTTTAAAGGATATTACCACTCACAGAACAACTGGCAAATGACCAATGCCACAACCAGATTATGTTAATAAAACCATAGGTACTGTGCACATTTTTATGCTAACATCAGCATGCAGGTATAATGTTTATTATGTTCAGCATCTTAGTTTAGCATGCTAACATTTGCCGATTAGCACAAAACACAAAGCTGAGGCTGATGAGAATGTCATGCAGGAATGTGGTTATAAACCAAAGTATTGGACACAATTTTGACCTGATGGTGGCGCTAGATGAAAAATCAGGGGATTGCCAAAGTTTCTCAAATTCATCCTAAGGATGAAATTTATGTCTGTGCAGAATTTCATGGCAATCCATCAAATAACTGTTAAGATATTTAAGTCTGGACCGACTGATAGAGACTGAGATTGTCATCCATAGAGCCGCTAGCATGGCAAAAAAACACTATACAGAAAAAAAACATTATATGATCTTATTTTAGTCCACCCACTGTGGCCTGTTATGTACATAAAAAGCACAAATTTAAAGCTGAAAGTCTGCACTTTAACCTCATATTCTATGTGTAATTTCACACCTAAATTCATAAGCTATTGAATCCAAACAAAAAATGTCCCTTCATGGCCACAGAATTACACTGAGATCTTTCATTTGAGTTGACAGTGCAGAGCCTGAGAGGACTTCTTGTTCTTAATGACCATAAATAATGTGATTAACTCCCAATAAAATTAATTGGCAATGGAGGAGCTGCTGGCAGGCCATAGACTAAGCTGGCAAAGAGAGTGTTGTGTGCCTTTGTGTGTGTGTGTGTGTGTTGTGTGTCCCTGCTGTGGTGTGAGGAACATTTCTCAAATCATGACCCAGTTCTGTTATCAAATTGGATCAAATGTGATTTTCGTCTCTGTAGAGAGAGAGAGGCAGAAATGTGTGCAACTGGCAGTACATCAAGCTACTCGTACATTTTATAAAAATTGCTGACTTTGGTGCTCAAGATGGCATGGTGCTCTCCACTTACTGTACCACTGAGCTCTCTCTCTCTCTCTCTCTCTTTCGTGACAATGAGCAGAGGAAGTTGAAATCCGTCTCTGAAATTCTCTTTCTGTGGCTCAAACGGCAGTGATAAGCAGAGAATGTAAGGCTGAGTAACTGTCTCTCCCTTAGCAAATCATTTTCACTCTTCTTTCACGCTACATCCATCAACATCACCGCAAGACACTGAAGTGTTTCGTTTGGGGCAACAAATCCTAACCGAGAGTATCAAAGAGACTGGTCCTGAGCGTATCATGCCCGCTGCAGAAAATGAAGTAAAATGGCTCATTAAATGTGTGATTTGTTACACAAACACTCCCTGTCCTATAATGTTCGCACTCACTTCTTTGCATCTTTTAAAACTGAGCAGAAGCTGCTGGACAGACCAGCAGTAGGGGTGATGATTGCGGCACAAGGGCGTTAACAGGCAGCAGAAATACAGCAAAAATGCAAATTCTGGAAGAAAATCCTCGCTCAAAATAGCACTTGATTATATAGGCAGGCCGAAGGAGAGGAAAGCACTGTCAGAGGAAAATAAAGCTTCCTGGTGCTTGGCAAACAAAAAGAAAAAAACACCTTTCAGACCCCTGCATCAAACACACGCAAATAAAAATAATCTCCCATCCCTCACTTCCTCTTACCGTCTGTTTTATTCAGCATACGTGAGAGGATATTACATGCTTGAAATATGAAAATCTTGCTTCAGTTTGAGGAATAAACATTGTAAAATCAATCTTTGTAAATGCAGTTCTGTCAGTCGGCTCACATGGGACATTACTTATTATGTGAATACATACAGAGTTGATATCTAGCGTCTAGGCTCTGACTGTGTCACTCCACAAAGCTCAGTACAGCAGAGATTGGGGAGTGACGATAATACAAGTGTAACACAGGGCCTACAGGTGGATTCTTGGGTTGGAGATTGGGTTTATGAAATATGAGCAGCAGCAGTGTTTGCAAATTATTAGTGCAGCGGCAGTATATCAAAGCAAATGAGTGGGCAGAGCACTGACACCTTAAATTTACCTCACTGCAAAGTGCGCATCGGAGATATGTTGCTAGTAGAGTATGTCATGTGTGAAATAGCTTGCAGGCGTTGCTCCATTTCCTGCATTACAGGGTTTATAAAACCCGAATCCTAAAATCTACAGTCATCAGACAAACATATTCTTTACTCACTGAAATGCTAGATAGTTTCGTTTAGGCTTCAGGAACCTCTTTCATTTCATACCTGCAAACTCACAAGCGGTGGAAAAGGTGACATGTTTGTAAAGTCAACCCCTGTAGGGGGGTCTGGGGGCATCCTGCCCCAGAAGATTTTTTTTGTGATGTAACATGTAAATGAAGCATTCTGGTGCACTCTGAGAAGAAAATAAAGGGCATGAGGGCATGAGAGCCCTTGTTGCTGTAATTCATTTCTTTTGTGCAGAGGCTGCATTTTGCATATCCCGCTTTATCAATTTGTTTTAAATACTGTGACAGCGGGAAGCTGTGCTGGACTCCCTTCACCTCCATTTTCGACTCAACCTTTAGCCAGACCCAGCTCCATCTGCACCTCAGCCCTGAGTCAAGCTGCACTACATAAATAGCGTCTTCCTCTTTAAACTCTCATTCTGAAAAATAATTGTCTGGATATTATCAGCTGGCTTCATGGCCTCCTTTTTCATTATCATAAAAGTTTCTTAGGGCTAACCCCAACTGCATCCGTCAAGGTAAAATGATCCGCCAGAGCCGGTGTTTCCTTACATTTTCTTTTTTATTTCCCTCGTAACTTACAACAATGACGGACATTGAAATCGGATAACAATATGGATGCAGTGGGAGTTAACAAACCTTTGTAACGTTGTAATCATAGACTGTATGGTTGTAATACACAATTTACTGAAGTTAACGTTAGCTGACGTGCTAACAAACTGGCAAGCTTTCCATTATAAACAGGTTGGGAAAGATTTGATGGGGCAACGTTAGGAAAAAATGATCACGACACACTTCAACTTGATTTGGCAAGTTAACGTTACTATGGCAACTAGTTACCTAACGTTAAGTTAGTTAAACAGCATATTAGGTCGTTGGCAGCAAACGAGACTAACCTCAAAACTAGTGCCCACTGTAGTAGTACCGTGAAAAGTCTTTATACATCCATGGAAAAGAAGACGATGCAGTTATTCTGATTGGCCAAAAGACTCAAAACATCTCACCAAAGATGTCCTTTTGAGAAGATCGTGACAACCGCTCTCTGAAACGTCTCTCTTCTCACTACAGTCTATGGGAAAATGCGCTGGCCACTTGACCCCCCCCCCCCCCCAAAAAAAAACAACCTCTTCGGATCTACACGATTCATGAATGACATATTTTGATTTAAAACGGCGAATTTCACTGAAAAGCGACTAGTTTGCAAGTATGCATTTAAAACTGCATTTTTTTTGGCCACTTTTGGCAGCAAAAACAAGCTGACATATTATCAGCTTTTAAACTGATATGGCATACTTGTCAGCAAACAGTTGCTTATGTGCTTATGTACACATCCAACAGACACATAGCAACAATAGCCTTCATGGAGTGTCCACCTGAAGAATGTTATGACCAATATACGCTCTCATTTTAGCTCTGTTTCTAGTCCTCCTGTTACATCCCATTGTTGTGTGTCTGTGTTATTATCTGTGTTTCCTGCTTTATTTTGAAATCCTTACATGTCTGGTCTGTTCAGTTCCTGCCCTCCTGTCTCTCATTGATTTTCCACACCTGCTCTCATTTGCTCACCTGCCCCTGATTCCCTCGTTTGCCTCTTCTCTATATATACCAGTCCACTTGCTTTGCTGTCTGTTGGTTCATTCAGTTTTCCTACTTGTCTAAGTGCTATATCCTGGTCTCCTTGTGTCCATGCTGACTTGTTTTTTTCACTTGAGCTTTCTGTCACTCGTAGCTGGATCTCAGCTCGTAAGTTCATTTCATTTCATTTCAATAAATTATTTATCTGCATTAGTCTGACCTGTCTGCATTTGGGTCCTTTCCCTGCACCACATCGTGACACCTCCTGAAGGAAATATCTCCACTGTGTTAACAACAATTTGGTGCTGAGCAGGTAGCATACAGTGGGGGTTTTTTTGTTGTTTTTTTTTAAGAGCTTTCTTTGCACAAACAATGAGCTGAAAGCTGTTGCTTTAGTCTGAGGTAAACTAAAGCCAAAATAAAGGGGAAGCATTGTTCAGCTTTGGCTTTAAATAGCTGTAATCACCGTATGTCTTTTGTTCCCCTGGTTTTAAGTTGTCATTTTTAACCAGCAAAACTGTTAAACCTAAAAAGTTTGTGAATTTCGTTGCAATGATGTGCATGAACTGAGTTTTTAAATGGATTCAACCAACTCAATGTCAAGTCAATCGCCATCCCAAAGGAACGATTAATATTTGTTTTATCAGACGATTTGGTCGACTCCTTAAAACAGACTATCAGCACCTCCTACTCCAGCTATAGCCTTTGATCACAACACCTGAATTCTGGATTTGTAAATTTAAAAAAATGGAGGTGTCTTTTCCTCCTCCCTGTCTTATGTTGTCACCATCCTCCGTTTCCAGTCATGTTTACATTCTTCCAGACCCCTGGCCAACTGGACCATTAAAAATGAAGAAAGTACACGGAGATGGCATGTTTAATGCATGGTCTCATCTCCTGCCGCTGAGGCTACCTCCGCTTTCTCAGGATGCTGCTTGCGCAAACACACTCTCAGTGACAGGAATGAGCACCACATGGCAGAGTCCAGAGTTAAAAGATGGCACACTGAGTTCCAGGGCTTCGAGTAGTGAAAAGTCGGCGGGTATCCTGCGAGTTCATCTTAGAGGTTGAACAGGACAGAAAATAGGCCCCCGGGGTTGACACATGAAAGCTGTCTTTGAAGCATGCTACACTGGGAATGATAGATTTTGAGGAATCGCATATGCTTCTTAGCTTCTGCAGAATGAGTATTTTAGGGGAGGCCCTGGGTGATTTACTGTTTATTCTCACTCACAATGAAAAGAGATCAAGAGTTTTATTTATGAGGAAGGATTAGCCTCAAACCATTGTCATCTGAACAGTTTCCAAAATCATCTTTCTATAACAAATCATTCTCTTAAAGATAAAATATTTATGATAAAAGTGGCTTTGTAGATCCACCGGATGGAAACAGAATAGAGCTCTGCAGGATTGAACAATCTGAAAGGAAATTCTTTATTCTTCTCGGTTGTCAGTCAGTAGTACAGCTCAAATTAAGGTAAAAAGGCTACTGTATGTTTATGAGTACATGAGAAATCGATATTTGACACTTTCAGAATGGGCGTTTTGACGGATTTATTTAGAGAACTTTTCAAAAGCATAATATAAAATAATACATCGGAACAAAGTGATCCTATCAGGCAGCCTTATTTAATTTTGCGACTTTGGAAATAGGTGTGTGTGTCGCTGCCAAATTAGCTCTTTAGCCAACAGAATGGGCCAATTCCTGCAATATATTCAGCATTACTGTAATTATTAGAGAAATTAGAGGATATTTGGACATTTTTTATAGCCTGTATCCAGTCCCAAAAAACAATTTATTGTTGCAAGAGATAATACACTAATTTACTAAATGAGCCTTTAAATCATGTCCTTTATTGAACTGCTGCTTTGTTATCCCACAATGTCATCTTTGAAGTTGTTTTCTACCACCACTACCACTTGGATTAATGCTATTTTGGTTTGATTGCTCCTGAGCAGTCATAACAACAAGCACCTCTTTTACTCACATAAGTACAAAAACATAAGCTAACAGCACTCATCCCACAAATCAGAGCCAATCCAATCAGTGGGCCCGTAACCTTGAACTGACCCTTTCCTGCTGAAGTGACATCTTCAACATGCAATGCAAAAATTAGGAAATTATGGGAATGGAAGTGTTTCCTGTAATGTATAAATTGCTTAGATTGACCCTAACAAGTCACTTTTGTCAAATTGATATTTTGTACACTATAATGGTTGCAATGTAACTATCACTGAACCTTATAAACTGAGGTGAATGTCTACACAGGAAGTTGGCCTGTACGCCAGATGGCTGTTTCATTGGCTATCACAGATGTTTCTCTGAATTAAGCCCATGACACCTTATGAAAACATAACACTACGTTCCAGTCTTGCAGATCCACCCCACCTCCTCACCTGCTCTCAGTGCTTTCACTCCACAACTCCACACTGCAACAGGATTCAACTCCACAGCACTTCACCCAACACACCCTTTCATCATGTTTTTCCACTTCATCTTTAACCTTTCGCCATTATGTAACTGATGTTAATTGTTGGCCTCTTGACTTGGCTGCAAAAAGGAAAATCAAGGGAGGTCGAGCAGCACAATTAAGGGACAAAGTCATCAGGATGTGGCTCTTGGCCAGAGAGGAGAGTGTCTTTAAACTTGCTTTTATCCATCACTTTGATCAAGAAGGTTTAAAAAGGTCAGTTTGCTTTAGCATTCATGCTTGTTAATGACTGCAGGACCTCAGGTGATTTATCTCTACATTAACCTAAAAGACAGAGTTTCTCTCTCCCTAATCATCGGGTAAACACACTCTTTTTGTCACATAAGTGTCCTGGTTTCCTAGTTACTTACTGCTTTGTTGTTACACATTTACTCCATCTGGCACACAATACTGTACTGCCCTCTGAAGACGTTATGCTGTAACGTACAGCCAACATAATCATGGTTGTGAAGACTTTTTATGTACGCTTCCCTACAAAGTTAGAGAGTATATAAACAGTGAAGTTGAGAGGAAACGGTTTGGAGTTTTAAGGCTTGTTATCTGAAGTTGTGATACCTTAATTTCATAAAAAACAAATAAAACAGAAAACAGACCTTGAGACCTAAAATCTATGGACAATCTCAAGAGGGCAGGGAAAGTGCAGTAGTTACAAAAAAATGTTTTTCTGTTAGCCTTCTTATTTGTTTTAACTAAGGAACTAATAACTTAATCTGTAATTTAATTAACATTTACATACATTAATACATGGGATTAAAAGCTGCCTTAACCACATCTAATCACATTAATTCCCCAAGGCTCAAAAGCTGACATGGCAGTTTACTGCTACTCTGCTATGCTCGGCTATCTTTTAGACACAGATCAGCTGAAGACTAAACAGAGGTTCTTTGCTCTCAGATAGGGCTGCAACTAACGATTATTTTCATTATCGATTAATCAGCCAATTATTAATCGATAATGACATTTTCAAATGGCTTCTTTTATCCGAACCATAGACTGTATGACTCGAACCAACAGTCCAAAACCCAAAGACTCTTCATGTACTGTCATAAATGACAATGAAAAGCAGCAAATCCTCACATTTAAGAAGCTGGAACCAGCAAATATTCGTCATTTTTGCTTGAAAAATGACTGAAATGATGAATTGATTACCAAAACGGTTGGCAATTCATTTTATTTCAATCGACTAATCGTTGCAGCTCTACTCTCAGATTCTTTCTTCAGCATCCTCGCCTCAGCTGGACAGCTGTGGGTGTCCTCTCACGCATATATGATGGGAGAGTGTGTTGCCACAGGTCCTCTTTATGCCTCACCTCCCCAACCTCAGCCCTCACTGCCCTTTAATGGTTTGCAAATCCAACATGCTCTAAAATCTTGAAAGCGAACTTCAAAATCCATTAAGTCGCTAAGAAAAGGATTTGAAATCCACGGGGCAGGTTTTCTTTGCGCTCTCTCTCCCCACAGCTCATATTACGGTGCATTTGTGGAGCTGAAGATATTAATTTTTCAGATCCGCCTCTGCTCTTTTTTCTGCCTATATATAAATATATATATGCAGACACACTTCACAGTCCACCAGTCTATTGTTTTCCTTACGACAGGCTCAATCCAGTCAAGTTCTCAATTTAGTCATATTCCCACAAAGGACCCTTTAAATTGTCCTGTCCTGGTATGAAGAGGATAGGCAAAACTAATCTATTCAATTTCAAGTGTGTCACAGACTTTAGGCTTTCTGCCTTCAAGGCGCAGGGATTAGAGGATAATTGGGGCTGTTCTGTTTTGCTAAAGATGCTTTGCTTGCTATCAGCTGCAGCTACTTTTTCCTCTTGCCCGCCCAAGTCAACAACTCTGTTATGACAAATAGAAAGATGAAAAAGGCAGAATATTCAGCATACTGAAGAATCAGCAAGACAGGGAAAGAGTTGGTTATAAGTCTTGCCTTGCCTGGTGTGTTTTTACAAAGGAAAGTGCAAGCTTTTGAGAAAGAGGGGCAGAGGAGGACAGGAAGGAGAAAGAAAAATACATTAACAAGAGAGAGCCGAAAGATGAAGACAGTGTGGAAACAATTTTCTATTCCTTTAGATGTGGTGAAACTGTCTGCACTGCATGAAGCTCAATTACAAAATGGCCAAACAACTGACAGTACATCACTGGATTTACAGCTTAAAGGACACATGCATCTCCAGCATAAATGACTTTTCGATCTTGCCATCTATTCCAAACATCCTGTAGTTCTCGCAATTGTAGCCATATTATTGACGATATTTGTTTTTTGACCCTGCAGAGGCTTCAAGAGACCTTGTTCAGCGTAATTAAAATGTGGCAGCTCACTTTCATGACTCGGCATGTTCTCTAATGATCAAAAATGGTTTCTTCCATCAATTAGACATGAGAAATTAGTAATGTCATCCAGATGGCCCTCTCTGAATCAGGTTGTTTTCCTCGCTTAATTTATTTTATTTTTTTACCAAATGGGCTTCGAGCTCAAGAACTAACACGGTTAAGCCAAACATTTTGTGTCTAGAGGCAAGGAAACCTGTCACACATGATTTTCACACTTGAAAATTTGCTCAGACGTTTTAATATTTTAAGTTTGTGAAGAGTGTTTTCCATCTTTAAACTGTTTCTAACAAGGTGAAGGAATCCAAATGTAAATGCAGCAAGTATGTCTCTCAAATTTAAGAATCCCGGCAGATCATCATTATTGATTATAGTCTAGGATAGGATGTTGTCTTACCCCTGGACCTTTCTTAAACTCTCATTGTCCTCCAGCTCTCTCCTCAGAGGCTCGTTTCTCTTTTCATTGTTGTTGTGTTCATATTTCAAACTGCATCTGATTGTTGTTTTCTAGTATAGACTGTATATAAATGTAGTTTTTCTTTCTTCTCTGCTACATGCACCCTTACCCTCAGAGGGAAGAGGGATGCTCATGTACAGAGGGTTAAATGTCAGGAGTCGAGTGTTGGCCATTGCTGGTTGAAAATCACTGTAAACAATTTAATTCCTTCTGCATTTTTCAACCAAACACTGAATATGTTAATGAAATTTCACACACTTCTTGCAAAAAGTGACAAAATGAATCATCATCTGATCATGCAGTGGAAAACAGATTTATTTAGCATTTTAATCAGTTATTGATGAATGAGCATAGCTGACTCATTCATTATCAAATGAAGCATTTAGTTTACTTTGCTGCATCTGGCACTGCCTATAGCTGTATTGATCCATTTCGCTTGGTTTGCTGTTAAGCTCCGTCTGCTCTTACTGTAAAGTGTGGCAGTGCTTTCTCTTAATCATAACTGACAACTGTATTTGTACTTTAACAGTATTTTAGGAGTGAAATTCAAGTGTTACATGAGACCCCGCAGCAGAAACAGAGAGCCAGAGGGCCATGTCATTCTGAATGGGACAACCAGGTTGCATCCAAACAAATATACCTGTAGCCCAAGAGACATTGTATTTTTATTGAGTCACATGTGGTGGATGGATTTTGACAACATTTTCCAAAATATCAGACAGCTCCCAGATCACCAGAAAACTGGGAAGTGAAAACAGAAAACGTACAAACTGCAAATCTGCTTATATAAGACTGTTACAGTCAACTGGGTAAAAATCATCACTAGCCCTTTTGTTTTGTGAAAACAGCAAAAATGATGCCCCAAAGCATCAGCTCCCCATAATTACCACTGTGATATCTTTCTCACATGTACATCAAGTCTCATATTAGATTACAGCACCATGTGATGCATTCTGACTACCCAGTAACCCCACGTCATCCTACACCAAGACTGACAAGGCAGGGAAAGCAGTACACATGTGATTTTAGAGGCCTCCTCGTGTTCTCTAGCAGACAGACAAAAAGCTTTTAACTAATGCTTCATTGTGTAAAATTAAATTGAGTTAATTAGAGGTTGACGAGTAGTTTATCTGCAAACCATTTATCAGATCAGAGCAACAACAGTACCTGCAGTGTTCAAATTGTGTCAGGGGTCAGTGTAGTGCTGAGTTAGGATGTAATAAATACACTAAATATAAAGCTGTTCTTGTTGATCTGTAAATCAAAGAGTTGGCTTGTAACCATGCAGGAATTCAGAATATTTGACCTTTGATCACAGCAATTATGTATTTGAGCATTACACAAATCAAAATCTGCTTACTGATTGGTCTTATTTTCAGTGTAAATGGTACAAAAGAACATAAAGGCGATGACAGTCGCCACCCGAGGTTGAGCGAAATGTGTTCTTACCAGAAAGCTGCCACTTTGAAACATTGGGCTGCTTGTAAAATCCAGGACCTGCCCTTTTTAAGAGCAGCAGTTGACTACTATATACTAAATATTATGTACTGTAGCTCCTCAGTCACAAGATAAAAGCACAAGACCTGGTTTTAAGAAGGCTGAGGCGTCTATCTAGACATAACATCTGACAGCTCTATCTGTCCGATATATCTGTGATCTGCATCACTGGGAACTATTAATCCCTCTTCCAATCATTCCTTGAAAGAGACAAACATGAGAGAGAGAATTTCCTGAATCCTTCCCATGCTTTCTGATGGTATTATACCTCTCCACATATAAACCAAAGCAATTAGGTAATAGAGGTGAGTGAAATGAACATGTAAGGAAAGAAAAAATGAAAAAATAAAAATAAGCGATTGTGTGGTAGATAAGAAAGACTGACAGGGCGGGATGAGGCTAATAATGTCACTTTATAGGCAGGTGACCGATGGATCCCAAGCTTATCAATCCATCCTTATGGTCTCATGATACCTGATAACATTTTGTGCATGTTAGAGTCAAAGGTGATAACTAAAAAAGGGAGACAGCCCAGCACACAGTGTAAAGGGGGTCATCAGACTGGCAAGTGCAGGGTAATATGTTTAGCTGTTAGATAACTGTTTTTACATTTAAAAATAATCTCCCTTTAATTACTTCCATCTCCTCGTCTCAATCGTTATTAAAGATCTCCTAAACTCTTGAGCGTGCTCCATTTGTTTTGCCTGGGTTGAAGGCCAACTGTAAAAAAGAGCGCTGCTTCGTTTCAGCTCATGTTCCTCTCCTTATCTAATCCCATTAAGGCTCACGCTTCAGGAAATAGGAGTGCCTCCTGGTAATGAAGAAATACATTAACTGAGCTACAAAATGGCCTCGCTGCACAAAGCCTGTTTTCTCCTCCAGCAATCCCTATGAGATCTCTCTGTAGATTTATATGGATGGTTTTGTCTTTATATATATATATATATATATATATATATATATATATATATACATCATTACCATACCATATCATTACTAAATATATATATATATATCCATACATTTAAATAGCCTTTTAGGGAAAGTGTGTTAAGCTACGGTGTGTCAAAATTAAATCAGGATGTCAAGGTAAGCAGATGCATTATGCTGTTTAAGCCTTCATTCCAGCTCCTCAAGGCCTTTGAAACCCAGATTTTAAATATGAGGGTTCTTCACTGCCAGCCTCTAAAGCTCAGGTGTCCTATTGTTTATGCATGATGGTGCATGATCCACAAACAGAAGCTACTGCAACCCAGACTTAACAGCAAAACATCTGCCAGTGAGCGGGAAGCGAACTCTCAAGAGGGAGAGAATTAAGGAGGTTCAACCCTTGAGTTCTTAGACTAAAAGTCTAAAAAGTAAATTGTGTATTTCTAGATGCCTGACTATTGTATGTCATTAGTATATGTATCCATATGTCATAAGCCTATAGTCGTTTAAATTCATGACACCATTATTAAAACACCAGTACCATTCACATGTGATCTGAATCGCTGAATATAGTCTGCTTCTGAATCCCCCTAATTCTCTTTCTTATATCCACAGACAGACGCACGCAGCAGCCCGTCTGTCCTGGTTAGTGACGGCTGCATCTGCAAACACTTCAGTCACACCTTCTCCAGGGAGCATAACAGAAGGAATCCTTCAAGGCCTCAGCAAGAAGTGAAAATGACGGGATGACTGAGAGCGTCAGCAGCACGCAGGTTTGATGTGGCTGACAGTGGTTGTAAGCTGGAGCATGGCCAATGTTTGTCTGAAGGTGTGATGTAGTCTGGTTATAGTTTGGGCTGCTGCGGCTTTGTTACTTGCCTTCAGGAAAAGCAAAGCAGAGAAAATAATTTATGAAGAAAATAATTTATTAATAGCTAAATGATTTATTAATAAAACTTGGGCAGGAATCGTAATTGTTTGGGTTCATCTGTATGTCAGCATGGGACACTCAGCAACAAGAAGAAGTCAATTATCCACACTGAAAAGTCAGTTTGTTGTGTTTCTTCGCCTCTCTGAGGTTTTGCACCAATGTCAACTGCAATCAACACAAGCTGAATTCAAAGTGACTAATACCAAATGTTTGCTCACACAGTTAAGTGGATAAATTGATAAGACATGGAAGAAATGAATCACTGACACACACATAAAGACTAACAAGCACACAGCAAAGCACACACACAGGCAGAGGAAGACCTAGAATGAACGTTGAGGCATTTTAAGAAAACATTTGGACAATTTTGTAAGACATCATGCCTTGAAAGTGCTGGGCAGATGCTGGCAGTGCTCAGTGTTCAATCATCTGAATAAATAAACAACCAATAGCAGGTAGTGCAAATACAGAACACTGCCAAATACTCCTTAAAAAGTCAGCATGGTGAGGAGTTTGTGTGCTGTGACATTGTTGGCAACACCACCACCCCTCCCTATCAGCAGACTGGGCGCACCCAGGGCTCCACTACTGGCATTCATAGGGCCCCAACTTGGCTTGTCCCTGTCCTTGAAGGCTGGATGTTGAATTGAAATAATGGTTGATAGGTGGAAAGTGCACACCCAAAATAAAATGAGTAAAAATAAACTGTGTTCTTTAATGTTCAAAACTCCTTCCCTCAGCAAAAGGAGTAAGCATTAGATATATATACACATATGGATGTTTTTTGAAATTGCCTCATAAAAGATGCAACAGAGTGGCAAAACTGTTGCTATTAATTCCTGCTGCAGTAATACACACAGACGCTTAATATAGAGCAAGATAAACTAAGGTTTTCCTGACTGGACAGTGGTCAATAGTCTGAATCGAACAATTTGGTAATGTAACTGTATGCAATATAACAATGGCAAATTTGTGAGATAAATCACTATTAATTATTTGTTTTATGTTGTATCCTGTCACTATTTCACTGCCCAGAAACTAAAATGTGATTGAATACTGTTCATCAAACTGATGAAGCCTCAGAGATGAGTGGCATAATAGCTTATTAGATTAATTATTAAATCAGTAGATATCTTTTGGCGTTTTAAACATCTGGATGACTGAAATGTAGACATGTGATGTTATGGCAGAATTTGATACTGGTGCTCTGCTGCCATCTGTAGGACTGTTGAGAACACCTACCCCAAAATGCAGCATTTCTGAACCAAATGAACAAAATGACTGTACTAACCTTTCTCTGAAACAGAGGAACTTACTGCTTTGAGGTGAGATCACTGCACTACACTACAGGATTGACAACCACAACAGTGCTCCTGTACCTTGTGTCATTTTTATCACCAAAACTACAGCTGACATCAGGCAGACAATAATCACCAAACAATGGCAGTGTCTTATATATCCAAATTTATTAACAAGAAAAAGGGGGATTTTAGAAAGAAAATAACTTTTGGTTTAGATTCACTTCTTTGCAGTTTCCTCCTCCTTTGACAAGTTCTTCATGATCTCTTCTTTCTTGGCCAGGAGACGCTCTTCTCTGCGTTTGCGGGCCTCCTTTGTCTTTGAGCGGCGAGCCTCAGCCTGGTCACTGGGTGGGTAAAAGGGAGGTAGAGACAAGAAAATTAATTTGGCAGTAACACAGTGAACTAATGGAACAAATGTCATTATGTATGAACTCTTCCAGAAAGATCAAAACCTTAATATGGGTTATTAAGCTAAATTATCTAAATAAATGAATAAAATCTCCCAAAACTTACGCTAGAAGCTTCTTGCGAGCCTTATCTGCCTTCAGTTTGTGGATGTGCTCCATCAGGATGCGTTTGTTTTTGAAGACATTACCCTTGGCCCTCAGATAAAGACTGTGGTACCTGGAGGAAACAGAAAATACCTCAGTGTCTAAAAGCAAGATGCCTTTTCCTGAAATTGGAATTAAAAACTACACTGGCGTATTTACCAGTAATGTGCACTGAAATTCACACTTACATGTGTCTGTCAATTTTCTTGGACTCCCTGTAACGACGAAGAAGACGACGCAGGATTCTCATGCGCCGCATCCATGACAACTTCTCTGGCATACGAGCATTGGCTGTACCCTTTCTCTTACCTAGGCAGGAGGAAAAAGGTAAATGATATAAGTAATAAATATAATGTCTGCGTGTCAACTTATGTTCATATTAAAACTACCAAACAACTGCAATTTGCAAGATCCAATTAATAATTCCTCAAAATCTGCAGACACACAGTTGCTTGTAAATCAATTACCCACCATAACCCATGTGACGTCCCTTGCGGCGTGCCAAGGTGTTCTTGCGGCAGCGAGCGCGGGAATGGACCGTCACAGGTTTTCTGATGATGAGTCCATCCTTCACCAGTTTTCGGATCTGCTGGCCTGCGGTACAAATACAACGCAATAAAAAGATGCTGGCCTACAGGGACCAGACCACACAAATCGACACAGAGAGAGAGAGAGAGAGAGAGAGAGAGAGAGAAACTCTCCGATGTAAAGTAAACAACTCACGGGAGTTTGCGTTGGCAATCTCATTTGTTTCATTTGGGTCCAGCCACACTTTCTTCTTGCCACAGCGCAAGACGCTGGACGCCAAGCGCTTCTGGAGCCTGAGCATGCTGGATAAACAACAAGAGCATTAGTTAGGGAGGTGGGGGTAAAAGTACAAACAAACAGAAAACACACAAAACACAAAAGTATTCTCATAATTCCTAATTCAAGGTATACTACTACCATAAATCTTTGGTGTTGTTTTACCATGAACTACTACATCTTTGCCATCACCTGATACCGATGCAACAGAACCAGTACAACCAACTGACATTTAATTAACAATCACACACCTGTCTAAAAGGTCATTAATGTCCAAGTACTGTTAGGTACCTGTGACAGCTTATTAAAGAAGGAGACGCCTGACACTTGCAGTTGTTGTGCTCAACTACTTCATCCTATTTTCTAATCCAGTGAGTTTTTTTAAAGCACAAATTGGCACAAGAACGAAGCAACAGGCTCATTGGTTTAATGCGCGTTTGCGAGGTAGTCCTTCATCAGGTTTGATAGGAGGAGGCAGGCTGATTCACAGATGTGCCGTATTTTTACTTGGGAGAGTTGGAGACAGTCCCCCCGGGGATGTCATCGGGTTTGCCTTTCATTGCCAGGCGTAAAATGGAAATGCCTGACAAAGAAATACTAACTTAGCCCTTTAGCCAACTGCAAAGTGTGAGTACCCATTATACGCTACCGAGACGCATGAAGATGGCACCTAACCAACCATCTTTTATCTTTATTACTATGGCTGGTTTGTTTACTTCAACCGACATCATTGATCAGATTGATCGACTAGCATCGACAAGCGTACTAAAAAGACTGCACTGTTGCCAGCTGACTCGCCAATAAGGACCTGTAGTGTTTCAGTAACATGTTGTGACATGTCTTGGTTAACTTAGCTAGGTTGACGTTAGCTCTCCACTGTAGGCCCTAGCTGCGTGCATTCTGGTAGAAATAGGCGATTTTACTCGAAGCCGAACAGAGTCAGAGTGTTCCCTCTTGTCTTAAATAACAAAGCCAGCAATCCTGTAAAGTGTTTGCTTGGAGTAAAAACACATTTAAATATCAAACGTCTACCGTACCTCATGGCTGCCGCTAGCTTGATAGAAACGAAGGAAATAGAATCCTTTAGTCCCTACCATTATAGCTATCTTCATGGGTGACTCAACTGTGGCAGAAAATCACAAATATCTCTACTGATTAGGTTGTGACAGTAAGTATTAATATATCATTTAAAGGGGAAATACTGTATGTTATATCTATAGTTTAGTGTGCCTTAAAAGACACATCGAGTGTATTGATCGATGCCCCCCCATCATAGCGCAGTGGTACGCTCCAATAAAATGTTTGTGAATATCCGACCACTAGAGGGCGCCCTACATCCATGTTTTAAGAAGAGCACCTTTTTAAAACGTTTGTTCTTTGTTTTAATGTAATTTACTGTGTAGGACTAAGTTTTATTGTCTTCTTGTTGGTGTTTGTTTGTTTCGGTGTTTTTTTCAAGATGATGCTGATACAGGAAATATATTTAAAAGCGTTTAGTTCGGGTTTTTTTTATCATAAAATCGAAATATAACACGCCTTCAAAATAAAAGCGCAACATTTGTAAAGCGCTCCCAGTCGATTGAAACACACACTGCCATAGACATGCCTTACGTCGCAAAACAAAAACAAAAAACGTTTGAAATTCCAGTGTTGCAGCTGATTTTGTGAATGATCCAGTCAGATCGGCGCAGTGCTGCCCCTCCTGGCTGCTGGCAGGACGGCACCAAAACAACAGCGCTCCTGCCTCTTGTCGTGCGTTTCTGTATGTCGGAGCCGTGCTGTCCGGTCCTCTGAGGGGAGGAGAGCGCCTGTAGGGATACAGGGACACGCGGCGGCACTAAAGAACCCAAAGGCTGGCTGCAGTTTGGTCGACGACTTTATTCTTTGAGATATGAGTCAGCGTAACACAACACTCGAGGTAAGTGAGATTTCGTTCTCGCGAGCCCCGGCTAGCGAGCTGGTGCTAGCCGCTTGGCCAACGTTGGCCCGTGGCTAATGCCGCTCGTGTATTGTCATGGAAACAATAACTGCTGCAGCATTAGCTTACACGACGCCGTTGACACAGTTGTGACTGGGAAAAGCTACACCACACCAGGGCCGATTTTAGTGGCGTAAGCTCACGTTAGCCGGTTAACGTTACGTTGACATTGAGTTCAAGAGGACCCTTAGCAGTATGTGATTTTACATTTAACCTTGGTTTACCGTGTCTGCTCCAGCGACGTTAGTTCATTTAACATTAACCGCTTGCTCATGAACGTATCTAACGTCGGGCCAAATGGACTACACAATAGGTATCGCGAGCCCCTTAAGCCCTAACGTCAGGTCGGCCTCATGAGGCTCGGCAGCATGCCATGCGACGTGCCAGAGACGGTGGCAGAAACTGCACAAGTCATCGTTTAATAACTAAACACGAACCTCCAAGTTGAGCAAATAGGACCATTTGACCTGGTATTGTGAGGAGACTGTAGCGTTAGCCAAACTAAACGGCGTTACGCTGTAGCCAAGCCACACGTCAGGCTGACCGGGTTGTGCCATTGTTGTCTGCACTGCTAGTTATCTGCACAGCCCATCTGTCACACGGAGACTTCTGGTGTTTGACCTGCTTATTGCAGACAGCTTGGAGCGTGTGAGACGGATTAACCTAGTCGTGTACAGTGTGTATGAACAGGGGGGGGTTTGTCATCTAAAAGATAAATAACATGCGATTGAGTGGCAGATGAGCTGTCTCCCCTGATACCAGCTTTAGAAATGAATACTGGTATTTCTCCAGTATAATTTGATAATTAGCAGATTGTGGCATTGCCATCTTTGTTATCTTTTCTTGGTGTGTTTCTTAATTGTACAATTTGTAACAGAATAAGATGATAAAAAAACAAGGATATAAGATGGATATCATATTTTTTCCTATTTGGAGACTAAAAAAGTGGCAATATAGCTATATTACTCTACATTATATGCTCTGTATACACTCTATAATATATTTACTTGCATGGAAACTTTCATTACCTTCACCTGTTACCTAATCCCCCAGCTCCTCCTCTTCAGCTTCTTTGTTTTGCTTCCAACAAAGTCACCCCATCAAGTGGAGTACTCTCGGTCGTTGACCCTTTTGAAAACCCAGTTTCCTTCATCAGTGTGCGTATCCCTACTACCACCAAAACACTACAACAGGACAATGGCTTAAAGTGCATTCATCCACTGCTGGAAACTAGTTGGGCAGAAACATTTTTGCCAAGAGGCCTGCATGTCTGCCATCTCCCTCAGACTTTTATTATTCACAAAAAGATGGATCTACGCTGTCCCTTAACTGACACACATACTCTACAATGTCTGGTGTGAAAGCATTCATTCATAAAGTGACTCGCTATCCTATTTCCAAACTAATGAGAGGCACTGGCCGTGGTGTTCTCTGTTAATTACCTTTGTGCTCTCTTCGATTGGTAAACATCACAATTTACATGTTGGTAGAAGTTAAACCCTGATATCATCCAAAGTAGAGGATGTGTTGGTTATGGCCTGTTGCTCGCATCTGCCATTAGTGAACAGGGCTCCAGACAAGTGTCTTTCAACCAGCACTGAAATGTTTAGAATGTGGGGACAAACAAACCAAGCCCACACTGCAGTGACCACCTCATTCACTTGCTAATAAGCAGACAGAAAACAAGTGGGGAAACAACAGGCAGACTGGGGCATTTGGGGCCCAGATGCTGCACACCTCTATTGTTATAAAAGGTTAACAAGACAGTAACCAATATAGTGTTGGGCCAATATGTGTGATGTTTATGCGGTCACTTCAGGTCACATATTGACTTAAAATAGTATTTTACAGTGTTTTATTCTACAGAACATCATCCAAAAAAAACAATGAAAAAACTGCGCACCATTTAAAACAAAAAACAAATGAAGTATATGTAAATGAAGTGTCGCTGAAGTTGTAGAGTTTAATACTAATAATAATAAGTACCTTTCTTTGGCAGTTATCATACTCCAAATCTTTCCCATTTTTATATGGCCAGAAACTGTTAAGGTGGCCTCTGACAAATATTCAAAAATGGCCCAGCCTTGATACTACTAACACTCCTGTTATAAACTTTCAGAAGCCATTTATTGACTACCAGGTGTGCAGTACTCAGCAAAGATGACTGATGAAACCCACTGGCATATTTGTATTTACTACGCACAAATCAAACGCAGACATTTTGAATAATGACCCAATAGTTAACTAACCAGTAACAGATACTTATAGAGCTAGTGACTCACCCCAAACCTCATCTGGGTAGTAGTCCAGGTTTCTCTAATATGATGTATGGTAGAGCTGCACAACCTGATGGGGTGTGATTCTGACATTTCAGAATTCAGAGTCCATTTAATCCATCATATCAAGTGCTATAAACTATGAAGGAAACCTTCAAGTGTAATGTAACTGCAGCTTATGTAGCTAAAAACTATTTGTTGCTTGCCTTGGTAGCAATATTATTGAGTGCTGGTTTATTAATATTTAACTTAAATAAGGAACAATTTATTTTCTGACGACGTCTGAGATGCTTGAGTGGCTCTTAAAATGAGGAAGTCTTTGCCTCACTCGAAAACTCTGGCATACCAGCATTTAAAAGAGCTCACGTGCAGAAGTAAACAAGTAAAACAAGACTTAAATGAATGATTAGATGATACTGGAGTGTATATGAACGAGGGGCAAAACTAAAACTGACGAGTTGCATAATGGACTTTTCTTCTAAGCAGGACTGTCACCTGGTTGTTCCTAAAGGTCATTCAGTCTCAGATTTTTGGGTGTGTTATGTACAATACTTTCTGCTGTGGATTGTTGTCAGTTATTGGAACCACAGTCGACAAGCCCATAAATTGTATTTTAAGTGTGTGGGGACCAGTGAAACAATGTAACCCTGACAATTCTCAGAAAATCTGGCCTAACTGGAGCAAACAGGTGTTAAGTGAACCCAACTCATACTATCAGGGTGATGCATCACGTGGGAGGGGCCCGCTTTGTTTTTGTTTTTTTTTTGTTTTTTTGTTTTTTTTTTAGTTTTAGTTTTTTTTGAGTTTCTTTGGCTTTCCTTTTGAAGTAAGGCTGGTGACATCTGGTTCATGCTCAGTGCTCATGTAGAGGCAGGTGTCGCAGCATGTGGAGAGCTACATGTATATATTACAGTGCCAATAATGATGTTTTACACATCTGACATAGATGTGTAATGTTTTTGCATTGAAGGTTTCTTTCACCACTTAGTCTAAAAAGCTGAAACATGATACTGGAGTATTTTCTTCATATCCAAAGCTAAATATGTATCTACTACTCTGTATTCTAGTCAAATTTGAGCACCTTGTTATTTTCACACTAACATTTTGGAATAAGTAGAATAGAAACTGACAGCACACATATGGCTAAGACTCACAGGAGGTGTAAAAAAAAAAAAAAATCGATATTGAAAGTGAAATAATTAGGTGCTCAAATTTTGAGTTGGAGATTCCAATTCAGTTTTTAATCTGCAATAATCTGCCTTTAGTGTGTCAGTAGTTTCTTTTTAAGATGCTCATGTGGTCTATTTGAAGCATGATCTAGCTGACTTGTGGTGCCACACAAAAAGTGAATTAAAATAAAATACTGCCTAATGTAAGGTAAATTAAGACCCAATCCTCTTGCTTAGAAAATGAACACTTGCATATTGCCAGGAGTGATAGCTGCATTGATGTTATTTAAAATCTAGCCTTAATGATATCCCCGTGTCTTGCCAGCTTGCCAGCTAGTGGTGTGTGATCTGGAGGGAGAGGAAAGGGCAGCAGAGAAAATGGAAGTGTCAGATGGCTTGTTGCTGCAGGTCAACAATGGAGAGCAGTGGTGTAACCGCTGGAAACATCCCAATGATGACTCGGTGAGCCACAGACCCACATCAACAATTTATCTTTGTAATGTCATTATACAGTAGGATCAGCATTACACATCTTGTCAGATTATAGGTGTTTGATCTTGTTCTAGTACGCATATGTTACATAGAACAGGTTTTTTTTGTGTGTGTTATGTTATTCCTTTTACCTTCAATGATTTTTGTGTGTGGATGTGTTTCAAGGACCGCAGCACCAGCCCCTCAGTCCTGCGCTGTGTTACCAGCACGTGGAAGGAGGGCCTGCTGAACAGAAAGAGGCCCTTCGTGGGCCGATGCTGTCACTCCTGTACACCACAGAGCTGGGTAATGTTACACTACAGCTAATTAACGCTTAACACGAGTTCATTTGCTAGACTCTGGTCAGGTCCAGGGTATTATTTGTTCTAATGTAAATGCTTATAACTAAAAAGTAATGTCATCAATGTGCAGTATACACCACCTGCCAAAAACAATTCATTGTGGCTGTTTGAAGACACAAGAAGTCCAAGTCAACATTAAAATGTATTGATTTTTGAATCAACCATGGCATCTCTTCTATATCCAAATGTAACGTGTTGTTATTTTACTCCAAATTATAGACTATTTAACATGCATGCTGGTCAGAAGTTGTTAACTTGTTATCTCATGTGCTACATTTGCAAACGTTTGGTTGTCCGCAATCTTAATTAGTATGTCTAAAAGATGCCACTAGCCATATAAGTTGCCTAGGGCATGGAATGTGTAACAGCCTAGAGAACAGACATTTTCAACATATTTCTTTAAAACAATGTGTGAAGCACGACTTACAGTGTAAGTTACAGTGTAGGGAGTAGGTTTTCTTGCAGCAGTGGTAACAAGAAAATGAGTAGTGCATTAAGGTGTGACAAGCCAATGAAATGGCAGCAGGAAGGAAATTCCAGCGAATGCTTAAGAACTACTGTATAAATAACAATCAAGCAAAATAAGACCAACTGTGTAACTTTTAGGCCGGTCTGACACAAGAAGAGACATTGGTGGCTCCAGCTTGTTTAACTCTGTAAGGATTGCTCACATCTGGAAACCAGTCTGCATTGCTTGCAAAAATGTGTTTATCGTCACTGTCTCTAAGGCTCTCAGTTAGTAGGCTAGAAGCTGTGTTGATCATTTAAATTCCTTTCTTCTACTTCATAATAATAACCATTTTTGTTTGGGTCCCAGGAGAGACTGTTCAACCCCAGTATTCCATCTCTGGGACTGCGCAATGTCATCTACATCAATGAGACCCACACCAGGTAAACACAGCAAAATCTAGGCTACTCCATTATGGTATCACTTTCTTCCACAGTATTTTGCTCTGAGCAGTCCGCTGGCCTCGCAAGAGGAACATATTCAACTTTTGAAACTGCACGTCTAGCTGGTTGGCTTTCACGTGGTGCTTTGGCATCTGATGACTCGTAAATTGCCCCTTGCAACAAGAACAAGAGGTCTAACTCCTCCTGTATAGTACAATCAATACAGTGCAAGCAGGTGCTGGCCCTCCTAACCTGTGTATGATAAATGGCTTTAAGTCAAGAGGACCAATCTGTGGAACAGTGGAAAGGTAGACGGATGAATAATTTAAAGTGTTTGTCAGAGGACACCGGACACATGCATCCAGTGACTGACCCTAGCAGTAAGACACCTTAAAACCCCAACCCCAAACAATATAAACATGAGCTTGGTCTACATCTAGACATTTTGCTTCTTTAAAGTCCAAGACAGTCCTTTTGATGGAGGTACCTTAATGAAGACTGTTTGCCATGCCATCATGCTCCAAATTGCATGGGAAAAATAGAAACGGGTTTATATATAGTTTTTATTCTGCATTGTACCTGCAGCCAAGATGGGCTGAAGTCAGTGTGGACAAGTTAGTATTGTTAGTTTTGTTAGTTTTGTCTGACACAATCAGTCTTGTGTTATGTATAAGCTCAGCAAGGTGGAACAAAACTGACCTTAACACAGTCATTGACAAGAAAGCTGTGTGTATTGGATGTGTCAGAAATCAGTTTAACCAACAAAGACCAAGTTTTGTTGGAACAGGAACAGTTGAACTATACCTTTTTCTTTTTTTTGTGTGTGTGTGTGTATGTATGAGAGATTTTGATCAAATGTTTCCACAGATATTTATATCACATATTCTATACAAGATATGTTAATGCATTCATTAGTGCAGCCATGCATACAGTATATTTGAGAATGTGTTCTCTTCTTTCTGTGTATACATTGGTGCACATGTGTGTCTGTGTGTGCTCATGCAGACAGCGGGGCTGGCTTGCGCGCAGGCTGAGTTATGTGCTGTTTGTCATGGAGAGAGATGTCAACAAGGACATGTTCACCAGAAACGTAGTGGACAACGTGCTCAACAACAGCAGGTAAGAGTGCCATCAAAGTGCAACTGAGGGTCCAAGCCTGGGCAACATTAGTATTATTAAACTATACAGGGAGTGGGAACACTCAACTAATGACATTTGGGGATAAACTGTACAAAAAGAGACCAGATGAAGTGAAATTTTGACAGGAGCTGTTTTGAATGATGGTGTTCGTAGGCTAGAAGATTTGGCTTTATGTTTGTGCTGTGCTTTTGCCCATCGCAGTGTGGAGAGCGCTATTGTGAAGGTAGCCACAGATTTGGACGCTGCAGCCAGCCAGCCTGGCCAGGAGCACAAAGCTGTCAGCAAAGTGAAGCAGAAAGCCAGGGCCTTTCTTCAGGAGATGGTGGCAAACATTTCACCAGCCTTTATCAGGTACACACGGTTTACCAGAAATCTCACCCAGTTGCTTTTCAGTTGTTGATTGGTATTGCAGAGCTTATAGGACCCATTCATTGTACTGCAGTCATGATGTTACCTTACACTAAAGTGGACTAGATTCTGCCTCAGCTTAAGTTTTGGACTCTTTCTTTCTGTTCCACATCTTCGCTTTTCTTTTTGTTCAGGCTGACAGGGTGGGTCCTCCTGAGGCTCTTTAATGGTTTCTTCTGGAGCATCCAGATCCACAAGGGCCAGCTGGAAATGGTCAAGAAAGCTGCTACAGAGGTCAGCATCAAGTACACACGCACAAAGAAAATGGATTATACTGTCACAACATGATTTGATACACATATTTGTGACAGCTAAACACAGTGTCAAACAGGCACTACACAATACATTTTGCAAACTGAAATAATAACATGCTAACAGGGATTTTTGTGTTTCATGTACACAGTCTTACTTAATACTGGCTATGTGTTTATTACTGTTTTTATTATCAGTGCAGTCTTATATATTGATCATCATACATTTCTATCAGATACATGGTAAATGTATAGTATATTTGCTGGAGACATTAGATAATAGAAGACAAAATGTTACTCCTCATTGTCATTTTTTAAACTGGAGTCTGGTTCCATCTGCGCTGAGAAATGGTCTGTGTTTATTTTAAAATCATCTACGTCTTGTCTTTACAGCAAAATGTACCCATGGTCTTCCTTCCTGTTCACAAATCCCACATCGACTACCTGCTCATCACATTGATCCTGTTCTGTCACAACATCAAGGCCCCACACATTGCTGCTGGAAACAATCTAAGCATCCCTATCCTCAGGTAAAATACCCCATGAAGCCTTATGTCAAGTTTGATCTGCAGATAAGGTGTATTTCTGCTCTCTGTAATTGAAAACACAAAGATAAGTTTGACATCAGAAGAAAGGCAAATAGATCTGAGAGGAATTAAAGCTGAACTAAAGAGTGAGACTAAAGATTGACACTGATTTTACATTGGGGGAATATAAATAGCCAGGCAGCCAGCCTGACAACAGGTTGGGAACCTGTTTTATGCTAACCTGCTTCAAATAGTATCTGAGGTTCTACATCAGCTCTTCTGTAGTACATGGGTGCTATTATATAGGCCCCAGAAGTATCAACCTGAACCATCTTAGCTGAAAAACAACAGAAACAAATTCACAACCTCGTGCTTGCTGGAATAAGATACAGAAGAAGAAATATTAAGGAAATTAAGTGACTTGAAAAATGTTTTTAAAAAAACATTTACTAGAAATCTATAACTAAAGGCAGGAAATGGATGCAAACTGGCTTATTCCAAATTGTAGGAAACCACCTAAGTTCTGCTGTCAGCAACACTTTGTTGTATAAATCACAATAATCAAAGAGGAATCACTACAGTCCAGTGATTCTCTTTAATCACAGTCCATCCACTATTGACCTGTAGTAATTACTGGACTATCATTTTGAAAAGGATATTTATTGACAGCAGTAGATTTTGTGTGTCAGTGCAGCCAACTGAAAATGAGAAGGACGGCGTTGTAGAAAGTTTAGTGTGGAAGCAACTTGATCAAACGTTCATTGTTTTCAGCACCCTTATCCGTAAACTTGGAGGATTCTTCATACGTCGGAAAATGGAGGAGACGGGGGATGGGAAGAGAGACATTTTGTACCGATCACTCTTACAAGCAGTAAGTCCCAAGATTATATTTACCTTCTACAGTAAAGGCTGGTTTAACATACTGTTCCTAAATTCTGTTAATGTGTGTGTGTGTGTGTGTGCGCGTGTGTACGTATGGAGCCCCGGAGTGGCCACAGAGAGAGAAAAACAAATATTTCGAGGCCACGTTTTACTACATCGAGGGCTCGAAATGTTATTGCGTGCGCACGAGATACAATTCGTTACCACGTTTTGGTTAATTTGTGCGCACGTCTTAATCCAAGTATACCCACCGTGCAAACCCATAGACAATGGAGGTACTGAATGTTTTAGATAAAAAGAAAAAGCATATATAAACAGCTGGCAAATAGCTCTTTTTTGTATTTAGGGGATAGCTAACGGTGTTGTTGAATGAGTTGTGTGCGTCTTTACACATGGTGGGTATACTTGGATTAAGACGTGCACACAAATTAACCAAAACGTGGTAACGAATTAATCAAAACATGGTAACGAATTGTATCTCGTGAGCACGCAATAGCATTTCGAGCCCTCGATGTAGTAAAACGTTGCCTCGAAATATTATTTTGTTTTCTTGTCTAAAACTAATGCTATAAAAGTAAGATGGTATTTGGCTGAGACGTGCTGCTTTTCTTCACTATACTGACCTAGATCCAACTCTTATTGTATGCTGTCAATTTTGCTCTGTTGGGACCGTTTATACATCTTCTAACATACTTATAGACATTGTCATTAATGACATATATGGTATCACATATATATCTAGTATATCATAGGTTTGTAACTACAGTACAGATGGTCACAGCTTTGACTCCTGATACTGTTAAACAGGTTTTGCAAATCATTTAACTCTTTCAAACTTTGACACTGGTTGGACTGTATTTCCACCCTGACGAGTGCATTTTGCATCTCAAGAAAGTCACCACTGGTGCACAAGCTTTTTGAATAGACTGAATGAGACATTAGGAGCTGATTTAAAACCAGAATCTGAACCTTTTGTTCAGCTCTAGCATTTGGATAATGTGGCTTAACAAGCTTCTGCTAATGAGAAAACCTGAACCATTAATTAATTTTAATGCTTTGTCATCATAAGCTACTTGTAGCGTGACGTCTCTAAATGTGCTTTTTACTATCTAGGCTGCTTAGTGGATTTACCTAATTGTACCAGTCTGTTAGAGTTGAGAATGGCTGTTAATGTGTGTGTTTGGAGTTTGTAGAAGAGAGTTGAGAGCAATGAAAGCAACAAAGGCTGTGTATTGTGCCTCTAAGATAAGACTTATCAGCTGAAGACATATAAGCAACTACGTTTTATCTCTTTGTACCTTCAATATTTTACCACACATCCCACTAAACAGAGTATACAAGTTTGCCACTATAATTGTGGAAAGTGGACCATGTCGTACTTTAATTTGGTAGAAGGTAAGATTTGAATCTGGCATGCCTGTGTCGCTCACAGAAATGTGATTGGCCAAGCTCAGAAGTGGAAGCATTAAAAAAAAGCCATGTGCTGCTCAAATTTCAATTGCTCCTGTGAAAGCCGAACCTGGGTGTCTGTCCTCTTCACAGCTTACTCTAAATGCCACAGCCAGAGTCCATTTTAGGACAAAGCATCTCTTCTCAGAAGTGCCTACATAGCGAGAGACAGCTGTGTACATATACTGTGCTCAGATGGATACCGTTACACAACATGGCTGCCTTGGCACGTACCCAGTTCCCTGCGGTGTGTTTGGGGGTCAAACTGTTGGTGACCACCACTCATTTTTAACTTTGATTCAGGCTGCATATACAGCAGCTGCACAGCGTTCACTTAACTTGACTTCCACCTTGTAATGGAGTCAGTGTTGCTTTTTAGAATGTCAAAGACTTCGCAGTGAATTGAATTTTCATCAAAAGTATTATGACCTTTACACACAGTGTGTACACATTTGTCTCACTTTTGACGTTATTCATCTTTATCCCACCAACATTTTAACATTTTTCTCTGTGTTTCATCAATCTTCCTTCAGTATACAGAGGAGTTGTTGCGTCAGCAGCAGTTTTTGGAGGTCTACCTGGAGGGTACCCGCTCCCGCAGCGGTAAGCCGTCTACAGCGCGTGCAGGAATGCTGTCCATCGTGGTAGACACACTGTGCACTGGGTCCATTGCAGACGTACTGGTGGTGCCAGTTGGCATCTCTTATGATCGCATTATTGAGGGCAACTACAATAGCGAGCAGCTGGTAAGTGCTTGGATGATGTCTGTTGTTTGTGTGTCCTTTTGCTTTGGCAACAAAGCTGTCTTCCACATTCAAAAAAAACAAATAGATATTATAGTATTATATAGTATAGCTGTAGGGAAATGAGGGGACAAAAGATTTTGTTTGTTAGTGGGATAGATAACTTTAACTGGGTAGTCTTACAGTACATGATGTTGTGATGATTATCAAGTCTATATTGTCAACCATCTGTACTCCTCAATCCCACCAGGGCAAGCCTAAGAAGAATGAGAGTTTGTGGGGAATAGCATGTGGAGTGTTCAGGATGCTGAGAAAGAACTACGGCTGCGTCCGAGTTGACTTCAACCAGCCCTTCTCCCTAAAGGTGACTGATCGCAGCTTTTATACAGATAGAGCTGTTTTGGCTACATGTGGAGCTTGGTATAGAGAAGCTACAACTATAACAGGTTTCAGGTATCACTCTTGATTTTAAAGCTTCAAAATGAACAAATATAACAATGACAGATCCTGCTTTCTTTTAGGTTTCTCATCATATTCATTACAAAACAAAAGAGCTTATATGAAGTTTAAACTGGAGATAAGTTTTAGAACTTACACTCAGTTATCACTCTGTTTGTCTGTCTGAGTTTGTATTTGTAATGAACCTTTTGTGTGTCAAATCTAGGAGTACCTGGACTCACAGAGAAGCCGCCATATTCCACCACCCGTGTCCCTGGAACACACCTTGACGCCCACCATTATTTCTGCACAGTAAGGGCAAACACACACACTCCCCACTCTGACCATCAGTTATATCCTCCTCTGAGCAGTACGCATGCACAAACCAGCAGTCCCACAGTCCCACCTGTAATATTATAAACCCTCATGTCACAGACTTGACTTCTCCCTCCTGCTACTTCACAGCAGGCTCTGTTATCTGACATCTGAGCACAGCACTTGAGTTAGCATTGGCAGGGGTCACTTCAGTTCAGCGCCATCCCTTCATAATAAAACTGATACAGCCATACACCACGTCCTCAAGGACAGCAGCGTGTCATCCCACCTGGTCTGGAATCACAAGTTCAGAACTTGTGCCAGCAGAGCCGACTGAACAGCCTCTGGGCACAAGTATCAAATGCTATTTCATAAAATGTGCCCTACAGCGTGTATATAGTAACACTCACGTGGCATGGTTGGCTGAGACATGTAATGAGTGTGCCATAAGCCTGGACATAAACGGAGAGAGTGAAAGTGAGCAGAAACAGCCAAAAGTTCAGGAGGTAAATGGTAAATTAATAATCTGGTAAAATAATAACTTTACTTTGGTTCAGATTAGTGTTTATTTAAAACACAAAGGGCAGTTTGTTTGCAGCATAAAGCCTTTGTGCAGGAAAGTAGTAGCTCAAGCCTTTTTGGTGCCCTTCTGTTTACAGTCATGTCATGTTTTTTTGAGTCCAAACTATCATCTAAATATTTTATTAAAACTTATCTTGGTGGTTTCAATCATAGTGCCATAGTGCTTATGTTATAAACACCTGTTCAACAAGAGAGAAGGAAACTCATTTGTGAAATGAACCGGTGTAGTGTTTGTTGTGACGTGAAAACCACCTTTTTAAATTATGCACACCACATCAAGCTCACATAATAAGACACTTGTCAAACTGTATGTTTACATGTCGAGGTGTTGTTGTTATTATTATTCCAGACCCGATGCTCAGCTGTTTGAGGGGCAGGAGGAGGAGCAGCTGAACAGAGAGCTGCCCGATGACATCTTAAGACGACAACTCATTAACAACCTGGCCAAGCACGTCCTCTTCAGTAAGGAACTCACAACCCCACAGCCAATGGATTTACCATACCCTAACTATAGCCCTGTTTTATACAATATTTATATTTATTTTATAAGCCTCACCAAGAATCTCCAGTTTGTTAACTAAAGCTGCTTACTTCAAAGTCACAGTGCAACTTATATCTCTATATTTTTAGCTTGTGTGTTAAAGGTGCACCTGCAGCACTCATGAAATATTATCCATCACACTGCCTCCTTTAATTGAAATCCAACACAGCACAGCATCAGTCCGTCCGCTTCACATCACTCAGGGATTTTTGCCCCAGGGTAGCACCGCAGAAACCGGTTCTCCCCAGCTCATTCAGCTGCATTCTCCTACGCTAGGCCTATTTGCTTTTTACTCTCAGCCAATCACAAAGCCTCCAGCTGGATGGCATGTTGTTTTCAGCCAATAGGGTGAAGGGGAGGATAGAGAAGCAGAAGAGGGAAGGAATGCAGTACCAGTGCTCACACATGTTTCACACCCCTGAACTTGAACTATGCTAAAGATGACCACTAGTGACCCTTGTCTTAACACGTGTACACAAGCACACACACACACTACATTGTTTATTCTGTTTGTCTAATATGTTATCATTATAATCAAGTCATTTGGATCTTTTTAACCCTGTGTTTGCTGAAAGAAAATGTCATACCTAATTACTCAAGACAAACCTGGTACATTGCACATTATTTTATGATTAAGAACTTATTTTAAGACAGTAAGATGCCAAGACAATAAAATGTGTGAAATATATAATATTTAAAATGTGTTAAAACATATGGTTATGATTGTCAATGATTCCAATCTGCACACACTCTTTTATTTGTTGTCACAACCTCCACCAGTGTCTGACATAAGAGACTTCCAAGTCAGATGCTTAACACCATAATATTCACATGTTTATTGTCTTATAAATTGAAAAAAATATAGATTTATAGATTCTATCCTCTTTGTATCTTCCCTCACAGCGGCTAATAAGTCATCAGCGATCATGTCTACCCACATTGTAGCCTGTCTGCTGCTGTACAGACACAGACAGGTAAGTCTGGCCGTCTTTCATGTCCTCTCTATAACCTCCTCTCTTGGTGCTTAGCAACTGTGTCCTGCACCCTCTTCCCTTTTTTCCTTTTTTTCACTCCTCTGTTCCTCAGATTTCTTCTCCTATTTTTGTCTCTGTTCATCCACCTCTTGCCCTTCATGCTCCCTCCCTTACACCATGGTGATCCCAAATGTCGCATACCTCTGCATGGTAGTAATGTATGTCTCTCTCTGTTAGAGATCTCGTTCTTCCTGCATCCTCTCTCACCACCTCTGTACATTAGCTGTGGGCTTCTGCCCTCTGCAGGCACACTGATGTAAGTGGGTGACAGCAGAAAACAATTACTGAAATTGTCTTTCTGTCCTGAGGAATTAGCCAGTGCTGCATACAACAAACTAAGCCCAGTCTAGCATTTAGTTGTATTTATTTAGTTGTACTGAATCTTGGCTTTCAAATTTTTTGAGCTAGTGTTTTCCCTCCACTTTGCTCCAGGGGGTGGTGCTGTCCAAGCTGGTGGAAGACTTCTTCAACATGAAGGAGGAGATCCTGTCACGGGACTTTGATCTGGGCTTTTCGGGGAACTCCGAGGATGTGGTCGTGCGTGCCCTCCACCTGCTGGGAAACTGCGTCAATGTGACCAGCAGTGCGAATCGCAACGGAGAGTTCACCATCGCACCCAATCAAACTGTACCAGCGCTTTTCGAGCTCAACTTCTATAGCAATGGCCTTTTCCATGTCTTTATTTCTGATGCAATTATTGGTATGTTGAGCCAAGAGGCACTGATCTTTAAACTACTCTTTAAACAGTCCTCTCCCAACATTCATACTGTATTTATAAATAAAAGCTTGAATAATACTTTTGAAAATAAGCCTATTGTTTAGTGGTGTGTTGTTGATCAGTCAAACGCTAGTTTTCCCAGGCCTAGATGTTAGATTTTTTTTCCACTAACTGTCTCCATGATTTGTCTCCAGCCTGCAGCATCCTGTCACTGCAGCGAGAGCTGGTCGTGGAATCAGAGTCTGATCACCAGCCCGGTGGTCCCAGTAGCCTCCCTCTCAGTCAGGAGAGAGTCATCCGCAAGGCCGCCGGGCTCTCCCACTTCCTGATCAATGAGGTGGCTGTGGCACCAGTAAGTCCGGCACATTGTTGCCATCTTTCTAATCTTTGCACTGTACAAAATGAGTCCAGCAAGTAGCAAGAGGCCATTTTGAAGTACTTCTTAAAGTTGTAAAACAAACACCTTCATGTCTCTATTTGCTTGTTTGCAGTGTCTGAAGTGAAATATTACTTTATTATGACCAACCCGTATCAACATTAGATCTTCATCAAACCTAATGCCATCATACTTTGCACATATAAAGCATCCTGTCACTGACTGATTAATCAATTTAAAATGTCTCTGATGATCACAGAGTAGCACTGATAGTCACATAGTAGAAGTATACACTAGTACTGTTGGGTAAAGTTTAGTTGTTGTTCCTATTGATGCTCTTGAGAATTAAACCGATTTTAAATACAACTCCACATGGTTTGTTTCCTGTTTCACAGCATCTCTCCCTCTCCTCCTCTCTGTCCCACAGCCCTGTCAGACTATTTACCAGGTTTTTCACGATGCAGTGACCCGGCTGATCCAGTATGGAGTTCTCTACGTAGCAGAGGTCAGTTTAAAGATACAAACCTCTCTGCTGGTGGACAAAAATGAAAGTAACCACTGTGACTAATGCTGGAATTTAAAAATTGTACGTGCAATATGTGGTGGGACTTTTTCATGGCCCAGATGGTCTAACTTGTGGGTGTTTGTGTGTCAGGAGGACCAGGAGGAACTGAGTCCCAGCCCCACAGAGGAACCTTGGCCCAAAAAGTTCCCCGAGCCCCTTTCCTGGAGAAGCGACGAGGAAGACGAGGACAGTGACTTTGGAGAGGAGCAGAGAGATCGCTACCTAAAGGTCTAATTTAGTATTAATACTTGTCTTAAAAAGACTATTTTAAACTGATTTTATTAAAGCCATCAGATCCACCACCATGGCACCAACTTTTACAACCGTTTTCAAGTTGTGTTTGATCAGGCAACATCCAATCACTGACTTTCTCTTTCTGTTTTGTTTTTTGTTTTTTGTGTAAATCAGGTAAGCGTTTCTGCAGAGCACCAGGAGTTCTTTGTTTTCCTACAGCGACTTGTCAGCCCCGTGCTGGAGGCCTACAGCGGGGCTGCGATCTTCGTCCACAGTCTGAGTCAGCCCATGGCTGAGTCCGACTACACCCAGAGGCTTTTCAGATACCTGCTCACCCGCACAGAGAGAGGAGTGGCTGCTTATGGTAATACTGCAATATTTCCCCACATACCGTACACTTTAGGAAAATTGCAAATCAATCATCCCAGCTTTGTTTCAATTAGAATAAACAAATACAGGGCACTGCGTAATTATTCCATGTATCATCCTTTGATAATACAAAGAAAAGTCATTATTAAACCACAACAGTTACTGGAACTAATGTGCTCTCACTAGATTTATGCTATATGGACACACAAGTCTCATAATGTCAGTCATGAGCAGGTTTGATTGGTATTTCTGAGTCTTATCTAATCTCTTTTTTTCCAGGTGAAAGTGCAACTCATTACTTGGTTAAGAACACAGTGAGGACATTCAAAGAGCTCGGGGTAAGAGTGTGTCTGACTTTAAATTGTGGGTTTATTATATATATCAAGTTTGTGAACACATTAAAATACAGTAATGTATAAGTAGGGTTTGGGTGGTGTCCAGGTTCCTCCAGCTGGATTTAAGATGTCTTCTCCTGTGCTGTGATTTTCTGTAGGTCCTGAAGGAGAGAAGAGAGAACCGGGTGACAACTCTGGAGCTGAGCAGCACCTTTCTACCTCAGGCCAATCGGAACAAACTCTTGCAGTACATCTTAGGTTTCACCCTGCTGTGACCGAGACACCTTTCAGCCCAGCTCAGACCCCAGGCTCCTTCCAATAAAGGGCTTCTACTGGTTACTTCTAAACAATCCCAGGTGCTACTCTGTGGAAAGCTTTACCAGGAAGTGCCTTCACGTAACAGCCGCTAACTGTTAGCTGTTAGCCGGAAGAGACTTGAAGCCAGTCTTCCCTTTTTGTTCCAGTCTATGGCTCCCCTGTGTTAGAACTGTGCCGCTGAGAAAACACATGTATCGTTCTTTGAAGCGGTACCTCTAGGACTCATCCTCTCTTTGTGAACTTTGCCAGTGAAGTCATGAGGTTTTAATATGATCAAGATTTTAAACTATCAGAAAATATACTCAAGCAGATTAGTAAATAAGATTCACTTTTACAGCAATCCAAACAAAGCAAGCTGCCTTTCGTCTATACAAGAGAACAAGCAAAATATGCATAGAAAATAATGGTAGACATTACCAACAACAAAGGCATTTTTATGTTAACTCTTTCTGCTCGTTTGTGAAACTGCTGTATTCTCTTCAGTGCGCTCTACTATCATACGGTAGAAAACATGTCAAAATGTAGTTTGATGAAAGGCTAACTAACAAATTCCTGTACATAGGCCACAAGAACAATGTATCTCATTTGTAGTGCATTTAAATACATGCACTCTGGTGTCTTTAAATTTAATAATGTAGGAACATTAGATAGAAAGATTGCGTACATATCCAAATTTCTTTTACAAAAATAAATGTCAAAATCTAATCTAATCTAATCCTCTTTAAAGACAGTTTTGGTCTGTTACACTGCACAGTTACTGGTTTAAGATATCAAAAAATAAGCAAATCAGTTCAGCAGTGCAGAAATAATCTATTTGGCAAACACAAAATGTACCTGTTGAAAGTCCAGCGCAGTTGAAGCCTAAAATCACAAGCGTCTACAGTTAAGTGCATTCAAACCACTGATATCTAAATGCATTCAGTTACTCTTTTCGTCATGGGTACTGATGAAAAGTGACTTTGATCTCTGTGTTTGTCTAACACCTTTTTCACTTTTCAATGAATGTCACGTAGTACAGCACTTAAAATACTTAATACCAGCCATCACATCCACTTAAGTTCAGATGCAACAAGCTCAGAAACTCTTTGGTCTTGCCTTTCAGGGAAAGCAGATTTGGGATAACCACCTTTTTTTTTTCTTATATTATAAACACACTGTATGAAAGCTGTTATGGCATCACTGCTGAGAGAGCTTGATTTGCTCCTATGGTTGGGCATTCGCATGACAGACGAACTGCATAGTGTGATCAAAATAAATGGTACATATCCACTGTGCAATTGTCAACAAACTCTTGAAGAAAGGAGAGGACGTCTTTCTCCTTTGTTTACTTTTAAATGCAGACTGCCATGAGGAGCAGTGATGTTTCTGAAAACTAAATAATAGTCATTAACTGTCAGGTTTACCTATTCTTTATTTTTCTTAGTTATAGCAATGCTTCACTTCACATTTTCAGCACCACTGGGAAGAAAACTGTCTAAAAATGTACTATAAACACACTTCCTGATCATTTCAGTTTTTGTTCAAAAATGCACGTGTCAAAAAAGTCAGAAAGCTTGGGAATAAAAACTCAGTGGTAACAGATTGTGTTGATCATGAAAATCAAAAACATACCAAAATTACCAAAGTAAAACATGAGTGAAATTAAAATCCGATAGTGAAACCTCACTGCACAGTACCGGTGCATTTAGCTGCAGGGCATTGACCAGTTTTCATTTTTGTTGTAAAATAACCCGAGAGGTGTCAATATTTAGGTATTGTCTTGTGTGTAATTCTAAATCCGAATACATTTTGCATTGAATATGAACATAAATGTACAACATCCAAGTTAATGGTATGAGCGCACACAGCTGATAGGAAAAAGAAGGAGTGTGTTTGGAGAGGGCAGAGTAAGTTTGATGAATTGTTGGCATTATTAGAGAGGATGCTAACACAAATCTCAGATTGATAATGTGAAGACAGTGTGAATGTTAGATCCCAACATTCTTGATCTGTCAGGGCAATAAAGTAAATGGGAATTGGGTGTCTGATAAACATTTAAATGAATATTTATGCTGAATGACTTGTTGACAGTGGTCTACACCACAGCTTGTTAGTAAATGCTTTTTCTCAACATTCAGCTTTATTTAATATTATAAACCTGCAGATTTTCAAATCTATGTGCGAAATATCCATGAAATGGAAAAGGTTACTTGTTGAGGATCAGTGAGTGACACCCATAGCATGTTGAAGAACAGAAAAGTAAGTTATTTAAATGGGAATGTGATCAGAGTGCCCAAAAAAAGAGTCCATGCTCAAGTGCAGAGGGAGCATCTTGACAAGCATTTCTGAGCCCACAATCTGTACAAGTCTCCGCACCGAGAGGGACCCCCCCCCCCCCCGCCAAGATAAAACCACTCTACGTACTGTACTGCATGTTTCCTCTGGTCGCCTTTAATCATCGACACTTCAATGTGAACTCTACTTAACCTGAGAATTGTATTTTACAGTCTAGTGTGTGAAAGGTAGTTGTTTGTGTAGGAGATGAAGTTCAATTTGTTACCTCTTGAATGTATCTCATCTGTCCCCAAAAAGGTAGAATACTTCATTAAGTCGGTACAGACATGATACAGTTTTTATGAACTGCTCGTGGGGATTGTTGAGACTCATCGCTATTGAAGCTGCATTAACAACATCCCTGTACAACTATGTAATTTTGTAGGATAAAAAGAAAATGCCTGTATCTGGGGAGCAGGTGCCTTTCTAAAGCACTGTAGTGTTCTTTGGTTGTGTTTTTTGTTCTTTTTTTGTGCATGTTAACAGGTTATTTCGTGTGGGAATCCAAAAGAACACTGTAGATTGTAACTTAAAAAAAAAAACAACAACACAAGAGCAGACAACTTGTGGTTACTGTAAGAAGAATCACCAGCTACTAAAAAAAAAAAAGTGTCACTTTTTCTGTTCTTGCTTTCTGGGAGCAAAGCACAATTGGCATTATTAGATTTTGTTTTTAAATAAATTAATGATAGATTAACAATGGTCTCTTGTCTGTCTTTTTATTTATTTTCGGTTGGGGGGTGGGACCATACATGTGGGTATCAATGTCAGTATCAGTATCAAGTCAAATTCTCTTTTTGATATTATCCACATCATCAGTCCAAATGTAACTGCGTAATTACAAATAAAGATCCATTAGAAGAAAAGAAAAGGCCAAAAAAAAAATATAATATAAAAAAAAAAATATATATAATAAAAAGAGAATAAATACATATTCACAGACACATACTGATCTAAATAAACAGAGCAAGCTTAGTTTACTTCAGGTACAGTTGGTAGGATATTGTTAATCACTGCATATTGATTTTACATATTTTAACCATGTTACCTCTTAGTCTATTTGTTTTTTGTTGTTTTTTTTCCATATATAGAATTTGCCCTATTATATGTCTCAATTTTGACAGTTGAGGTCATGTTATTTGCAGCCACTTCTGACAGTTACTCCTCTTTTGTCCACCATTTCTCTTGCCATAATGTCGGTATCTTTTACAGTTTTGAAGCAGCGTCCAGCACGTCCAGCAGCACCCCAACGCCTCGGCTTTTACTTCACGCATTCTTGTTTTTGTCCTGTAGCCCCTTTGAGTATTCTGGGTTGTTTGACGTGAAAATATACAAGAATGTAGAAATAGAGCCCAATTATTCTATGAATCATAGACAGTAAATCCATCTGCAACTATTTTGACAATTGATTAATAGTTTCAGTCATTTTTCAAGCAATAATGCCAAGCGTCCTCTGGTGGCAGCCTGTGCAATGTGAGGATTTGATGCTTTTCTCTGTTTCATATCAACAAGAGTCAGAAGTCATTACGGGTCAGGTCGGGGAGGAAGGCGTGCTTGTTTTGTTCGGCCCGTGGGAGGACAGGAGGAGGATATATGAAGGCCTGAGACGAGCTGAAGCTTCTGTGACCATGAGGACGACGCAGAAACGACAAGTGTGCACCCTTCTGCCAAATAAGCAGCACCTGGACTGTACCATCAGGGTGAGTGGCCTCAGTGTCCTTTTTTATATTATTTAGTCTTTGATTCCAATGCGTCACTTGGAACTGGAGAAATATACAGACCCTAGATTTAATTTGACATTAACGAGGCTTATCAACATCACATGACGTGGTTTTTTGAAGACTGATACTGAACATTTTACTGTCAATGATGTGCCAGTATCAAATAACAGGTGAATAATTTTAATATATTTTGGAAACATTAAGTGTGCTCCTTCAAACTGTTAATCTCAGCAGAGTGGAAAATCTTCTAAAGCATTTTTACCTTAATAGGACAGTAAAACTCATGGAATCTCAAAATAATGAAATTCTGGATGAAGTCTGACAGATTTAAGATGATTTAACTTTTTTATCATTGGAATATATACAGTAAATCCTTCACATTCTGACTTACTGGAACAACAAATTGCAGATTTTACAGTATCTGTTTTCAGGGAGGGATCTCCACCATATCAACTGTCTGATACCCCATAATAAACAAATGCTGATATCACAAAGCCAAAATAGTGCATCAATGTGAAGCCAAAGCTCACAGGATGAAACCGTGAATGTGTCATATACTCTTATGTACTTATTCTTGGTATGTGTGTGTTTTTTTAGGTGAGAGCCAGAGGCCACGAGGTGTTGAGTAGTGTGTTGAAGCAGCTCGGCGTCAGTGAACTCCAAGTCTTTGGTCTGGCTGTTCTCAGAGGTCAGTCAGAGTCTGCGTGGGAGTTCAAGAGAAAATGTTTTGAATTCATTTATTGTTCGATGTTGAGATTTAGGGAGGCTGCTGGTAATGAATGAACTTACAGGAGCCTGTGAAGTTAAAGATAGTCACGAGCGCTATAGTTATTTAATGTGTGCATTTTTTTCCTCAGATAATGAATACCTCTTTCTTGATTTGGAGCAAAAGCTGAGCAAGTACTTTGGCAAAAGATGGAACAGAGGATCCTTAATGGTCAGTTGCCATTTCTGAAGTTTTTGTATGTAAGCTCTGCAATCCTTTGCTCAGAATGTTTTCCTACAGTACTGCATGCAGCAGTGTGCCTCAGTGAACTCTTGAACTTACATACTGTGGTAATGAATAGTATATTGCCTTGTATCTAGGGAGATGTTCTGTACAAACTCCTCTTGTCCCATTATTGTTTAGGGATTCATTTACAACTTAATGCACAGCAGGTCTTTGATACATGATTCTTTTTGTTTTGAGCAATATTTCTCTGACTCTCTTTGAAATATTTATTCCACATTTCCAGGTCCCATTCATCTTATTCCTGAGAGTGCAGTATTATGTAGAGAGTGGGCGGCTCATAATGTAAGTTGGTCCTCCATCAGCATCTTTGTCTGAAGAATATTCATCTATCTGCACATCTACAGTGGGGCAAAAAAGTATTTAGTCAGCCACCAATTGTGCAAGTTCTCCCACTTAAAAAGATGAGAGAGGCCTGTAATTTTCATCATAGGTATACCTCAACTATGAGAGACAAAATGAGAAAAAAAATCCAGAAAAACATTGTCTGATTTTTAAAGAATTTATTTGCAAATTATGGTGGAAAATAAGTATTTGGTCAATAACAAAAGTTCATCTCAATACTTTGTTATATACCCTTTGTTGGCAATGACAGAGGTCAAACGTTTTCTGTAAGTCTTCACAAGGTTTTCACACACTGTTGCTGGTATTTTGGCCCATTCCTCCATGCAGATCTCCTCTAGAGCAGTGATGTTTTGGGGCTGTCGCTGGGCAACACGGACTTTCAACTCCCTCCAAAGATTTTCTATGGGGTTGAGATCTGGAGACTGGCTAGGCCACTCCAGGACCTTGAAATGCTTCTTACGAAGCCACTCCTTCGTTGCCCGGGCGGTGTGTTTGGGATCATTGTCATGCTGAAAGACCCAGCCACGTTTCATCTTCAATGCCCTTGCTGATGGAAGGAGGTTTTCACTCAAAATCTCACGATACATGGCCCCATTCATTCTTTCCTTTACACGGATCAGTCGTCCTGGTCCCTTTGCAGAAAAACAGCCCCAAAGCATGATGTTTCCACCCCCATGCTTCACAGTAGGTATGGTGTTCTTTGGATGCAACTCAGCATTCTTTCTCCTCCAAACACGACAAGTTGAGTTTTTACCAAAAAGTTCTATTTTGGTTTCATCTGACCATATGACATTCTCCCAATCCTCTTCTGGATCATCCAAATGCTCTCTAGCAAACTTCAGACGGGCCTGGACATGTACTGGCTTAAGCAGGGGGACACGTCTGGCACTGCAGGATTTGAGTCCCTGGCGGCGTAGTGTGTTACTGATGGTAGCCTTTGTTACTTTGGTCCCAGCTCTCTGCAGGTCATTCACTAGGTCCCCCCGTGTGGTTCTGGGATTTTTGCTCACCGTTCTCGTGATCATTTTGACCCCACGGGGTGAGATCTTGCGTGGAGCCCCAGATCGAGGGAGATTATCAGTGGTCTTGTATGTCTTCCATTTTCTAATAATTGCTCCCACAGTTGATTTCTTTACACCAAGCTGCTTACCTATTGCAGATTCAGTCTTCCCAGCCTGGTGCAGGTCTACAATTTTGTTTCTGGTGTCCTTTGACAGCTCTTTGGTCTTGGCCATAGTGGAGTTTGGAGTCTGACTGTTTGAGGTTGTGGACAGGTGTCTTTTATACTGATAACGAGTTCAAACAGTTGCCATTAATACAGGTAACGAGTGGAGGACAGAGGAACCTCTTAAAGAAGAAGTTACAGGTCTGTGAGAGCCAGAAATCTTGCTTGTTTGTAGGTGACCAAATACTTATTTTACCGAGGAATTTACCAATTAATTCATTAAAAATCCTAAAATGTGATTTCCTGGATTCTTTCCCCCCATTCTGTCTCTCATAGTTGAAGTGTACCTATGATTAAAATTACAGGCCTCTCTCATCTTCTTAAGTGGGAGAACATGCACAATTGGTGGCTGACTAAATACTTTTTTGCCCCACTGTACCAACCATGATTGTTCTGCCCAATCAGTGAAAAGAAATGACATGATAATGAACTCCCATAATACAGAGACAACCTCTTGATGTCTTCTGTGGTTATTTAAGGAGCAGCAAAGTGCAGCAGCTGTACTACGCTGAGCTGAGGCAGAAGGTGCTGCATTCACAGAGCCGCCACCAGGAAGCTTTGTTCTTCCAACTGGCAGCTTCTGCGCTTCAAGCTGAAGTCGGAGATCTGGAGCAGACAGAGGGCCATGATGAAGAGGAGAGAAAACACAGGCATTACTTTCTTCCTGAAGATTATTTCCCCTCTTGGGTAAAAAAAAAACAGCAAAAAAACATGACCATTTGGATTTCTCCTTGGAAATCACAAAAATGTTTACGTGTGTGTGTGTGTGTGTGTGTATGTGTGTGTGTGCTGTAACATGCTTGTGCGCTCAGCTGATAAAGCGTCGCGGACGAGACTTCCTGCTCCAGCACGGCCCGGTGTTACACGTTGAGCTGAGAGGTGTGTCACGTAGCCAAGCCGTCCTGCAGTTTATAAAAGAGGCCAGCGGCCTGCAGGATGGACCAGTCACCTTCTACAGGATGAGACAGGTCCGTCACACACACACACACACACACACACACTTAATGTTTAAATTAACCAAAGAAAACCTCCAGAATACTGTAACTGTATTCCACAGAAGTTTCAGACAGCCTATGTCCATGCATCAAACACAGTATCTCAGAAGCCATTGGTGTAATTTTTGGGGAAAGTTGTAGGAATGACTCATTTAGAGTAAGCCTTATGGTGTGTAAAACATATACAACTGAAGCTTTAATTTTACATTTTTACAAGGCCCTAATAACCATAACACCACTGATCCTTTTATGTTAAAACTAAGAGAGATGGTTGCATTATTTGTCTGTCTAACTCATGTGGGTAATTTATTAGAATTTGGTCGGATCAAAAAAGAAAATAACGCCTGTATTGCCTGTTTGGCCTCATCATGGCTCCTCATTTATGGAGCCAGGATGGAGGAAACATAATCTCTCCTGCAACATCTGCTATATGAGCTCATGTCTTATATTCTAAACTCTGCTTCCTCATCTGTTATCTTATGTGCAGGAGAAAAAAGAGCTAAGAAGTTCAATCCTTCTTGGTGTGGCTTTGAAAGGAGTCCACATTTATCAGGTGGGTCCTCCACAGTGACAGAATATATTTTTGTGTATACACATTCGTTCTTGAAAGGTTTGACTTGTAGATGGAAATAAACTTTCTTAATCAATTTACTTCTGAGTTTGCACCTATTAAGAAGGTAATCTGATTGTATTTATGTTAAGGAGGTGGCAGGGAAGCAGTGTCTATTGTATGATTTTTCCTGGACCGAAATTGACCGCTTCACTTTCCAGGTTGGTCCTAAAGACCACAAAAGCACACATATATTTACATAAACTTGCATATTGCCACTTATGCGACATTAACTCTTCTTCTACCTCTCTTTTTGGATTGTGCTGCACCTCTCTCTCTTGCTCTCCAGGGCAGCAGGTTTGAAATCACTGCAGTGGGCTCTCTGTGCCTCCCTAAGCTGGTGTATTACACTCCATCAGCCTTCCACTCCAAACACGTCCTGAGGCACCTCAGTGACAGTCACCGGCTCCACATCAACACCAGAGATGCCGTCGGCTACATCCAACAGCTGGAAGACATGCAGGGTCAGCAATCTCATACCCATGCCCTTCCTTTGCTAGAATACGTGCAGGAGTTAATATAAGTCCAATTATAGATCAGTCCTCATGTCCTTTTTATCCTAAATGTCCTCAAGAAGTCACAAGTGGCTGCAATATAAGCTACTGTAATCTATTTCATTTCAAACTCATCACAACTTGATTGGTTCCTTTCAATAAAGTACTGTTAAATTTAACAGAACATCTGGTACCATCACCCATCAAGGTCTAATATTGTGACTTTTGTCCCGTGAGAACTGATTCTTCACAAGGAGTCAATAAATATCTTTTTTAATCAAACTGCATCATTGGTAAAACCTCATGAAGTCTATTATTCTCATCCTCAGCCAAAGCAGTTTGAAAACAACATCAGGAAAAACAAGTATTAGGGGTGTCTTTTTCTTTTTCTCTGTCTCTCTGCAGCCAGTCAGTTCTACAAAGAGGCCTACATCTGTGACACAACACGTTTAAAACACAGACTCCAGAGCAACAGCCTCACATCCATCGAGTCTGACTGCAGCATTGCAGTCGAAACAGCCACAGCCTGGTCCAAAGAGGAGGAGGATGATGATGATGATGAGGAAGATAAAGTCTCTGTCACAGGTCAGCTGAAAGCAAAAAAAAAAGACATAGCAGGTCATTTTGTATGTATCTATTCCGCTAAATGTTTCTTGGAATACACAATAAATGATAATGAAGATAAATATAAAAACGGACAGTGCAGAGAACAATTACAGCTGCTTAACTGGTCCATTAAGTTCTGTAAAATGCGCCCCGCTACTTTGACACCGAAAATTTACAAGCTGATAGGGCAAATCAAGACACGAACAGTGGTAATTGTGGTATTTTTGGCTGGAAATCAAGAGGATACAATGTGTTTCTGTTGGCTGTGGCAGAGTTTGAGCTGTGTGTGGACGAACCAGAGGAGTTTTTTGTTGACAACCCAGCTGAGGTGCCGTGGCTGGCTGAGCTGCTCCACGGCGCGTCTGGTGATCGACATTTGAGGTTACCCTCTTCCTATTGGGCAGGTTAGTCCAAAAAAAAAAAGACATAATCTAAAATAAGCTTGATCATGTGTTTATCATTTCATGTGCACCACATAATTCCCTGTGCTCTTTCATTATCAGCTGTCACAGTGGAGATGAAACAGGTGAGCAAACTGCAGATCTCTCTGATTGAAAATCTCCAGCGCATCAAAGGTTTCAGTGTTTCCTCTGATCTGTGTGCAGGTTCTGAGGAGGAGAGCTGATGAAGGGGTTTCTGTGGACTAATGTACAGCCAGAGGCAAGAGGAATTCATTACATGCTCTGCAGCTCAGGACAAGACAATTAATGTTACTGCTCTAATGCTGTCATTGCTTTTCAAATTAGTAATCACACATGATATATAAATCGTGTGTATATTTCCAGTGCATTATACGCTCAAACAAATGCCTTTAACATACTGTATGTAAGTAATAATAAAATAATAATTATCAACTAAGAAAATAATGAGGAGTCTGTTTCTATCTACAAACAGTTAGAACTTTTATTTTTTTGTTTTTATTAAAGCATTTGTAGATAGTCTTTGGGGTTTATTTCATTTTTTTAAATTAATTAAGTAACCTTTTTTTATATTAAAGCCCCTACACACCTGTGGTCCATGCCAACAGGTGTTCTCACTTATTGTACCTAATTAGACCTCCTCTCAGGACTGTGTGGGAGTGTACAGCCTGGGCTTGATTGACATCTCCCACACTGTCCTCAAACTTCTACTATTGGTGCATTGAGATTGGTGACCTCATGTAAATCCCAGCACAGCTCCACCCAACTTCAACCTGAGCAGTGGGCTACTCAGCCAGAAAAAGTGAAAACACCTGTGTGGGTGTGCAGTGCCTTTAACAAGTATTTACAGATAATGGAAACAGATATAAGATGTTTTTTTTTCTTCTTTATTGAACTGTATCAACAAACATATAGACATTATTCAACAGCTAGATTCAAGGTACATTATTGTGCATAAAAATATTTTTGTAAAATATAAAAAAAATTGTATAAATAAGCAATAAAAAATAAATATAGTTTTCTTTAAGTGTGACAGTTTATTCTTGACCATGGAAAAAGTAGTGTGACTGGGTTTTTTGTTTTTTCAAAGTACAGTAATATACAATATATACATGTATATAGGAACAAAAAGAGTAAATATAGCGTCAGGGAATCTAATTATAGCATTACAAATATAAACATTAGGAATGATGCAGGGAGCTCTTTACATTCAGTAAAAATAAATTCATATAGGAAATTTAATAATTTGTAACTTTCCATTTCATTTTATGTATTGGGAATTTGCCAAACATTATAAAAACAGCTAAATTTGAACTAACTTTACCACATAAAAAGTTTTTATTTGGTTTGTTTTGGTTGTGTGTGTGTGTGTGTGTGTGTGTGTGTGAGAATCAGACCCACGTACGTCATCCTGTAGTCAGCCAATCAGCGCGACAGGCTGCGACCCAAACACGGAAGAAGCTCTAACGGCTGCGAAAGCAAAACTTCAGGCTGTGCTGTTATCACATAAACGCAGCTTAAACGTTATTATTAAAGTGAGCAGTTAAAACCGCAGGAACGTAAGGTCACATTGCTCGTTCAAGATGGCCTTCTCTTGGTTTCGCGTTGCTGTGCCGCTTTGTTTTGCTGTTTTATCGGTTGTTGTCGCCATCATTGGACAACATCAGGGTAAGGGGCTTTGCTATGATGAAGCTGGGTCGCTGTAATGGCAGCCTGGTGCAACAACAGTGTAAAGTTGGCTGCCTGAACTGTAGAAGAACTTAGTAACGGTGTAGTGGTGGCTAACAGCGCCCCCACCTGGCTCCTCTGCCTTCTTCCCCACAGCGGTACCGCCCGCTCTGCCCGCCGCCCTCGGTGTCTGCTCCCTGGCCGGGGTGGCGCTCATTTGGAGGGACGTGCGCTCGAAGGTGAGAGGCGAAACCCGGACGGTAAGCAGTCTGCTCGGTCAGTATCTGGCGGCGGAGGGAGTGGGCTGGCTGGGCAGGCGGCAGAGAGGGAAACTTGAAGCCGACACTCTCAACGTGAAGCGAGTCCAGGAGGAGACTCTGCTGAAGCGCCTGCGTAAAAACGCAAACACATGTTATGGAAGTCAGTATGACTTCGGCTCAATAAAAGGTAAGAAAACAATAAGATAGTGTTAGTTAACAGTTTTCTTCACATTAATTATGTTCATTTAACTGTTCAGTTACTGGCTATTTTCTCTAAAACATTATCTCCACATACTCTGATCTAAATCTATTAATCTCCCGTTTATTTTTTTTTATTTTTTTTGATGAATCACTAAATTGTTTGGTCGATAAAAATGGTGGAAATCACAATTTCCTGAAACCCGAGTTGATGTCTTCACATCACTTGTTTTGTCTGACCAAACATTCAATTTACTGTCATATAAGACAAAGAAATGCAGCAAATTCTTACATACGCAAAGCTTAAACTAGGGCATGTTTGATACTTTTGCTTGGAAAATTACATCAAATCAAAATCAAATAAAATCAAAATTTCTTTCGATCAAGGTCTAAGTGCTGTTTCAAATCCCTCTCCACATCTCCATGCCAGGATAGAATCCAGGTGGACAAATATAAAGTCCCTCTATTTTAATGTGTGTTTTTTTCCCACAAAAAATAGGGAAATTTAAGAATATTGACTCAAAAAATACCAGCTTTAAAACACAGGCCGTGTGCATTTTATGCGTAATTGTAACATGTAAACTTCTAAGGTTGTTTAAGCTTCCAGATTCCCAGAGACAAAACTGAGTCAATATCTCAGTGTCCTTTATGGTGGCTCTGGCCATGAATGACAGCATCACTGGAGAGAGAAGGAAGAATCACTAAGATGCTCCTAAAAGGACTTTGTACTTAATAGTTTAATGAACTTTTACCATATTATATACGCTATACTTTGTTATTTTTCAGACAGCGATGGCTTCCGGGCACGTCACTCCATCACCACATACGAACACTACAGCGAGCTCATCAGACGCGTCGCGGCAGGAGAGGAGAAGGTGATCATCGCTGAGAAGCCGCTGATCCTGGCCATGACCTCTGGGACGTCAGGACCCAGCGCCATGCTGCTCAGCACCAAGGACACCAACACTGAGTTCTTCCTGCAGGTGAAGCTTGATGATGATGATGTGTTGGCACAGTTGTAGAGTGTGCTGCTGAGCTGTTGTGCATATAAAACTCTGTTAATATAAATAATTATTTGTGTGTTTTTACCAGGGGGTGACTGTGTGTTTGGACGCCATGCGAAGAGCATTTCCTGCAACCGACAGCCTCCAGCGCACCACCAAGTTCTTCTACTCACCTACTTTTCGCCAGTCTGAGGCCGGTATTCCCATTGGACCAAACTCCTCCACACCAGCCTCCTCCCGCCACATGCTCAACCTCTACACCACCCCAGCACCTGCCTTTGAGGTACAATTTACAAGATGATCAGCTTTGTCTTGTTATATATGATTGACAATGTTTGTAACATTGTAGCCCATTACCTATTGGTTTCTGCATATTGTTTTTGTTTTTTGTTTTTTTTTTTGTCCTTTGAATTTCATGTAGAATTTGTTAATTATTCTCTATTTTTGAACAGTTTTAAGGGATTGTATTGCCCTCTGTCATCCCTTTCAGGTTCCCAGTGAGAAGGACACCCTCTACCTGCATCTCCTGTTTGCTCTCAAAGATCCCAGTGTGGGAACACTGGAGTCCAACTTTGCTTCCACAGTCTTCTACGCTTTCAGTGCTTTACAGGTATGGCATAGCTCATGTCACAATTTATTATACAGATAATAGTTGCATGTCATGATAAAACACTTTCTGTGTTACTTTTGCATCATGCTACTCTCGACTTTATGTGACTGGAGGCATAAAAAGCAGGAAAATGTTACTGAAAATAAAAAAGGAACCAGGAAATTAACTCCTTGAAGGTTGTTCGATGTGGAAAAGTTCTTTAGAGCTGTATCCTTCATGCATGCCTGGTTTGAGCCCCACCGCGACATTTTCAAAGTGGGATGAAATCTTGAGTCAGGTGTCATGCTCCCACTGACTCATTTGTTTGATGAACCAAGGATTAGAAAAGTAATTTCCCTCCGATCTCCTCTGCGTCCCATAGGATCGCTGGCAGGAGCTTGTGGAGGACATCGAGCGAGGGAAGGTCAGCAGCGCTCTGGCTCTGGAGCCCAAAGTGAGGTCCAGGCTTGAGGCTCTGATGAAGCCAGACCCAGAGAGGGCCGCTCAGCTCCGGGCCCACTTCCAGGACGGCTTCCGTGGGATCGCCAAGCGGCTGTGGCCTCACCTCCACCTGGTGCTGGCGGTGGACTCAGGCTCCAATCAGATCTATGGGGAAATGTTGAGGGAGAACTACTGCCAGGGAGTGCCTTTCTATTCGCCGTTCTACGCTGCCACTGAAGGTAGGAACCCGCACGTGAACACATCTGATCCCAGACATCACTGTGGGAACAACTGCTCTAAATGTGAATGAAGTCAGGTGGCCAAAAGTCCTGTTAGCCAGTCATTAACCATGTAATTACCATTTACAGTATGAAATGAAAATACATGGTGCACTGGTAACTTGTTATGAATATGTGTGTTGTCATATTTGACTTTTTGTACAGAAATCAGTAATGAAAACAGTCATAAGTAGTCATTCAGAGTACTGAAGTAAATTGAAGGTATAACCAACCATAAATGAGTCCCAGTGAAAGGTTGTTAAGGTGCTTTATGTGTTTCTCTATTTCCAAGTAAGAAGCTCATCCATGGTTGGTTGTATTAGCTCTAATTGTATGTGTGGGCCCCTGCAGGTCTAATAGGGGTGAACCTGTGGCCTCAGGAGTCAAACAGACGCTACGTGCTGTGTCCTCGTTCAATGTTCTGCGAGTTCCTGCCAGAGAGCAGCCTGGAGGAGGAGACGCCTCGCACTCTGCTGATGGAGGAGGCGAAGGAGGGAGAGAACTATGAGCTTGTTATCACAAACGCTTCAGGACTCTTCAGGTCTGATTTCATTTACAACCAAAAAGGATGTAATGATGAATCAAAGTCTAAGAACTGCACTTAGAAGTTTATGCCGTTTATTCCGTTTTTAGGGAGTAAATACCTGAAATATAGTTGCAATGTATGTTGCATCAGTGGTCAGAGGGTTCAGTTAACTGCCCCTTTGTCAAATTATACTCTACAAAAAGTGAGAAATTACATTCAATAATTTGTGTCATTGACGTCGTGATGTGGTTTCACTTGACTGCACTCTATCAAGATCAAATGAGCAGCGTCTCAAGTCTGATAATGTCATGTAATATCAGGATTCGTGCTCAGACTCTGTAATGACACTGGTATTTGCTGCGTTACAGATATCGCATTGGAGACATTGTGAAGGTAGTTGGATTCCACAACCAGTGTCCCATCGTTGAGTTTCAGTACAGGTACATTTTGACATTTGCATATTTGCTCACATGCTGCATGTCATCTTAGACTGCGTTTATATTTTAAAAATATACAACAAAGCAAAAATATTTTCCTCTGTTTTCTGTCAGACGGGGTCAGATGTTGAGCGTTCGAGGGGAGAAAGTATCTGAGGCGTTGTTCCTTGATGCTCTGAAGAAAGCCGTTTCTCAGTGGCCGGGAGCTCAGCTGGTCGACTACTGCTGCACTGAGAGCGGCATCATGGGTAAGACGTCTCGCTTACACCCCTCAGTCACACCTCTGAGTGGTTAGTCAGGCTCAATTTGCACTATAATGAATCTCACTTTACTGTGGTGTTGTAGGAGATTCGATAGGCGGCTCAGATCCTCATTACCAGGTCTTTATAGAGCTTAAAGGTGTGAGAAACCTCACAGAGGAACAAAGATACAAGGTAAGAAAAAGCGAGCATACTGCTGCAACACACAGCATGTTTTTCTTTATCATGAAATTGATCTTCCTCTGTGGCGTCTCTCTCCTTCCTTCCAGTTGGACATCTGTCTGCAGCAGGACTCGGCCATCTACAAGTCTTTCCGTATCAAAGGGAGCATCGGACCAATGAGGGTGCAGCTGGTGGCAGAGGGTGCGTTCAAGGAACTTCGCAAGCACATCATGGCCTTCTCGAACACCTCACCCAACACTTTCAAAATGCACCGAGTGCTGCGCAGGAAAGAATACGCCGACTTCCTCTTGGGAAAAACCGTTTCCTGAAACCTCCCGTTGTGGAGAGCAAGACAAAGCTTGTGGACTCTGGCTGTGGTGAGCGCTGACTGAATGAAATGTCTCCAGTTTTTTTTTTTAACAACTACTCGTGAATGAGTTGATGAATTGTGCCTTTGGGAACTGTTAAACACAAAAACACAACGTCCTTCATTATTGACAGTTAAAAATGTTCATTTGACTCGTCCATATTTATAATTTTATTAAAGTGAACTGTTAAACTGTTACCGTTGTTTTGTTTAATGAAATGTTTAGTTAAACCATATATAGCAGTATATATACTGTACCATAGATTCTAATTATGGGTGAAAAACTGCTACATACATTTATCTAACCAGGGTTTCATTTTGTTACCTTATCAGTAATGGGGTGATATTCTTGAGGAAAAAGTTTTACTTCTGTATTTTAAGGGCAGCTGAAGAAAAAGCAAATTAACATCTAGAAAATTCTCCTCACTAACAGCGCTTAAGCTTGTAAAATGTTTGCACTGATACACATTTTAACAGTATAATCCTTTCAACTGATAACCATCTGGTGTTCTTGAATGTTGCGGCAAAACCACATTCACATTGTCCCATTAGTGTAGTCACCTGTGAAGGTTAAAGCAACATTTGGCGAGAGTAATATCTAAAAATAAATCCCTCCTGTATGCCTGTAATCATGGAGTGGGGCTGGAATGCAACAGAGAAAAGCATCTTACATCCTCTTATTAATAAACTAAGCGACTACAAGTGAAACTAGAGTTTTCACACAATCAGCAGCTTTTGCTGGTGGTTGGTAAAGGTAAGTATGCAATTTGTAGCTTTAGTTAATCATGTTACATTATTTGTTGGTGCTGAAATTGTACATATTTTCCACTTCTGACATTTTTTTTTGTTATTTAATCTCGGAAGGCTCTCCCTCCTAAATGACCATATTCAGATAATGTAGTGTCGGCCAGCTTTCCTTCAGGACCTCCTGTAACGAGCTTCCAGTTTCATGTTGCATGAGCAGATTAATGGTAAGATTACTGTATTGTAGACTGCACCTGATGAATCCCATGAAAGCAGGCAGCAAACACGGTTAGCTTGCAGCGCCTGTCTGCGTTTACTCTTCACTCTTCAGTCAGATGGTGTGTCCATTACCAGTGCCAGGACTTTATTGCCACCACTAGAGGGCGTTAGTCCTATTTGCAAGACTTGTACAGTAGCTGTTTATTCATACTATCTTCTTCCAAGTCAACAGTTTTACCACTGGTTTACCTTATGGTCTCTTATTGTCTTAACTAAAACAGTGGATTCTTGGTCATAACTCTGCCTGTTAGTGCCTTCGGCCTCTCATTGTAAATTAGATTACATAAAACCACAGGCAAACAAGAGTATGATAGTTTTCTGAAGTAGAGAGGTAATATATTGACTAACCCCAACATCATTATTTAATTTTATGAGATATTTTATCTTACCAATGATGTCATTTATTGTGTTGTGGAAGGTGAAGAAAATAAGCAGCTGGTCACTGGATAAGCCCACATCTGAGAGCCTGTTACTCTCGTGTGTTGTTGCATGGCACGCTTCTCTCCCGCAGGTCTCTCCGCTGACAAAGTGGGCTAATATTTTTAGTAATGTCCCATTTCAGCAGAGATTTGACACACCTCTCGCTTTATTGTGGCTTCATAGTGTGACCAGACCAAATCAGGAGTCAAATGAAAATAACAACATTTAGCTGATGTGAGGTGTTTTCCTCTCTGGGGGTTTCAAACAGTAACAGCAGTTACCTGAAGATGTCTTCGCTGTTCTAGTGCCCTTGAGTAAGACAAAAACCTGTGTCAACCTTGTATTACTCGGCTGGTGCTGAAGCTTAAAGGAATATTTCGATATTTTGGGAAATACACAAAGTTGCTTTCTGGCGGAGAGTTAAGTCAGATGAGAGTATTGATTCCACTCTCATGTCTGTTCACTAAATATGTAGCTGGAGACAGCTTAGCTGGTTAACAAAATCTGCCTACCAGCACCTCTAAAGCTCTCTAATTAGCACGTTATGTCTGGTTTGCTTAATCAGTACAAAAACTCAAGTGTAAAAACGACATGTTGTGGTTTAACCGGGATGCCAAGCATCCAACAGAGTCTCCAGGAAGTAACTACCCCTGGCCAAGAAATAGTCCAGCACATGACCACCTGTAAAATGGCGAATTGTTCTTTTTTTTGTATGGATTAAACAAACCAGATATAATATAACATTTATTAGTGAGCTTTAGAGACACTGGTAGGCGGATTTTGTTACCTTTCGATAGAGCCAGGCTAGCTGTTTCCACCCGTTTCCAGTCTTTATGCTAAGCTAAGCTAACCGGTTACTGGCTGTAGCATCATATTTAATGTAGAAAGCGAATCAGATTTTCTTATTTGGGCTGAAAGTTTTATTTTTATCGTGCATGATTACTGTGGTTCCTGCACAATATAATGACAGCATGGCAGGTAAATAAGCATGATTCCAGTTTTTTCTCCCATGCGTTCACTCTGGTTTTGTTTATTCATTACAGATTGTCGTCTTTCCCCGGTTGGTGTTTAGTGAGATGGTGTGTGTCTTCTTGTGTCTGTCATCCTTACATGCCACAAGGATTTAGACACACACACACACATAAACACACGGAGCTTCTAAGCACATCTACTCAGTCACAAGTCAATTCAATGTAAACAGCTGAGATTTGAGGAATGACAGGCCTGATTTCTCAATGGGTTTGCTGAGTGAAGGACTGGAGGATGTATTTAATTGAGAGCAGGGATGTCGCATGTTGAGTGAATGATCCCGGCTATAGAGCTTATCTATCTTACAGTTTAAATCAGGATTAGGGCTATGGATTTTCATTGAAGTTTAAAATGGTAAATGAGAGTCCTTTTTTGTAAACATTAACAAACGATCGATCCAAATTTGAAATAAAACCTCACCTACAAAATAAAAATCAGGGTAAATGCCAGCAGTCCCCGCAGAGCTGAGAACTGTGGGAAATGTAGTTGGGATAATATTTCACCTGGCCGTCTGTGCGTCACTCTGTCGTATTATACTGCGGAGTAGATAGTGAGCATGTTTAATGGATAAGCCTCTTTATTAGAGACAAGCAGAGATGGATGGACTACATGAAGAAAGCACAATGAGAAGCCATTAAAAATAGATAGCAGTGAAGGGCTGCCAGGGCTTGAATAGGATCCGAGAGGGGGAACAATACTTTCTTACAGTCTGAGAGCCAGTCTTTCACTTTCACTGGGTGTCTTTTTTTCCCCCTTTTCTCCAAATGCGGCTCACCTGTGCTGCCTGCTGGGTGGGTTAATTGTGCATTTTTAGTCACTTTTTCTCTCCATGGATTTTCTGACTGACAGTGTGTCAATGATGAGCTCAGAAAATGTCTTCTCTCCCCACACTCAGAGACAGAATTTATTAAAATCCGCACACGTACCACATGTTGTTCTTGCTGCATTTTAAAACACATAACTTCATGCATACGGTATAAAACCAGGGTCATTATCATTCACCACTTCCTTGACCTGGTTATTCTCATCTCAGAGATCTGCGGGACTGTCAATCAAGCTCAAAACCAAACTTTTTTTTTTTACCCTAAAGATTACAAACTTCATTTCTGGCTTGAGGAAACACCCACACAGCTGCTGCATCGGCTCAACTTTTCCAAGATAACCGACGCCCCCACAAGAAACTTGTATATTTCTATTTCTTTTCTCATCTGTCTGTGTTTACTCGACTCCCATAAAGTTACACTTGATGCATGGTCTAGAGGATATATTGTGAATATTTATTTATTTATTTTTTTTGGCAGGCATAGAAAGACTAAAACATGTTCTAGTTTCAAACCCATGATGTCACAGGTTACTTTATATGTTCCTAAAACACCACTGACAACTATTAATCTTGACTGTCGTGCTAATTTGAATATGGAGTTGAGGTTGCTGAAAGGTATATACATTAAAAAAAAAACTTCAAATTGATATATTGCTGTAGGATCTCTTCTAGCTTCTGGGTAAATCTATACAACCTAAGAGCCATTGCTGGTTCCATCCTCAAGCTCCACATAAATCAAAGTGACAAAAAAGGAAAGAATTCTACCTCACAACTCGGTAAAACTCAGACCCTTCCTCCAAACGAAAACCTCTTATTGTCCACTTTAAAATGAACAGAATCTTCTCAGTCTTCTGCCTGTTTGCTAACACCTCCTGCAAAAAAGCTGCATTTTAAAATGGACAAATTATGTTAAAACGATGCATCTAAACCTGTGCTGTCCTCCTGTCAGTTAACACCACACTTACTGATTCAAAGAAAAAGACAAGTCAACTCCTCAAAAATCACCCCCTAATTATCAGGTTTCTTAATGTGGTTTACAATAATTAATATTTAATGACGGTTACATTACTCCAGTTAATTGTAGGATCATCTTTCCCTGATTACTGTAAAATCTAATGAGATTACTGTTGACAACTTTCATTAAAAATGGACTAGATGATATGAAATAAACAATTGTTCCTGTTGAGCACCTTCACTATCTAGAGGTATTTCCCTCGTCAGCTAAACTGTGTGTTCGCTTGGGTCAAAGTGAGTTAAGACGCGACGTTACTTTGGTGTGTTTAGCATCAAGTCCTCATAAAAAACATCTCCAGGCTTATCCTTTTAATCCACTCTTAGCCGCTTTTATCCCAGAGCCTTAATTCTCTGCTGAGGATACTGTAGGGGCCGGGAGGGCATCAGTGACCAGCTCCATCCAGAAGAGACAAGTTTGAAACAACAATACTCTAGGAATGGTATTTTAAGGCTACAGTCCTTATAGTTCACGCAGCAAAGTATATACCGTATGTAAGAATCTGAATATTTCTCCACCCCTCCTCACTTTAACAATGTCCCTTGAGTCAGACTCCTATGACAAAATAACACAATAGCACACAGTCCAACTGAATACAATAGGCTGCATTGACCGACATGCAGGTAATCCATCTTTCCTTGATTTGCAGACACACACACAAAAGCCATGTGCTGATAGTAGCACTATGGGGTGTAATGGTGCTGTCAGCTGCTCCAAAAGCATCCTCCCTTCCTCCCTCCTTCCTCCACCTCCGCTCTCACTCCCTCTCTCACTCTCCAGGATGCCAGCATCTCATTGGCTGTGATATCACAGGAGTGGATGGGAGCTGTAGCGAGAGACAGAGAAAGAGAGAGAGAGAGAAGCGAGGAAGGGAGAAAGCTCAAGAAGATGCATTTACTCTGCCACAGCATCCCGACAGAACTCTGAGCTGAGGGACGCAAGGGGTGCGGACACATGCACTGTCATTTTTGTCTTGTAGATTCTTGGTCCTCCAATAGATGGAAAGTGCAGTGAACTTAAAGGACAACTTCCTCCATGTTGCTGCTGGAATGAGCTCTCCGGCTGAAAGGTGCAGACAAGCAACAGCTGGGCTGACTGATCTGAAGCTCTTTGGATCTCAGCGTCACCTGGACTCGATCCCTCCTTGCTGACTGAGCAGCTGCCGGTGATTGCAACTCTTAATTTTGACCACACCTGAGCCCCTGCCTTGTCGGAGTGAGCTATTTTAGTCTTCCCAGACTGCACTATTGTCTTTGGGAGAGGCATCTCTTGGAGAAGGGTGGACGCTTTTCCTGTAAATGTGTGTCCCTGCGACCGGCACTGGACTGTCACCCTCAAAGTCTCCTCCCACACCTGCTGAGAGCCCCTGGAAGCCACCTGCTCTGCCTCTGGGATGGTGTGACCTCCAGCCAGCTGTTGGCCGTCCCACATCTGGGTCAAGATGCCGGTGATGAAGGGCCTCCTGGCCCCACAGAACACCTTTCTGGACACCATCGCCACGCGCTTCGATGGCACCCGTAAGTACAATGGAAACACTGTGGATGAGTTGTTTTGGTACTTTGGTAGTTTTTCACTCAACTTACTCTTGTTCTTTCAAACGAGTAAAAATCGAGGCGTCCTGGTAGACTAGTGGTTTAAGTTGCAGTCCATGTAATTGCAACGATTCCAGCCAGGGGCGTTTGTTGCAAGCCATCTTCCATTACTTCCTGTCAGCTCCCAATTGCATCCTATCGAATGAAGGCAAAAAAATACTATAAAAAAAAAAAAATGAATCTAAAAAAAAACAATGAAATCATTAAAGGCTGGAAATAAGAAAGACTTTGTATGTGTTTTGTTGGCAAGAGAGCACTGCCAGAAAACAAAATGAAATCTGAAAATGAAACTGTTCTCAGGTCAGTCTCTGATGTTCTGTATCTGAACCAAAAACACCACAACACTATCTGACTGAAGCCAGGTGGCTGCAGTGAGATGTAGGGAAAAGTTTGTTTGCACTTTTACAGTAAAACACATGCAGAAAATTGACCTTCAGAAATCATGTTGTCTTTTCACATTTGTTTCACACAGTTAGCTCCAGACTAGCCACCGCAGCCATTGGGCAGCACTGCTGTTTCTGCTTGGCTTGTGTCTCTTGTTTTGTACCTTGTGCCACCTCAGGGGAGGTTGTGGCTCGTTGTACACAGAAACCACAGGGATTTGCGTTTTTGTTTGCTTGTCGATTCAGCCTCCCTCTGCTAGTCGCAGCAGCCTGAATGAATGGCCGGCTCGCAGTTATTCTCCAAGCTGGGTCTCGGTTCGACTTAGGTAAACAAACACAGTGAAATGGGTGACATTACTGTTTAATTGATGAGTAGGGTATGCAATTATAGCTTTGACTTGTGAGTCAGGCATCCTAATGAGGCGTTAGAGGAACTCTCAGGAGCTTAAAGCACACTGACATGTTGCTCATCAGGAGTTGTTCTTATATCTTAACACTGACTGTGGTTTAAAATACAAATTAGGAGGTTTGTGAGATGAGAGGATACAAACATTGAGATGACGTGGGTAGTACACAGTTCAGCTGGAGGAGCTGGGGTCAAGCCCCCATGTTGCATCTGCCCTGCTGAAGAGTCCTTGAGCTAAACATGGACTGCCAACTGCTCTCTGAGGGCTGCTCTCTGGTTGAACCTCCTCTCTGACCTCCCAGTGGAAGGGAGCAAGGGGGAAAAAAATACTTCCCTTTCGGGCTTGATGTCATCTCTAATGTGTAACACCATTTCTCAACATGCTACAGAACCTATTCAGTCTTGGAATAATTAATACTTTTAATTTATCAATGCCCTTAGACGCACAAGGAAAACCTTCCTGATCTGCCATTTTCTCTCCAGACAGGACAGGTGAGCCCACATCCACCACTTTGCAGCAAATCTACAAAGCTACCAACTATTTCATGTTTTCAGCATTCATGGCGACCACTTTATATCTGCTTTCCCTCAGTGTAGCAGGGTGTTTATTCTCTCTCCTGCATGCTTGTGAATAAATAACCCAGTAATGGTCGTTTAGAGCAACAGGAGGCCGAGATAAAAGCGTGTTGGTAGCAGCAGGATACACATCTCTGCAACTACGTGCCAGTTTTTGCCACTTCCAAGCCATTCTCAGTGCCATTTTACTGTAAGCCAGTGGCTCCTAGGAGTGGCAGATTGCCCACGGCTCAAAATAGCTTCCTTCCTGTTGCCGGGGCGACAGGGTCCCGCCACTTGACATGGATGATGCTTGAACACTTTGGTCTTTGAGGAAAAAGATGGTCCCACTAAAGAGAAATCACTTGAACCTGCTTTCCAATGAAGGACTTAGAGAATGCAGCTGGGCTCTTGTGGTCGGAAAGGCACATCTTAAAACAAGTGGCATTGTGGGTCGTGCAGCTGCCATCCCTTTTCACCTCAAACTGCCTTTAACCTGCTGCAGCTAAATGTGGATTTTCCATTTCTGCCTAAAAGCACTTTGGCTCTATATAGAGTACTAAAACCTTTTTTAAGATACAGTATATGTTAAAGTCCCCCTTCACTCAAAAACGTGTTTTACTTCTTGTTACTTTGCTTGGATGTTTGACCTTCAATGTACGTGTGATGTACGTGCAGAGTTTGACACTAGAAGACTGTTTTCACATTCATCTGTTGAAGGAGGAACATTTCTCTGTGCTCACCTTAAATCTGAGTTTCAGGCGTGTAAAACTGTCTTTAAATTGTCTTGAAGCATATCTGCAGGGTATCTATAAATACTTTGTTAAATCGTCTTTTAAACTGAAATTCCTCCAGGCGCAAGACATGAATTTAAAGTGTTTCCATCCAGGCGTACAGTATGTCACACTGCAAAACCATGAACATGAGACGCCTGTCCCTTGCAGCTCCTGTTGTGCCTTTCAGCTTCACTTAAATCCTAAAACTTAGTTTCCTGCTGCAGATGATTTTAACAGATCAATTCTAAATAACAAAATTCATTATTTGTGAGAAGCTGATAATTATGATTTTTTTTTTTGCATTGTTCAATATTCAATACAGACTTAAAGTAAAGCCCAAATCAAGAATTAATTAAACCGAATTAAAACTATATAATAAATATACAGACATGGTTTATCTTGGAAAATGAACTAACACATGATATATGATATACTTACATACAAAAACAAACCTTTTGCAGCCTTAAAATAAAAAAGTTAAACATTACGCATGTCACATATTTTCACTCACTGTACACTACGGAATATGCAGTCATAAAAAAGTGCTTTTAGGTCAGCTAAACCAAAGAAAGCAGCACTGCTGACTGTGCAGCCACAAAGTCAAACAAAGTCCAAAATGTTTACCTAATGTGTCACTCCAACATAGTCCCTGTCTGGACTGCTACTTACAGGAAGTACAATTATAGCCATAGTATAGTCTGAGATAATTATAAAGTTTCATGTTCAGTAGTCAAAATAGGCTAAATAAGTAAATATATGTAAAGTTAATTAATTGTGTTTGTCTTTAATAGTGCAATGGGACATAGTACAAAAAGAGGACAAATCAGACAAATTAGACGGACATGGGTGTAACAAAATGCACAGACAATAACGCAAAACACTAGAATCTGGTACAGATTTTTAGTTGTTTTTGTTAGTGGGAGAACTACGTATAATAGTTACATACATTCATTTCATATGTATGAAGGTGTGTTGTGTATTCAAATATACGTAAGTGTGACCAGAAGTGTGTAGAAATGTGCAGGTATGTGCAAAGAGGAGGAGGAGGAGGAGGAGGAGGAGGAGAAAAAATGAATAAAAATACATAATAATTATGAATTAATTAAATAAATGTCATCGTTCAACTTGTTTATGGAAAACACCAAATCTCCTAACACATCAAATAAGAATTTACAGCTAATACAATACATTTATAGACAATATGTAACAAACTTTATGCTATGAAGCCTTAAAATATGTAAAACCATGAAGCCTGTGACATATTTTCAGTACTTGTGTAGCCAGATAAGTTTAAAAAAAATGTTTTTAGATCAGCAAAACAAAAGAAAGCTGACTGAGCAGCCACACAGTCAATGTCCAAAAGTTGTATCTAATGTGTCTCTCCAACATACTGTAGCCCCTTGCCTAGACTGCTATTTACAGTAAGCACAATTTATATCAGACAATTATTTATGTAAACATCATTATCCTATTTTGTTTATTCTGCAGCATGTCCATATCATTACTCAGCCTGCTTCCTGTACAACAACACCACACTGTGCCTTTGTGCACAGCAGAACTACATGTAAACTCTACTGGACAAAGAAATAGAGCATTTTTGGTTTTAAAAGCTCTCCCATCATTATCTATTGTGCAGCTTCATATTTTCACACCATCAGGGGGTTTTAGTGTCATTTCTCCAGTTTGTGGCTCTGAGCGAGAGTCGTTCACGCTCACATTGATTGGACTGTGATGACCTTAGGAATGGCCTTTATAAAACTGAGAGCACTTTTAAGTGAATTTTAGTTTAACAGTTCCCGGACTGAGACAATTGCTCGAATATAGATCCCCCCATAACCAAAATGTCACAACAGGTTAAGTCAGCAACCTTTGGCACTGCACAGCACAGCATTTGGCTCATGGTAATGTCAGCGTTCCTGTTCCCCAAGGATTTGTGTGCATGTGTGTGTTTGTCAGTGTGTATTTGAGTGCCTGGGCTCACGGCTTTGTGTTTGTCGTGTGTTTGTATGTACTGTATGTTGATTATATATGATATGTGTCTGTATGATTGTCCATTGATCCCTGAAGGGAAATTCTCCCAAGGTCAAAGGTCAGGGTCACGTTACAGAACAGCACCTCTGGAGCTGTGTTTTGCTCCGCAGCATGTCAGCAGGGACAGATGTTTGTTGTCACACAGGCTAAAACCAGTTTCCTGCTTGCACCACCACTGTGCTGTGCCCGTCGTGTGTGTGTGTGTGTGTGTGTGTGTGTGTGTGTTACAGCATGCACGCCTGTCCTTTGCACCCATCCCCACCTCCACCAGCTCCTTCACACGACCTCCTTGGCAGCGTTTTCACATTGACAGCAACGCTCGCCCTGTGGGGCAGCGTAACCACAGGGCAGCTGCAGGCAGAGATAAGAACCGGGTTTATTTCCCTCCTAAACACTTTTCGGTTAAAAGGACCAAGAACCAAAGGGGAGACAGGGAGGGCTGTCAGATTGAGCTCATTGTTACCCAGCTGATGAACGGGTCTTAATAGGTAGCTGCAAAGGCCAGAACACTGCAGACAGAAGCCAGTGGATAGCTGAAGCTATTGTGTGGCTTCCTTCTTTTGCTGCTTCTGTTGAAGCTCCTGGTATTCAGTTTTACAGGTGCTAAGTTTGATCCAGGCATTGATCTGGCATCGTCAAAGTCTGTAACTGATACTGAGATCTGAATCTGCTCCTGACGTGCAGGTCTGCACCTTACGTGACAGCTACGCCTCCATCGGAGTGTGAATGTAGGTGTGAGTGGGTGTTAAAAGTGGGCTTTGTAAAGCACTTTGCACCGGTCTCAGAATAAAGGAACAACATAAATGCAGTCATTTTTGTCTTTTTTTAGGATTCAGATCACAACAGCAGAGATACCTCTGTCAAACAAGCTCTAAATAATCATTATTTGGTCCTGATGTTGTCTACGTGTCATTCTAAAGTCAAGAAAATGGTTTTATTAATCTCTGACATCAAAATATACAACAAGTGATTGATGATTTCCATCGACTCTCCTCGCGCTTTACCAGATCAGTGCCCTTTTCTCCTGCAAGTCCACTTCTCTTTGCACTCTTTCACCCATCTGCCCCAGTAAGTAATTACATGCTGCTGGGTGGTAATTAGCTGGTGAGGCAGTGGCCAAGCCTCATGGGCTTCATCTGTCTTTTATACCCCGAGGAACTTGTGCGACATGGACATGATGCAGGCTGCTTGGTGTCATCATGTCAGATTACAGTTGTAGCGAGTCAGCGCAGATGTGTAATTAAGGAAGCTGGCGCAGCAGAGCGGCCACTCAAAGCAATATCCCTGAGAGGATTACGGCCTAAGAATTGAGGTATTGTCACGATCACACACATACACACACACACATACGCACTCACAGAAGCAGTTTATCAGGTGGAGTTCGTGTGGGCACTGGATTGCTTCTTTACAAAGTTACCAGAGAGGAAATAAGTATGCAATTGTAAAAGCTGAAGTGAATGACGAGAAATCCTTGAGTGGTGTGTTTTTTAAAGGCCACATCTTATTAAAGACTTGTTTCCAGGATACCAAATGATCTGCTCAGAAACAGGACATGCTTCAATATCTTAAAGGAATAGTTCTTCATTTTGGGAAATACGTTTATTTGCTTTCTTTTCAGAGTGGATTAATACGACTGGTTAGCTTAGCTTAGCGTAAAATCTGGAAACAGCTAGCCTGGCTCTGTCCAAAGGTAACACAATCTGTCTACCAGCACCTCTAAAGCTCACTGATTAACGTCATACTTATTGTTTGTTTAATCTGTATAAAAACCAAAGTGTAAAAACAGCAAATGTTGTTTTATGGGGCGCTATGTTCCAAATCATCTCTTGGCTGGAAGCAGTGACTTCCTGGAGTCTAAGTTAGGCTAGTTGTCAGCACATAACACCCTCTAAAACTACAACGGGTCATCTTTAAACTTTTTGTGCAAATAAACAAACGAGATATAACGTGTTAATTAGTGAGCTTTAGAGGTCCTGGTCGGTCGTTACCTTCGCACCGAGCTGCTGGCTGTAGCTTCATATTATTTTGCAGACATGAGAGTCGTATTGATCTTCTCATCTGCTCATGGCAAGAAAACAAATATACAGCGTATTTCCCAAAATGTCGAACTATTGCTTTAAATGCATTTTACTCCAGCTAAAAACTGACTGGCACCTGATAGGATTTAAATAAAGTATCAAAGTATAAAACATCCCAACTTGAATAAAACTACTCTAAATCATGCAGATAACTTCTGTGACTAATCTAATCCACAATGTGAAGCAGCACAGTTTAAATACCTCCAGACGCAGCATAAAAGTTTTTTTTCCATTGTGGCTCATTGCTTTTAATACATCCTTACAAAGTGATTTATGACTCCACCTGCCCTTGACCTATTTGGAGGACCGATTTAGGAATGCTGAGTAGAGATGTACCTATTCTTGGGTAAGATTACATAAACCAGAGATGAATGCAGTTGCTCTCCAACACTTGCCAGCTCACTGAGTTGGGGTGTTAGAAATTTATAGAACATGAAAAAGAGGGCATGGTTGTTTGTGTGTTGGGGGGGGGGGGGTTCACATCACATCGTGTTCAGCCATTGTTTCTAGGGTGATTTTTTTTTTTTTTAGATGTGAAAAGACAGAGACAGAGTTCCAGAACTGTTTCTCTGCAGAGTTGTGACTTTATAACAAAAAAATCTTATGCGTGATAAAAAGCAACAGTTATCAGTCTCTCCGTGAAACCCATGAACACAAAGATCTGCAGCAGGCTATAGGACAGAAATATCTCTGTTTCTCCAAGTCTGGGGAACAGCAACAGTAGCAATGCATAGCACAGGCATAAAACCTCCTCCGCCTATTGATGGATCCGACTAATGCCTGTCTCTTTCTATAATTCCACAGTGACAGTTTAGTTGCTGCTCACTGCACACCCAAGAAAGGTTGTCACCACTCAGAGAATACATCCCCTATGGGCTGCTTTCTGCTTAGTCTGGCCAATTAAAGTGCTGGATTGTGGAAAGCGCTGTAGCAGCTGCTTAATACTGCTCCTTCTTAGGCTCGCTCTCTGTGGAATCGGGAGAATTCAGACCTGTCTGTCTGTGTGTGAGCGGCCTCTCTGCTTGACATTCAAGAAAATCTGGAGTCTGATGTTTTCAGTTAAGCAGTAGAGAGAAGTTTGCTACTGTGGAGTGAAGTTTGATACCCCAGTACTGACCTTGGCAAAGAATTAGAAAACAAATATGCATAAATATTTCCTTAAATATGCAATTACACCTAATCAGTATGTATAGGTGTGGGGGGCTTTAATTCACCTTTTCTGCAAGGATTCCAAACCAAGGGTACCTGTACGCCATGAGGTACTTCTGCAGAAAATAGAGGGTATGTGGAAAGATTGTGGAGCAGCTCAGCTAATTTGAAAAAAGAGAAATTATGATTTGATAAAAAAAAATATATATTTATGCAGTATATTCACATATAGAAATAGGTTTAGTGTGATGATTTTTTAGCACATTTATTGTCACAGTAACCTTCCAGCTACAATAGGTCAACTGCACAGTTTCCGAGTAATTTCCAATACCATGACACTAAATGTAACAATTGAGGGTGGATGGAAACTAGTTAGCAAGTTAGAAGAAAAGTTGAAATGAATATATGTCTGAAATGTCCATTGTGTTAGTAGTATGAATGCAAACTTGACCAAACTGACTAAAAAAAAGTCTAAACATTGACATTTCCAGGATCACTATGTCTTGTATGGATTCACATGTGCAGCCATGGATCCACCACAGCCACTGTGCTTTCTCTGTGGTGAAATCCTTTTCCACAATCATAAAGTCAAAGGGGCACGATGAAGGGGTACTTGAACCCATTTGATAGGGCTGTGGGAGTATGTTGGACTAAAAAGGTCTGTTATATGGGATCCATGCCGTATCTACAGAGAACGGACTAAATGACAGGACAGTATAATGCAATCCAAGGTTCAAAGCTCATAATGTTTTTGTTGAGAGCTGCAGGCTGTTATTTTGTCTGTATAGGTTATTTTCCATTCATCAAATACTGCAAAAACAATAACGTCAGTGGAAGTCCCTCAATTGGTTTCTATCTTGTTTTAGCACCACAGAGTCTGCTGCTGTGTATTCTGTTTTGAAATGTTAAAGAGATGAAGTGAACAGGCGTTGCTTTTAATGTACTGTATTTCAAAGCTCCTTCCACTGGTAGCTCTGGCAGACAGATAGCCAAACTGTCTAACAAAGGAGCCACACTGCAGCAAGCACCTGCTTCAGCTCATCAAGGTCGCATGGGTCTAGCAACCGTGGGGAAAGTGTGAAAGTAGTCAAGCTATCACCAAGATTAATGCATACTGTATGTAGGTATGCGGAACAAATGAGCAGTCTGTGAGTGCAGGCCTGCTGCTGGGGAACTGTCCATGGTGCTGAAAGCATGGCAAAAAAAAACCCAAAGCAATGATGTTTTGGTGCTGAGTGTGTAGTGCAGTGTCCACATGATATGATCCACATGATGTAAAAGCCTGCACACCAGACTTAATATTCCACCACTTTAATTTGACATTTAGATGTGTGGATCCTGTGAATCTTTGTCAGGTCACATTTCATTTTTACAGCTTTACAAACACGGGATAATATCATTACTTTGAGATGAACATGCAATGAACAGGTGAAGGAGCGTAAGAGGAGGGGACGCTGACAATATTTCAGTGTTTTCCATCATGGGGCCTGAATAAAGATTTGATATAAAGCCTTTTTCATAAGCTGTATAGTCACATGACGTCATTGAGCTTGATATATATATTTTTGTATGTATATAAAAGTAGCCTAGTAGTGAATTGTAGTGAAAGTTGAGTTTAGCCATCTATATTTCACATGAAATGAATCACACATAACGATCCTTAATAATGTAATCTATATATTCTTTCTCACGTTCATCCAAAGATAATTCAAGTGCCATTTATTTCTCATCATCTGTATTTTACATTAAATATTTTGTACATAGTGCAAACAATCAATTTAACGTAACGCTCATACTTCCTTCATGGCAGGTGGGTTGAGTGGACAGGGGTTCGGGTAACAACACGTGACTACTTAAGGTCTACAAAGGATTAAAATGTTCATGAAACTGGTGGAACATTAGGTTTAGTGTTTTTTGTGTCTGGTAATATCTTCTGCGATATTAACACCCAAATACATGATGGATTTAAAAATAAATTCATTTGAATGCATCCTGAAGTCTAAAATTCATAAAGTCACTTTCTTATGTGAAGGTGCAATGGAGCGTGGCTTAAATCCAGCCATTCTTAAATCTTTCGCCTCTTCACGTTCTTTCAAATTCGCATTTATATTTTTATACTTTGGCTCTTTCCCTCTTCCATGCTTCTATACTCTCCTCTATTATGCAATCTTTTTTTTATTCTACGGTCTGGTCCTTTACGGGTTTACGTCATCCAATCAAGTAAGCCAAGAGTTACGTGGGAATCAATCACTAACCTCTGTGCTCTTTTTAAACTTTTATATCTTGCCGTCTGCAGCCCAGGTCACCAATTTCCTTCAACCACCCACATTAGCAGTCCTGACCGCACAAACCAACAGAAATCAGATGATGGCGGCCTTGAAGCAAATTGAGTCTACACCAAAGTCTGATTCATGTTTACTTTGAACTTGTAAACTTAGTGTTGAACTAAACCTGCAAAGCTTTGACATGAGTTCAAAGAGCTAAACAGACTTTGATTCTAGTGCAAAGCACCAAACTTAACATGACTAAAACATGATGCACCAGGCTGTTCCTTATTTGTTACTCACTGGCGTTCAGACAGATTTGAGCAAAGAAAACTCTCAAAAATGTCTCAATTTCTGGTTCCTGACATTGGCCTTGAACTTCAACACATACACTTTTTCTCTGCCTCCATCATGCTCCGCTCTTCTAACCCCCACCCCCACCCCCACCCCCCACCCCCCACCAGACAGTAATTTCCTGTTGGGTAACGCTCAGGGCCACTGCGGCTACCCCATCGTTTACTGCTCAGACAGCTTCTGTGAACTGACGGGCTTCACGAGAACCGAGGTGATGCAGAAGAACTGCAGCTGCCGCTTCCTGTATGGGGCTGACACCAGCGAGCACGTGGCCCAGCAGATGGAGAAGGCCCTGGAGGGCCGAGAAGAGTACCAGGCCGAGGTCCACTTCTACAAGAAAAATGGTGGGTGCATGGCAAAGAGGATAGGGAGGAGAAAGCCTATTTCTGCATAACTTGTAGATCTCAGTATGTACTTTGTTTCGTTTAGAAGTAAAAAGGTTATCTGGCAATTAACATTCCTGTCGTCTTTTGTTCAGTTGATCAAACTCTTCTATTAACTGGGGAAATGACAAGACTTTTTCCAAGATCCAGTTCTGGTTTGATCAGGTTGTGATCATCAGTTCAGTTGTTTAGAGTGAAATTTAAATTGTGAGATTCTTTTTTTTTCTCGACATTTTAAAGAGCACATTTATTTTTAGATGAGAGCTGAACATTTTGGTTAAATTACGAATCCCCACTGTGATGCAGAATTTTAAATAAAGCAGGCCAGCAGTGCAATACATGCTCTTTTGCAGAGTTAGTGCACCTTATTATTAATACAAAACCAGCAGATCGAGTGAAAATCTGCAGTCAGTTCATCTTAATGATTTGTTCAGCATAAGTGCAAAAGGTGTTAGAAGGAGTAAACTTGTGCGCTGGAATAACAAGCTTAAAGTCGGTCTCAAATACAGATTTCTAACACAAATCACACTTTCTGAATGCAGGAAATGCAGGACAAAGTACTGCACATACTGTCTGTGTGTGTGTGTGTGTGTGTTTATTACAGTAGCTTTAATCCTGAATTTAACTCATTCCTTCTGACTTCTAGCTAATCCTTCTGACAAAGTTTCAAAATACGATGTCATGCACGAAAAGAGAACACACAACACAGTTTAAGCCTCTCTGATTGGCACACAGGATTATATTCACTCAACAGAGTCCCGAACCTGCAGCCTCAAAGTGTGTGAACTGCTAATTATGCTGATGGATTACCAAATCTGTACTGTAGCTTTTTTACGGTACAGTAAGTAAGTAAGAGTAAGGCAATGCCACTACAACTAATGAGGGGAAAGACGCAACCATTTTGCAATGTGCCCAAAAATAATATAATGCAGTTTCAGACACAAGAGCGATAGAAAAGGAAAAGAGAACAAAGACGGTGAAAATGAGAGAGAAGCAGTACTGTTTTAAAGCTAGAATCCAGCTGGCAGATATTCATGACTGGTACAGTATTAGCAGGATTTTCATGATAAAGTCAGACACTAAAAGAATTCAGTAGACACACACACACACACAGTCATCTCGAGTGTGTGCCTGCTGCTTGCAAGCACAAAACACACACAAATAGCTTCTCTCATGTTGTATTTACACCCACAGCCTTGTGCTAAAACACCCCCTTCTACACTGTTTTTCTTCCTCTCTCTCCTTGTTTATGCCTAACACACACACACACACAAGCACACTAGAGACACCATAGGAGACGTGAAACATCTGTTTGGTGGCAGAGAACAGTTTCTGCAGAGTTGCTAATGAGCGTACTGGGTTATGGCAAGGTCTTGGATCTATGGTGCTCCTTCCCTGCCTGACTTGTTATAACCAACCCTCTCACTTGCTCTTCCTCTTTGTGCACAATCCTCCCGAACATGATCCGTATCTAGTTTGAGGTATATTTTTAGAAAGGCTATGCCATACTTGACAAGTAACCATGGCTCAGACATGGTGAGAGCTGACAAGATGTGGGGAAATCACAGGCCTGGATGTGTCTCTTGAGACATTCATTCACCAAATGAGGAGGGAAGAAAATTACACTAAATGAACATTTCTGATTTTGTTCCAGGTACGGCCTTCTGGTGTCTGTTAGACATCGTGCCCATAAAGAACGAGAAGGGAGAAATGGTCCTCTTCCTCCTCTCATTCAAGGACATCACTGACACCTATGGAAGGAGCCACCACAACAGCAGGAAGGAGGGTATGGCTATGAGCCCTGTTTACAAATATCTCCCGTTATTTGCTTACTTTGAGCATGATTTATGAGCGTGCCGTCCTCTGGCCCCCGGCTTTCATTTTCTCCGTGCACTCTTGTTCGTCACTGTCACATTCTACCCGGCAGTTTTGTTTGGGCTGGCATTCGTTCACTGAACTCAGACAATGTTTTTCCAATGGGGAGTTTGATTTGGGCAGCGGTGTGTCTTCAAGTGGAACTTGGACACAGTCTGCCGCAAATACCAAGCACTATGCCAGGGGAAACAGACTGTTCAATCAAATGAAAGTCAAGTACATACATTTGTGTCTTACTTGTGTAACAGGAAAAATTATTCAGCATAAAATCCTGACAGAGTTGTAGTACATGACACAACATATTCTCCTCAGGTGTTCTTTGTCAAATTTCTTGTGGCACAACCTTGTGACTTAATAGACACGCGCTGATCTGAGTGACTCGTGTGACAGGTTCAGAGGACAAGCGGCGCAGGAGGAAGAGCAGCTCTCACTTCAGCGAGGCCAGGAAGCGCGGACGCACCATGTTGTACCAGCTGACCAGCCAGTTCTCGGGGGAAGGCAAAAGAGAGGTCAACCTGGGTGACGTGAGTACTTTTACCACTCCTGATTGGCTGTGATGAAGTTTTGTGTGTGCCCTGACATACCCTCTAAGAAATGAAACAGTCAGGAGTTTCTTCAGACATCAGTCGCCCTCAGTCTCAAGCTTGAATTATTAATGATGATATCTAAAAGATGAGGTTTTAGGAAGACAATACGAGGGAAGTCTTGACCCAGATTCCCAGAGTCTGGCTTATCTCAGTGGAAAATTCATCAAATGGATTTTGCTATTTTAAGTATCCTGAATGGTTTTAATCTCGCTTCTGTTGCAATTTTTGTTTTTTTGTTTTTGTTTTTGCATGTAAGCTCTTGTTTGGTGGCTTTAAATGGACAAATAGCAAGGTCACTGTGGCAGTGGTGGTTGCTGGGAGGCACAAAATGGTTGTCACTGACGGTGCGTTGTTATTGGTCATAGGGGAAACTGGATGCGTCATCATCATCATCACTTTCATGGGGGAATGTCTGGACATGTTAACACCTCACCAGTAGGAGCTCCGGGATATAGGTCATTATGTCGTCAGCATGTTCCCTTAAATTTACCCTTAGGTCCAAATGAGGCTCCTGTGTCTAATGCTTCTGTACAGTATCAGATACAGTATGTGTACAACCTGTTGGATAATGTATGGATGTTGGATAAAACAGGCTCATTCCATATGGATTTCAACCCTTTTCAGATAAGTGTGTCATTTTGCCCATTCAATTGCTTGCCTCCATTTGTCTTTCAAGTACGTTTGTGTTTCAAGCACCTTAAGAGGGTATTTGTTGTGGTGAAATAGACCCCAGCTATGGTCTGTTTTATTGCCCCTTGTCTTATTTCTACAGAACAAAGACCTTCGTAGGCTTTGAATAATAAAGTCGTTCTACACCCCAAGCAAATGTTATTCATGAGAACGAGCTCCAGTTCTGCTCTCAGACACAAACGGGAGCACTTTTTCTAGCGGAGCACCAGATAATCCCGGTCCCCTCCCTGCAGAGGCTCAGTTACCAACTGGGTCTGTACTCAAACCTGTCCTTCACAATGTGGCGCTGCATCCCAGGGGGCTAAAAGCAATTCAGAAAAATATTGAAAGCCTCTGAGACATGTGTGATTCAGGGGGCTAATATTAGCATTTGAAAATGAAAAACGTGAAGAAGAAAAAAAGGCTGCTATTTTTGGAGAGATTCGTTCACCTTATAGGAGCCTGAAACTGAAGCACTTGTTCATTTTAGCACTAAAATTGAGAAGCCCAATAAAATTTTACCATTGAGTGGCACTCTTTTTCAAAGTGCCTCTAACATTTTAATGCTATGCCCCTTACCTGACACCACATTTCGAGCTTCAGTGCTAATAGACACATTGCTAAAACCTACAAAAACAAGACGAGAGTCTGACGTGAAAACTGCCTTTTGGACACTTCACTGTTATCATTCAAACATACTATCATTTTCCAGTGACCGGCCAAATGTGTTTGCCAACTGTTACAGACTATCAACCTTTTATAAGACAAAGAAAAAGGGGTGAAAGTCAGAATAACACCGTTTTTCAAGACTGAAGAAAAGAAGGCATTTCATTTCTAATTTAAGCAAATTTATATTAGAAAATAATGTTCATAATGCTCTCAGTTCAATTACAAAAAGCACTGAAATTGCAGTTACAAAGTTTTGTGAAAAGGCAATGAGAAATACCCTCACCTGAACCTGTATGCAGCTGACCTGCATCCTGTTAGCACATCGAGAAACAAAAGCTGTTGCTTTCAGAGCCGACCTGCAGGTGCCTTCATGGGAATATCAACGTGCTACCCCCCCCCCCCCCCCCCCACCCATTCACTGACACCACTGATATCGTCGTTCAAATGGTATTCCAGCACTCTTAGCACCAGACTGTATTTTCACATGAACAGTTTCTCTTTCTCTCTCACACAGAGGTATAACAATCTAGGAATATGCAATTCAGCAGTCAGAGTTAATGTGTTTACAGCCTGCTCTCTGTCTGCTTTCCTCTCTTTTTCACACATGCACACACTTGTGCGAAAATGACATTTTTCCATAACCACACACTGTTCCCCCACTCTACCTCTACCACCAGGGGAATTACATTAGAATTATTTAAAGTGTTTATTAATTTCCTCTGAGATTAGAATTTTCTTTTCCATGGTAGACTGTGCCAAGTGCATCCCCACAAGAGGACAAAAAAGTTGCAGAAGAACAACTCATGATTTGACATAAAAATCATATTGTAAGTAAAATAACTTTTTCGAGTCACTTTTCAGTGAATTCCACACAGAAGAAAAGAATACAAGAAAACAACTTATTATACAGCCTTCTTTATTTTTAACCTTAGGAACTGATAGTAGCATACAGTACGACCGTAAACAGTAATTTCCAGCATTCAGAACAAGCCTGCGATGATGTAGCATATTAAAAATGTAGGCAACCAGCGTGTTTTTGGTTGCAAAACAAAAACACCCTTAGAATATAAATCGGATATATTTCTGTAAGGTATTGTTTTGTTTTTCTGAGCTTTGACAGCTCATTGGACTGTGTCTTGTGATTCAATCTATGACTTTGGAAAACCTTTTATCTTGCAGACCTGTCACCAGTGTTAAACAGATACAGTGCAGTTTGCATGGGAATGAGATTCAGAGCAATAATGAAATACAACACACTCGAGATTAAACATGTTAGTGTTTGCTTGTAAATATGCATGGGCTTTTCCCCAGGTCTTACCCTCTTATATTTATATCTGTGCAGTTCACCACATCATACATAGTATCAGTGAGTGTTATAGGAGCCACAATTCACAAGTGTAGGCATCAGTGTTTTTATTACACACAATTTCACTGGACTATTTCTTCATGCACTCCTCACATGGTACATGTCATTTCATAAAACTGCCTCTTCACAAAACATAATATCATAATATCAATTCTGAGTGAAGTTACTGCTGACAGTAAAATGATAATAAAGAAGAAAATGTTAATAGGAAGACACATACGCCCCAAAACACATTCTGTTATTTTTTGTTTTGGCACCAGTTACTGTATTTCCATATTAAATCCATCGTCACAACAGTGTTAAACAATAGAGATGTACAATCATATCTGAGAAGAAAAGAGGAACATAGAAGAGAAAAAAGACAGGGCTAAAGCAGAATAGCAGGTTACATTTAAGGCCACATATTTTATTAAAAATCACGTTAAGAAACCGTTTGACTACGTTCTAAGTCGGTGCGGACGTTATATTAAACTGCAGGTAACCATAGCAGCAGCACTTGCACTTCAGGCGACTTAGCTAGAGATAACTTTAGATAACTCTCTGAAGTAAAAAAACAAAAAAAAAACAAAAGTAACCTAGCTCAACAATAACGCTAAATTAAACGCGCTTTAAAAGAAAAGAAAAATGCGTCGAAAGGCTAACACTCGGAACGTCTGTGTTCGGGTGAGTAAGACGATATAATAATAATGTACTTTAAATACTTAAATTACACGCCACTCCAGCCAGACACATCCGCGAGTGACCAAGCGTATGGGATTCACGTGTAATTGCCACTGCTGGAAAATTAGCCAAGTCATTAGCATTCACAAAGTTGTTATTTATTATTTTTGAAATTGGGAGTAAGCCAGGTTCTTTCTCTTTCTCCCTCATCCGTTATCCGTTTCAGTGCCCTCGGTTTCCCCGTTTGTAGCTTTAACCACCCTTCCCTTTCTCTGCTGCTTTTACACGTTTTCTCTCACTCTCCATCTGTCACTCTAACCTCAGCTCCTTTTGGCTTCATCCCTTGGGATCTGTCACTCTGTAGCCCCCAATTTTCTTCTATTTTTGAATTATCTCTCCCCTTTTCTCTTTCTTTCCTACTGCAGCTCAAATATTGAAGCCCGCCATCCACCCCAACCTCCAGTGCTTACTTTTTCATACAATTATAAAGTGGGCCTACTACTAGCACCAGCATTTCAGACCAAAACAAATCGGCACGTTGGCTATACCTCCAACAGCCGTTGTTACCGCTCACCTCGAAGCAGACCAAACCCCATTGTCAAAAACGCTAATTTTACCTCGCAGATCTTGAAACACCCTTCTAACTCGACAGAAACAAAACTCACCAAAACCGCCTTGGTTAGTCTTTCCACTGTTCCAACACCACCAAGTCTGGTTTGAACGAAATAAACCCTTAATTCACCGAGTTACGTGTTGCTGGCGCAGAAAACCGCCTATAGTCTATAAATAAATAGTAATAGTAAATATTCAACTATAGCGAAACAGTCGCGTGTATCGCGGGGATTTGCGGGGGTCGTGTGGGGAGGACGCCTAACTAGAAGCAGCCGTTATGTTGCTCACCTCAAAGCTACCAAACCCCATTGTCAAAAACACTAATTTTACCTTGCAGACTCGACAGAAACGAAATAAACTCACCAAAATCGCTTCGTTTAGTCTTTCCACTGTTCCAACAATCACAAACTCTAGTTTGGTCGAAATAAACCCTTAATTCACCGATTTATATGTGAAAATGTGGCTCTACTCGCTGACTATCTGTCCTTGCTGCTCGCAGATCGCAACAGAAACAAAATAAAACTCACTAAAACCGCCTATAACTTGTCTATAAATAAATAGCAATAGTAAATGTTCAACTATAGCAAAACATTTGCGTGTATCGCGGGGCTTTGCGGGGGTTGTGTGGGGAGGACCGGGCGGAGCGGAGGGACAGAACCGCTGCTCGCCGACAGACAGCTGCTGAGCGCTGGGGAGCTCTGGAGGAGAGAGCCGAGGGAAGAGCCGGAGCTTCTGGAGGAATAAACACCCGGAGTAACACCGCACATTCTGCCCTGATCCGGAGCCGTTTACCAGCGGGAGAAGAGCTCAATTTATTTTAAAACTTTTGGGATTTGAAAGTGGATTTATCTTCACTCTCACTTCCCAACCTGCTGCAGAGGTGCCGACCTCTCTCCTAGTGTCTCTCTTCATCCATGTTGACTGCTGAATACTTCATGAAAGTACAGAGAGGAAAGGAGACTGGAAATAACAGAAAGAACCTAGTCTGGTAGTGAGTGAGCCAGCTTTGAATGAATGAATGCCTGTAGCTGAACACTTTGAACTGCAGTCTGCTGTCTGGCTGTTAAAATACTGCCTGGGCAGTCTCTTTATAAACTAGAGGTACTAACATGCACATGCATGAACATGCACATGCGGCCGGACCGGATTTCAAAACAAAGAACAGAACAGCTCTGAGAACAACACACACAGAGGGAGTGTGACCTCATTCTCTGATCAGGAGGCCATTACTCCACTATATCTTTACATAGCAAATAGTTGTTTGGCGCTATATTAATGTTCAGTATCTCATATATTGCACCTTTAAGGATTTCCATTTAACTTAACTACAGTTAAGAGGGAATTACTGTTCTTTTTATTTCGCTAATGCTATATGACAGATATGGATTTTACATTTAAAATCTATGATCAGTTTTAAATTATGATGCATTTCTAAAGATTAATTGACTAAACAATATATAATGAAGTTAAAATTAGCTTCAACCAACTACAGCATTAAAATTCTGTTTACACAATAATGCATCAGTAATAATAACCAAATTAAATAATTTCTGATAATGTAACACTAACAAGGGCCATTTTTCTGCATAATGAGTACTTTTACTTTTAGTACTTACTTAAGATACTTTAGGTATGTTTTACTAATAATACTTCTGAGATTTTAAATGTAGGACTTTAACTTTAGTAGAGGATCAGAATACTTCTTCCACCACTGCCATCCTCCCACTCTGACTATGATTATATTTTTCCCATTCTGTTTTCTGTCTTTTCTGTCTGTCTCCCCCGCTGCCTTCCTCTCTACTATGATTATATTTTTCCCATTCTGTTTTCTGTCTTTTCTGTCTGTCTCCCCCGCTGCCTTCCTCTCACATTGCCTCTCTGTCTGTTTCTTTCTGTCTGTCTCTCAGTAGCAGTTAGCTAACAATGTATGTCCTTTGCCTCCATACCACAACCAGCCAGATCTACTCTTGACTAGATCTCTATTTGTAGCCCATATCGGCCTGCCAGGCAAGGAAAAAAGGGGGGAGCTATATTTTAGCAGGAAAACATATAGACACTCACGTACATCTTTAAATACGAGCATAGTCATAAAAACATAGACATAAAAACATAGAGAGACAGACGTGGCAAATAACTGCTTAAGAGATATAATTTACAAATGGAAATCTGTTAACTGATTTCAGAAGTTGCACATTTCCACAGCACTTTATGTACAATTATTTTCACACCGCAGAGGTTGCATGCTTTTTAAATGGTCTACCACACACTACATCACCTCCTTAAAAAACATGTTCAGCTTGAATTTTTCTTTCTCTGAGGGCTCCTTACCAAAACACAAACACTCTGACTGAGTTGTTGTTTTGTCTGTTCTGGCAGTTTTGATGCTGTCAGCCCATAAGTTTATCAGCTACTGTAACCAATCCAAGGCACACATGACAAGTAGCATTTCCCACTACTGCCTCTTTTCACTTTAATGCACTTGTCAGAGGGCTATAAAAGAGAATAATAGTGCAATCTGGGCAGGTTTTTAAGTTATAATGCAAATACTTCTTTGGCTGACTATAAGATATAGAGCTCATAGTTTGTGTCCATGACTTGATGTCTCACATCTTACTTTGCCTCAGTTTATATATTTCTTTCTTATTATTTTTGCCCTCCACACACTCACTCACAAACACACTTTCAGATGGTGAATGTTTATGTTTAGCCTCTTACTTTAACACAATTTAGAAAAAAACTGGTTAAATTGTTGAAATTGAAGCTCATACTGCAAAGTCTAGTACCAGTAAGTTCCTCACTTGTGGGCTTGTGATCATTTTACAGTTTTTATTGTGTTGTACTCCCGCTGCATTGTTACTCAAGAGTAATCACTGCAATACATTCTGTTGTCACATGGTAAGCCATGTGTATCCCATTCCCCATCAAGGACAGGCTTTTATCAGTGCTGAAGCCCAAAGCATGCTGGGAGATGTAGTTGGAACAGTAAGCTCTGCTGCATGAGTTAATGAAGTGCGAAGACCAGCTGTAGCTGTGTGACATGCAGTCCTATGTGTCCCCGCAGTGCTGGGTTTTTCTTTTCCAATCATTGGGATGTGCTCGGCTGATCGCCTCGAGTGCCAAAGGTCAGGTGGGCCTGATGTAAGGCAAATTAAAAGAAACAGCCCAGCTTTTGCTGACATAGCTTGAACTATCATTACAGTAGCCACAGCTGTTGATGTCAGTCAGAAAGGTCTTCCTTCTAGGTTTTCCACTGTGATTACAAACGTCATGAAAGCCATGAAAACCCACTGAGTGATGGATACTGTTATAAATCACTTATCTTTTGACCAGAAATTGTTCAGTGTCAAGCATCCATGATCAATACAGTTTTGAAAGTCGTTTCCCCGACAACAATTTGAACATGTTTCCTTTCCTTCATTCACACAGCGGAGTGTGTCATTGTTCTCTGGCATTTCTCTTCTTTGTGAAGTACAAGAAAAGGTTGTCCACTGTCTCCCAATTACTTTCAAATGGTCAGTCTATTCCCCCCAAGTCAACCAGGCAGCTTCAGAGCCCTTTTCAGGTTAAGACTTCATTAACCACCCTCCTTGTTGCTTGCCCCACTCCTGTTTGTGAAGTGGCCACATTGTTCTTGGATGGATTACTGCTCATTTATCTCTCCTTTCTGCTTCCCTCTCACCACTGTCAAAGGTAATAGCTTCTCCTCCTGTCTCCTAAACATGGCTAAGGCTATTATGTGCCAAGTGCATGGTCCCATTTGGAGAGCTGCAGTCTCATTATGTGCCGAATAGACTCCCCACCTCATCAGCAATAGCAGTTCATACTTTCAGCAATTGGATTTTCTCAATAAAAGAATAAATGAGTGGAATGAATAGGCAGGACTTTCAAAAATAAAAGCAGTTGATGATCCTAGTCCCCCTCATTTCCTCATAATGGCTCATCTGCCATTGTACCGTACCACCTGAGACTTAAAGCACTAATGGCATTTGGAGGGATGAAGTCAAGCCAAGGCCAAGTCAGGTATGAAATTATTAGGCGTCATTGTTAGTGATAAGTTTCCCCCTCACTGACCGCAGTCCTATCTTTGTCATTTTGTATTGTTAATGCATGGCCATTTAAAAGGTTTATCACTGTCTATAAGAGGCTGTCAAGAATAGATAACCAGCAGCATTACCATATCTGTTTCACTTGAGTTGCCCACCGTACTGAATCATCAGCGGTCAGAGCACAAGAGAGGGTGTTGACATTTATATTGTCTGTTTCTGCAAAATCTTGGCACTGCCATGTCCATCTGATTATCATTTATTTTCATAGCACTCCACTTCGTGACCATCTGGTTATCAAGTTATTCATTTATGCAGCTTCTCTAATGTGCTTTGTGTGTTTTGTATATTTATCAACGTAAGTTTGAAATTCAAGAGAATGTTAGTGTGTGTGTGTGTGTGTGTGTGTATAAAATATATACAGTATATACTGTATATATGAGTGTGTATGTGTTCTTACCAAGATGTTTTTGCACTTCTGCACTTAGTTTACCTGTTCTCTTACAGAGCATGACTGACAAGCCTTTGATACCAGAGTACAAGGTGGCAGCAGTGCCGAAGTCGCGCTTCATTCTGCTTCACTACAGTGTGTCCAAAGCCCTGTGGGACTGGCTCATTCTGCTGGCCACCTTCTACGTGGCCGTCACCGTGCCCTACAACGTCAGCTTCATGCTACACGATAATTCCCTCACAGAAGAACGCTCCACCATAGTCAGCGACATTGTAGTGGAAGTGCTCTTTGTCATAGGTAAGTGTTGAAATAAGTTGCTGTAAAAGAGATGGCTTCCTGATTTTGAAGTCCTTTTGAAGTCCCCAAATTACTAGGTAGGACCATTATCAAGCCAACTCTTTCCACTAATTTTGAGGGTTAAATTGAGTCAGATCAACTTAAGTAGATGTTAAGAAGAACTTAGAAATCAGAAATCTCGTAATCATAATAACACTGTGGTGCTTTCAAATTAAGTTTTTTATGTGGTGACATGAGCTTTTCATACAACATCTGTCCATTTTCTTGCCACTCTTGCCAGCTATGGCAACAGGGCAACAAGAGCAACCCAGGCATCCTTTTCTCCTGATGGTTCCTCAAGTTCCAGGCAACCCTGGTTTTGTAGTCCCTTAGGATGTCCTGGGTCTCTCCAAGGGACTCCTCCCAGTTGATAATTCCAGGTTAACCTCCAAAGGGAAGCACCCAAGGGTTGAATTGAGGTGGTTCAATCTCAACGTGCTCCAGTGTAGCGCATGTATGTAGATGAAGGGTGGTTTACTTTGGAGTTTGTGTCAACTTGGCAGGATGAGGAAGCCCACCAGCCATATAAGGGAGTAATGATTTTTTTCATCTCATTCACTTGGTCACTACCCAGATGCTGATTGTTTATTCTAATTTATTGTAATCAATATTTCTCTTATGACTAATTGATAGATTGCACATTCAAAAAAATGGAAACAACCTCATATAGCAATAAGGAATGCTAGCCAAAAACATTCAGGGAATATGGTATATTGGAGAGGAGTATATTGGAGTGTCCACAGTTTTTAATGATGATGATTTCTTACAGCTAACACTGGTCTGCACATTGCTGTATGTGCTTTCTAAAATTCAAAAATCTTTATTTAATTTTACCATCATCATTATCAACATCTTACCTTCTTCTCATAACTGAAATTTATGAGAAGGTGGCAGCAGTGATGAGCCATCATCTCAGCAAATATCGACAGCTTGGATGACAGATGAGCCTTTGTGTCTGATATGTGTTTGTCACATTCTGACACTAAGCTTAGATGATCTGTCTAGCAAACAAACTGATCCATATGGATGCCTTAAAACAATGACATATTCCAGCTGTTTCATATCTTCCCCTCAGCTGGGCCAAGCTTTGGCTTTAGCTACCTAATCATATTTAATTTCTTGTAATTTATGTTGTTATTATTTTAAGTTTACATTAACATGACTAAAGTTGGTACACTACACTGTTGCTATTCTATATTTTCAAAAGTGTGAATGACAAACATCATAGTGTGGTCAAACACTTATACACTATACCGTCTATTAATCACTGGAGGAAAAAAACGTACCTTCAACCTTTGTATTTGCAGATATTATCCTGAACTTCTGCACCACCTATGTGAACCAGTCAGGGCAGGTGATATATGATCTGCGCTCCATTTGCATTCACTATGCCACCACCTGGTTCTTTGTGGACCTGGTTGCTGCCCTGCCCTTTGACCTGCTGTATGGCTTCCAGAAAACAATGGTCAGTACAACTGGACAATAATATGTTTTGCAACTTCTGACACAAGCAGCAAATTGATGACTTATAATACATACCAGTTTCCCCTGAAATGTATAGTCTTTGTAAATACGGTACTTTGCATTCCACAAGGCTGCTTTTGTCACTGCCTGCCTGTGTGACAAGTACTCCCAAAATAGTGATTAGCAAATTTGTTTGAGCTAAACAAGTCGCTGCTTGTCCAAGCTGTGATATTCAGCTGTGTATATTCAGTATATGTACAGTCAAAGTGTGTTTCAAGATATAACAAGACATGGGGATTAACTTTCTCTCTCCTTTTCTGTCACTATGTCCCCCATACTTGCCTCTTCTCTTCAGACCTCCTTGGTCCACCTGCTCAAGACTGTACGGCTGCTGCGCATCCTTCGTCTACTTCAGAAGCTGGATCGCTACTCCCAGTACAGCACCATTGTGCTGACCTTGCTAATGTCTGTGTTTGCCCTGCTGGCACACTGGATGGCCTGCATCTGGTACATGATTGGATACAAGGAGATGGAGGCCATTGAGACCTGGCACATTGGTAAGTCTGACTGAAGCCTTGCTGAAGCAGACGCTGTTGAAATATGAAGGTCAGGTTTGGTGTTTCATTCAGCAAGGGCGAGAATATAATATTTAATTTCTCTGTAAAGGATAAATGAAGTAATAGTTCCAACTGATTTCTAGCATGTTTTCAGTTTTATTTATATAGCGCCATATCATAACAAAGTTATCTCAGGGCACTTTTTCGAGTAGAGCAGGCCTAGACCGACTCTTTAATTTCATGTGCCATCATTTATTCATAGTCTTCACTGTGCCTTCTGACATAATGAATCCAATATTTTATTAAAAGCATGCTGACTATCCTGACTTGATTCAGCTCCCATAGGAGCTATGTAAGTCCATTGTTTCCTTAAATAGACAAAACTTCTAACAAATAAGACAATACATTAGATTTTGCGAATACAGTGAGTAGACATTTGTTGTGTCCAAACTCAGCTATAAATAGTCATGGCTTACCCATCGGGATGTCTACCTCTGCTCAGTGGTGGGATGGTGGCGAACACAATACTCTGGTGCTCTAATGAGAACTGTCTGAAACCAGATCAAAAGCTGATCTAAAAAAATGACTGCTAGGAAGCAGCGCACTAGTGTCTTGTTTGTGTCACTAAAAATGGTTCAACATGGAGAACAATAAAAACCCATAATCAAAAATGGACTGCTTTTATATTCTATAAATTATCTGAGTAATATCTGAGCCTGCGTCAGATCAAAGAACCATATATTATTTTTTAAACAACCATAAACAGCAACACGCATACTGTGACATACTGTGGAATACAGCAAAATTAAACATCTGGTCCAGACTGCTGTCCAACGTGTGTGCTTGGATGTGTGATTGTGCATACTTTTGTGTCAATGTATTGTGTCTATAGGGAGGTTAGGTCATACCTACTAATTAACACTCGGCCTTATTTATCCCTAGAGGAGCCATTCTACTCCTACCCGCACCTACATGCCAGCCTCCTGACACTGCTGAAAATCTCTTTCTGACACTCACAAACACACACACTCGCAGACCCAAACATACACTTTTGTCTCTCTTAGACCACCATCTACCATCTAGCTCTGAGAAGACAAACAGACATAAAGATAACATGAACCATAACCTTTGGACATTGTCGTCTCATCCTCTACCTCCTCCTCCAAGGGTGGCTCCATGACCTGGGCAAACGTATGGGGACGCCCTACATCAACAGCACGATGGGCGGCCCGACGGTGCGCACCTCCTACATCGCTGCCCTTTACTTTACCCTCAGCAGCCTGACCAGTGTGGGCTTTGGCAATGTCAGTGCCAACACCAGTACTGAGAAGATCTTCACCATCTGCATCATGTTCATCGGCGGTATGTCTGAGACCAGGGTACATTCTCCCTCTGGTGTGCTGGCAAAACAGTGCCTCTGTTCGGCACGCCAGTGCAAGAAATTCAGCAGGAAGTGGGTTGAATAGTTTGACTGGCCTTTAAGACGCAGCTTGTTGCCATCTTTATATACCAATAAACTAATTCTTTTTGCTGAGGTGGCAATTATTGGTGCCAGAAGATAATTATTGTGAGTTTATTTTTTTTATTCAGACTGCTTGTCAGAACAGTGATATAAGCAAAGTGTTTGAAAGGAGTGAAAAATAAAAGTTACCTCTAAACGTAATTTTTTATTTGTTGCAATTTAACACAGAAAAGAAACGGAATGAAATTTCAGATTGTATTATTTTTACCTAGACATATAAATATTCAGCCTTTATATTAAGATTTACTGTCTTTCTTTTGTTTCCGTCTCTCACACAGCGCTGATGCACGCCCTGGTCTTCGGTAATGTGACGGCCATCATCCAGCGTATGTACTCACGCCGTTCTCTCTACCACACACGCATAAAGGACCTAAAGGACTTCATTCGTGTCCACCATCTGCCCCAGCAGCTCAAACAACGCATGCTAGAGTACTTCCAGACCACATGGTCTGTCAACAATGGTATAGATGCCAACGAGGTAGGAGTCCCTTTCAATGTTGTTGTCATACTTTTGTACATGGTGCTGTCTGCCCTCATGAAACTTCAATGTTTAGATGGCATTTGAACACTGAAATCTGTTCTACAATCCACTCACAACCCTCTGCAGCTGTAACTATTTATGATCTTTCACAACACATCAATTGACATCCTATTGAAATTCAAAAGAGGCTAACTGGTGGAAACACAGTCCATTCCCTAATTACCAATCAGTGTCACATCTCATTACATCTGTCACACATCCCCAGCTCCTGCACGACTTCCCTGATGAGCTGCGGGCCGACATTGCCATGCATCTGAATAAGGACATCCTCCAGCTGCCGGTCTTTAACGGGGCCAGTCGTGGCTGCCTACGCTCGCTCTCCCTCCATATTAAAACCTCCTTCTGTGTCCCTGGAGAGTACCTCATCCGTCAGGGCGACGCGTTGCATGCCAGCTACTTTGTCTGCTCCGGGTCTCTGGAGGTGCTGAAAGACAACATGGTGCTGGCAATATTAGGTTTGTATTGTGGTCAAGTGACCATCATGTTTAAGGTGTTTATGTGGAGCAAGGAAGTGAATATTTATTGTTTTGGTTTTAGGAAAAGGGGACCTGATTGGGTCTGACCTGCCTGGAACAGACCACGTGATCAAGACCAACGCTGATGTGAAGGCGCTGACCTACTGTGACCTCCAGTATATCAGTGTGCGGGGCCTGAAAGAGGTGCTGGGACTCTACCCCGAGTACGCCAGTGTGTTCGCCTCCGACATCCACAACAACCTCACCTACAACCTGCGTGAGGGCAGCCAGGGCGAGGTACTAAATACACACTCACACACAGAAAACTGGTGTTGATTAAATGCATCATTAGGGTTACTTTTTCACAATTGTAAACCTGTCACAGTCATCTATTTAAACTCATTCCCCTAATTCCTAACTCAAAACTTTAATTCACTGTGGTTAAACTTGAGCTTACCAAGCCACAAACATTCATCCAGCGTCTTACCCACATGTCTAGTATACAGTAAATGTAGATGAGGAGAGTAGTGGTGATACATACGTGAAAGAACTTAAGTATGTCTCATTTCATTGCAGAAACTAATATTTTTTTCCACTTCTACAATGGATTTCAGCCTGTATGATGGTTAAACTTTGGTACTTGAGAGTCCATAAATAAGCCGCTGCTCTTTGATTCCAGAGAGCTAACACCAAAACCTCATGTTTATTGTTTATGTAGCTTAAAAATGTTTTCCTTTTACACATTTATCTGTTGATCCTGTTTACTCACTAAAAAATGGACCCAGACATCTGATTGTTCTTTTTTTATAGGGTGGATTTTTCCGTTTCTGGGTTGTCATTGTTACTTGTTTATCCTTATTCAGAAGATGTAAAAAGTGGCCATTGTTGTAGTATTGTTTGAAATCAGTTTATTCCATTCTACATTGCATCTCAGCAGACTTACCGTTTCCCCCTACATTTGTCCAACCATGGATTAGAGCATGCAACATACCAGGCAACACATTTGTGCCCCCTAAGGTGCCTTTGTCACTCTCCTTGACACTTGTTCTACCCCAGCAACCACAGGGCTGTTGGTCGCTTGATTGTCACACCAATTACCATGCGTGGGTGCCACTTTCAGGCAACCGTATCGCTTCCCAGTTGCCACCCCAAAGCACAGCAGGATGACATTACACCCAGACATTGACCTCCTCTCCGTACTGCCTGTTACCTCTAACAGTTATTTAAGAAAGCATTACTTTTGGCAAGACAATCCTCCATCTGTGGAGAAAATGCACCTGTTGATGTTTCATATGCAGCCATGTTTTCAGGCATTGTTATATAATCGGTTTAAAGTTGCATCTTTAAACCCCAACAATTGAATAATTTCATCAATTACAGAAACAGTGCAACAAAGTTCAGTAGCTGCTATGCATGGCATTTTGTTGAACCGTAAGATCAAAACAAATTAGTGCCAAGATGTCTTGATGTGTGACTGACAAAACTGACAAAGACTCCCTGAGGACTTTCCCAATCATCATCCTTATTGTCAGTCTCAAGCATTTTGTACTTGCTTCAAGCATTCCTCTTAGTTCCCACAGGCCTTTCCCATTGTTAGAGGTTTTGTTGCTCATTAGTTAATTCATTTTGTTTTGTTTGGTGTTTTTTTTTTTTCTCGTTTGGTTTGGAACATGAAGGACAGGACATATGTGCTGGCTGTGTTAATTACCGGATGTCTTTTTGTCAGTCAGGCTGAGGGAAAACTGTATTAATGAGGGTTTCACAAACCGAAAGATTATGCTTGAGGAGTTTCATTCCATAAAGAGACTTCATAGATAAAATGTGGCACCTTACAGAATCCATGCATATATGACAGAAAAACATATTATTGGTGAAAGTTAACTATCGTAAGATCTCTGTGTACAAAGAATGTATGTTTGGTGTATAGATGTACAGAATTAAATACTGTAATTACAAGAGTTATTACAGTCTTTAATTCTGATTCAAGCAGGCTTCTCTGGGGTGGGGCTGATCACGAGTACCAGCTCTCTATTTCTCTCACACCATCTGCTCTGAGTTTATGCTCAAGCACAAAGCCAGGGCACCGGCACCCCCCTGACAGGATGAAGGAGTGCTCAGCTACCTGGCCGAGATGCCAGGTCCCACAGACTCCTGACACACACACACACACACAGTACACAAATACAGTCGTACTGGTCTCATCCACATCCTCACGGTGGGTGGTTTGAGGTGGGAGTTGTTGTAGGATGGGAGGTCCTTTTACTCTCTAGAGATACTTGAGAATTGTATGTTGACTGCATTCACACATGAATGCTAATGTTGCACAGCAATCAGTCAATTGTAGTGAAATACTGCCAAAGAACCAGATTGTAGGAATGCCTATTACAGTATAAGGTATCCAAAAGGGACTACTTTATCTTGTCTAAAAGGGAAAAACCCAGACTGCCAGATGGAAAATTCATTTTTTTGTCAGCACTATAATTTAATTTCAACTTTTATTGCAGTGGTGTCAGTTAAATTCTTTTCACTAGTTTTTGGTAGAGAACATAAAAGTTTTAAAGCTTTTGTTTACTTAGCCAACTGCAGACACCATCAGAGACAAAATGTTTTTTTGTTTTTTTTTACATTTATCCCTTTATCCTGCTTTCAAGTTGACTTTTAAGCTTGCATTTTATTATTGTAGCAGATTGTCTTCCCTGGAGCAACTCAAAAGTGCATGCAAGTCAGACAAGTTGAAATTGTTTGATCATCATCTTTCTAATAATGCAAAAAGCACAATAAATTGGCAATGACATTTTTAAAGTGGCTATAATTGATATTTTATAATAACAATGTATCAAATGACAATGTGACAACGGAAAGGGGTCGCTCGTAGTGATAAACCTACAGAGAATTAAAACTCAAATCTGCAGCTCCAGTCCGCTTTACAGAGCTTTACAGCCCACAACGTTACTGTTTTGGTTCACTCTCACTGCTCTCATAGCAGCAGGCAACTGTTTCCAGTTAACCCTAACCCCAAAGCTCTAAAAACCCACTGTACATTACTTACCCAGCATCAAACAGCAGACAGACACAGTTAGCATCTAGCTGGTGAACGTAGAGGAGCATTTAGCAGCTAAAGAGACATATATTTCTATCAGGAGTTGGTAAAGACCAAAAACAGCTAAAAGAGTGTGAATATTGGACTGACATTCACAAGGTGGCCAGAAACACGACTCTACATGAATGCTAATGTTGCTCCGTAACTGCTGGATGCGTAAATAACTATTTGCTAACAAGTTCACCATCTCAACGTAAAAGGTGACGAAATGTCAATGTTTGCAACTTGTAACTCAGTTATCGCAGGCTTAAGGTCAGTTTGAATGATTTGGTACACACTTGGTCAAAGACCTAGGAGCACGGCTTATTTCTTAAGGGAGGTGAGCTTTGAGAGATCTGCTGTCCTGGGCAGAGTGGGAAGGTCATTCCACCACCAGGGAGCCAGCACTGAGTCAAACTTTGTTGGACTATAATGACTATGTCGCCACAGGGAGAGTTAAGTAGTCAGGGGTCATGGAGTGTGAAGAACAAGCTGGTCGGTTCGGGAGTTATAGGGATGCAACCCCTTTTGGAGCCTCATATGACAACAATAGTTTAACAAAGTTGATAAAGTCAGCCACTGATAACCGGTGCAAAAAAACAAAAAACAAAAAAACAGCAGGTTTTCTGAAAGCTAGAGACAAGATGAGCTCAGAGTTTTTGACATGTTGGATTTGATAACAATACCAACCAGGAGTGGGCTGAAGGAGTACAGAGAGGAGATGACAAAAAAAATCACATCAGCTGTGCCAGGTGGTTTTTGTCCCAAACTACCCACCAACACCAGTTTCTAAATAAATTGGTCGTAACAAACAAAGCCAAGCATTTGCTCAGTCATGCTTCATTTTCTAGCTTGGTCTTAGATGGTTGCTCAAAATAATTTAGGAGTTTTGTGAGGCCACAAGTCACGTTGTCATGTTAACATCCCAGATTTGCCCTCTTGTGTTTCGGGTTGAGTTTAACTGATTCCCAGTCGTTATTCTCTAGACTTTCTAGACTCTTGTAGCAAAAACAGATCCCACGAAATGTATTCTGGATTTTAAAGACAAGTGGCACATTACACAAAACCCTACATACTCTGCTTACTCTGCTAACATATACGAAACACTTCTCATTTGTGACTCAAGTGACTACATTGACCATGTATGCAGTGAGAAGTCACTCTTCATAACAGGCACGTGCATGCCGTATTGTAAGAAAGTCTATTCTTACGAAAAGATAAAGGATAGCACACGTGTGAGTGACAGGAAAAAGTCCCTCAATTAAGTCACTGCAAACCCACTTTGCTATGTGGGACACTTTTGGCATCACTGCCCCATTAATTGATATTGATGTTCAATTAACGTCATTTGGCACCAATATTCCTGGTTGGCTAGTTAATCATTCCGTGTTGCTCCAGGGTTAGTTTTCCCGCCTTGAATAGACTCACAGATTTGTCCCCTTTGCCTCTCACATAGCACCACCGCCTGAAGAGATGCAAAGTTTCATAGCTAGAGTTATATTTTTGCTGTAATTGCCTTTTAGCGGTGGTGATTTTTAAACTCAGTATTGTGCTTCAATGAAGGGTTAAAATTGAACGCGTATCTTCAGTGAATTGACTCCCTGCGTCAAAGAGCATTACTGGCACTATTCTGGTAGAGCGACAGACTGTGGCTTGTGTTGTCACATTAAGCCATGTTGTCAGAAGCACATTCTTCACACACGAGGGAAGACTTCACACTACCACAGTTTCATTTGCCATCCAGCTGGTGATTATGCTAAATTGCTAGCAATTTATTCACACTCCAGCAGAAAGACAAACTTTTGCTGGAATCCCTCTGCACTCGAGTGTAGAAAAAGGATTGGTTATGTGATTCAGCTTGTGTAGCAAAGGCTTTATCACTGGCTAAGGTCATTTAGATAGTGGCAAAAGGGAAAAGAGTTCCTGTGGATAAAACGGTAAATAACAAATCTGAATTTTACACAGTTTTGTAAATGAGACATTGCTGAAAGTAATTAAAGATTCCCTGTGGAGTTTTTGACCTCTAGTAGCGCTATGGAGCTGCCAATGGTGTCACACATTTCTGCTGTAACACTGAATGTCAACATAGCTTTTGTCATGAAAACTCAACCAGGCCCCTTTAATTTCCAAAGATGTCATTGCAAGGGTTCCTTCTAATTTTTTAAGGTTTAATAAAAAGGATATAAAGTTGAATAAATGGCTACATTTGCCTGGGTGTGTCTTGTGTAATCCCTGTTGCTTTCTTTTTGTTCCTGCAGGGCCACAGCAGGTTTTCAAGATCACCCAGGCTTCCCCACGTGAGTTCAATTCAAATTCAGTCTTCATCTTCTCTTAGGGGTGTCATTATTCCTTTTTTCACAGGACATGGTTTCCTTAACATACTTGTAAGTTCTAATAAATTCACAAAGCCTGTTTCTGAATTCCATGAGAAGACTAGAGTAGGCAGAACCACAAGACAATTGTTGTGAAAGGTGTATTTGTGTCATGCATATCAATTCCTGGTTTTTAGCGGGCGTGTGTCTGGTGTTTCAAGGTAAAACCCCCTTGTTTTTCTGGGACACTGTATTGCTTGTGAGTGCTGTGGGAGGGTTTGTGCAAGGACTTCCCCTACAGGTTGAAACTCATTTGGAACAGAGAGCGCAGTTCAGTCCCTGGAGTTAGCTCGCTAACTGGGTCAGTAGCTCTCCTAATGGGAAACCTTATGAGCTACTTTTCTCACTATGTACTGTATGCTTATCTCCCCGCCTGTCAAACCAATTGTTTTTACTCACAAGCACACAGGCAGCCATGGTTAGAGAATAGATTTGTAACAGGACTAAAGTAATGTGATTACAATATCATCAGTAGTAATTCAGTGACATCTAAATGACACAATAATTGCTCTTTATCAGCAGATTTAAAAATAAGGGTTATTATGATCCGGATTACTCATTAAATGTTTTAAGGGAGAAGTGTATCGTGCGCAGCATTTTAAGTTTTTGTTTTATGTTGTATTTGTTGTTTTGAAGGAACCCAGGCTCCCCCCTATCGTGGAAACAAAGGGGGATGACTCCTTCCATCCTTCTCCAGCAACCCGCTCCCGTCACAACCTCCTGCTGCCCAACTTCAGCGGCCCCGTTCGTCGAACCTCCCTGGGGAACCTGCTGGGAGATGAGTTGCGGCAGTTCAACACCCTGCGACGCTGTCGTTCACCAAACCTCAGCCGTGGCATCCACGGGCAGAGCTCGTCCCCTCAGCCACCGTCAAAAAAAACGCACAGCACCCCTACAGCCACCCCAGCCTCAACATCCCAGGGAGAGTCAGAGACTGAGCAACAACTTATCCCAACTGTCACCTGCTTTGGACCCCCAGATCTTAGTCCCAGGTAATTTTGAGAATTAGCAGAATTTATTAACGGTTGTATTAGATTGCATTACAATGTGAAGTTTCTATATTTATTCTTCTTTGCATCTCATTACTTGAAAATAGTTCATTTTAGTGGTTATCATATAATCTGCAACTTTCAAAGTGACATGAGTAGCAACATGGTCTTTCCTTCTTCTTAAACATCGTGGTTTTCCCCCCAGGAGCTGACATTTTAAAGCATCCAAAATTGTGTGTCCACTTTAAAACCATTTCACAATGGTTTTCTTCATTAACTACACCAGCATGGGCCTTGATGCCTCTTTTTCTGTGTGTTTGTTATGGTCTCATCTGCCTGTTGTCAAACAGTCCCCCCTCTGCTCCTTTCTCTTAATCTTTCTTAGATACCCAGTTTACAAACTGATAGACATCTAATTGTGTAGACCACGTTATGTTTATATATTCACCCTAGTTATGATAGTCTTAGAACGTCTGAGTTGATCTAAGTAAGGTGCTGCAGGAATGGACACCTAAAGTCATGCTTCAGAAACCTGCATCATCCACTTAATGTAAATTGAGTGTATTTGAATTGCATATTTAAACAGATGTCACTGCATTTCATTACCAGAGCACCTTATCCTCCTGCCCTAACCATCTGTATTCATAATGTATCCCTAAGTCATCCAGTAAGTCCTAGATATGGCTAAGTGCTGGTTCAGAGAGCTCAGGTGTCCGCCCCTCCAGACTGGGCTCTTCTCTTCATGTTCAAACCCACATGGGCCTCTGCCAGCAGCAGCTCTCATGGCACATTCCTGGATCGTCTGCTGGCTCCAGTGATAATTGAAAAAGCTCTACTGTTACATTAACTCCAGCTTCCCTCCTCTTCGCCCCTCCCTCCAGGGTTGTAGATGGCATCGAAGACAATGGACACACCTTCCATTTCAACATGGAGCACACCGGGCCAAGAGCCAGAACAGGAGGCAGCACCCAAGGTAAGCCAAACCGCCACCAGCTGCGAGGGTCACCTGGGTGCCAGATGGCTTGAGGTGAACTCAAGAGTTCAAACAGTGGATACATCAGTGGTGCCCTGCCTCCTTCTGGGGAAATATGAGAGTGCAGAGGAATGACATGACAGCCAGGTGTCAGAGTCAGAGAACATGTTAGGTTCTGAGGTCAAAGCAGGATACAGATCATCTGACCCGAGCTTTCACTGATGATCACTATCATGGGATAAATATCCAGTTCAGTTAAAGTACAACTCATTTACTTTAATAATAATAATAATAATACATTTTATTTATCAAGCGCTTTTACAAGTGCTCAAAGACGCTGACTTTAGTATAACAAGTGCTTTGACAACAGGCATGCACAACAGCACACAGTACCAATCTATGTACAATACAGCTTGCTAAACACTGAAAAACACTGTGTTTTTAAAATCTTTGGTGTAGGATGGACCTCCTGATTCTATTTAAGGTCATTCTGACCATCCTACAGCGCCTCCCGGAGGAATGCCTGTTTTTTTGTTTTCCGTTTTTTAGTTTGTGCCTCAGTGATTCCACATAGTTGCTGCTGTGGTCTGTTTACAGTTATACTGGTCATGTTTAAAGTGTTCACAAGCTTTCCTCTGGTAGATCCTAACATACTGGAGCAACATCACACAGTCAAGACTGTTTCTAAAGATATATAGACATAAGGGTTGACATAATATCATAAACACTTTCCAATGCAATAGCTCTGCAATAACTTACATAATATTTTGGGACATACATACTGTATACAGGGTTCATACAAAGTCTTGAAAGTTTGGAAAATGCTTAATTTTAACCGTCTTGTTTTCAAGGTTAGTGGGGTTTCATCTAATCTCATATACACCAAAAATCTTTTAATATTTAAAATGAAATGATTCCGTCATCATATTTGTTTGTTGTCTCCTGGCATTTATAGTAACAATTAAATGCTTTGAGAGTTTGGACATTTTTGGTTTAGGTACCTTGAAAGGGCTTGAAAAGTGTTTGAATTTTACTCTTTAAAAGCTGTACGAACCCTGTGTATATGTAATCTTGTTTCATATTAATATTGATGAATCCTCATGGTGGGGTGCCTGAGTTGGGTGCTGCTAAGTCAGCTGCTTAATGTTTCATCCTCGTCATTTCTCCAGACTCCACACAGGCCAATGCCACTCTGCTGCTGGAGACAGAGGAGGTCAGACAGAGCATCAGTCAACTCAACCACAAGGTAAGGCACAGCCCCTTAACCTAAATTAAAATGGATTGGACCAAAGACAGTGTAGCCTGAAATCCTCGCAGATCCGAATCAACTTTGCTCTGAATTTTATCTGTAAAGTAGAGACTAAACATGAAATACAGGAAGCATTAATGAATTTATGATTAGAAAATACAACCAGCGTGCTATTTTAACATTAAAATGTGAGTTCCGGTTTCAGTCTTCACAGATGGATTCACTGACATCTTCAGTGCAGGCCAACAAAATAAGCAGATACTCACGGATACATTTCTGGCTTCTCCTCCAATAATCAGCCATGGTTGTACATTTACTGGGGGAAACCTACAGTCAGATCAAATAGACTCAATTTCTGCCTTGTATCTCAGTCTGTTGCTGCACTCTTAATTAGAATGTAAATAGAGCGAAAGCAGGTGCAGCAAGAGGATCCAGATGGGCCCAGGTAGGTGCTGTCTGAAGTCGATATTAATTAATCAACAGAGCACTTCTGCAGTGCAGAGGATTGTCAGGAGTGCTGACTCGACAATCTGAAGGAAAAAAATACATTTTGATGACAACCTAGCTCTACTTGTGGCCCTTCTCTGGCCCCATTTCCCTCTTGTTTTGCTCCCTTGTTCCCAGTTTTCTGTCTACTTTCTTCCCTAGTTACCTCAGTCTGTGTCCCTCTGGATTTCAGTAATGCATAAGAAGCCATTTCTTAGAGTCATAGAGGGGATTATAAATTGTTTGCTTCTCTTTTGGGAGGTCATCAGAAAATTATATCTGGACATGAGTCTGAGATTAAACCTTAAAGATAGAAACTGGTTAATTTGTCTAATCTCTGTGCTGCAGACTTAATTGGACAGAATAGAACAAGCTGTACTTGTGTAATTTACCATGTTTGCTCAGTGTAATAATAGAATATGCCAGGTAGGATAGGTATTTTAATGGTACGACTAAACTGTGTGCGTTCTCTACCCAGATGGGAACATTAAATCAGGAAGTATCTGAGCTCACCAAGGGCCTCCACCACATCATGCATCTCCTCCAGGCCCATGTATCTGTGCATCACTACAAAGCATCCCTCGCCTCATACCCGTATGGCGTCCAAATGGTGTCCAGCCCTCCCACAGTCCCTGACACTGACATGCCCTATCTAGCTTCAACCTACAACCTCCACAACGATCCTGGGAGCCATGAAGTCCACATCCACGAAAGTGTCCCACCCGCTGGCCACTGGAGCTACAGTGGGGGTGTTGAAATCCAAACAGAGACCCACCACCAGCCTCAGTCCTCTAGTCCGCCTGCTAACTCCTGTCTGTCCCTCTCTGAAAACTCTGCACCAAGGCTAGGCCCGTGTCATGGTTCTGAGACCGTGACCACACATCCGTGGACAATCAGCCCAGGCTTCCAGGATGGAAGTCCGAGCCTTGCACCTGATGCTGGGCATGAAGACTCTGACAACAGACCTCTGAGTGCTAGTCTGTCCACCATCAGCCAGTCCCAGCCTACTTTGTGCCTGCAGCCTCCCAGTGATAGTGATGAATACCTCACAGATTAAACTGTACACATGAAGTTATTTTTAACATGCAACTTCTGACGGTGTTTAAAGAGACTCTGCTGGAGATTGTCAGTCTGTGCTGTATTTCCCCCTCTTAATTCCTGGGCTCTCATATTTCTTTATATTTTTAAACTACATGCAATTTACACAATTTCTATGCAAAAGCATGTCATTTGTGCATTATCTTGGCTTTAAGTATGTCTTTAAAAAAAAACGTCCAGTATATACATATATACTGTATATTTTTTCCAACATCCTCAGAGCAATTTGCAGTTGACAATACCTGTTACCTTCTTGCATGGTAAAGTTGTTTATTCTTTTTCCTAAGGAAAAGTCAATGTGTAAGCATTTTAAATGACAACCTGTTGATTGTGTGCACAGATACTGTATTTGTAAGGCAGACAGGTCAGAGCAGTTGGATGTTTTAATATACTAAGGAACAAAACTGACACATGCTTCACCTCGCATATAGGGAATAGACTATGTGCATCACACAGCATAGATTATTTATTGTTTTGAATTTACTGTTTTTCTCAATTTAGCATTTTCTTATTTATAATTCCATTGAACATCTCTAAAGATCCTTTGGGAGATTTGAATACATTTCCTATGTTTTCCTCACCAAGGCATTAAAGATTGCCCTGTGAAATAGGTTTAATTGCTCTCTCCTCAAAAAAGTGTTCAGGAACTTTTGAATGATTTCTCCTTGGCTGACAAAATAAAGTATGCAGAAATGTATTACTGTGTCCTTTACTCTGGTGTCACACGTATCACACTTGATGTATATCATTTTCTTGGAAAAGAAACATGTCAGAATAAGAAACATATTCTATGAATGACTGCTTAATTGCAATAAAACATCTCTTGTCAGTCAGAAATCCAGCTTAAATATCTTCCATCTCTGGAAGCTCAGGAACAAACACAGATGTTTTTGTCAAAGCTCAGGAAAAACTGGACAGGAGTTACTGACCTGTTTCTGTGCTTTCATCAAGGTTGTGCTTTCATTTATGTTTGGCAGGTTGTTGTCCATAATTCTCAAACCCCAAAGGATTGTTGCGTACATGTATTCGGTTGTGTCATAGGACTTTAACGTTTCATATGGTTGGTTATTCAAGTTTCATAATCTGAGAAACAGGTATATTTGAGCTTGCTTGTTCAGACTTGTCCTGTCCCCTCAGCATTCTGACACTTGGAGAAGATAAAGACTTTGGTTCCTGGTCTTCAGGTTTAACTGGCCTTTTAAACTTTGAGTGGGATTCACTTCTTAGCAAAAATAAATAAAAGCTGAAAAAGTCCTCCATGTATAGTAGTTTTGTTTGTGTTATCATGACTTTACAGTAAATGTAGTAAAAGTTTATTTCTGATTACAACATATAAACCAAAGCTAAAGTTACATGATACTCGCTGGAATTGTGACAACTTGTTATATATTTAATTCTTATATATTTCTCATTACTGGGAGATCTGTCGTGGCTACAATGATACACATGAGGTGGCCACATAATGATTTATCAATACAATGTCACAAATTTGTCAACCAAAGGCAGGTCAGTTTGATTTTAGCATATAATAACAGTTTCACAGTCAAAGGTATCTGGGTTGACTCCACTTTACTTTTCCTCTTTGCTGGTTTACCATCATGTAGCTGAATGTATCTATATACAGTATACTTCATAACAAGACTGAGTACAAATATGTGTTCTGATGTGTTTTACTGTAGACGATTAAAAACAAATCCCCTCAAATTTTCTCTTATTTGTCACTGAAAACCTAAACCGAAAGAACTGCAGGACCAGCAGGAAACCTCATTAATCAATAACTGGTGCGATCAATCCTGAATACAACAAATGGAGATTCAGATCAACCGTTTAAGGATGTTCAGGAGCCTCATGTTTGATTTTAAATGTCAAAGGTGTTTAAGGGAAGAGTTAAGAGGTGTTGGTGTTCAGATGGTTTAAGAGAAGTTATGTCGAGTCATCATTCACATTGTGTCTAGCGCCTGTAAAATTAGTTTTTTCGGATTCATCCACAAGCTTTTAGAGCTGCGGCAAAATTGAATGAGTGAATTCTTTTAATTAAATTATTAACATAACCCCACTGTGCAGCCACGATTATGTACAAAAGAAAAAAAGCATTTATCCATTTATCTTGAAGAAGAAACTTTCCGCAAGTTGAATAAAATCTCAGAGCAACACAGAAAGTCACCAGTCGACTTTCTTCTTCTTCAAAAAAAAAAGCAGGATTTGCAGCTGTTGTTTCTCTCATTAGTGGCTTTAAATTAAATGAGTTTCTGGTTTATCCCTTCTTTTTTATTTGGGATGATCTGTCTTGACTCTTAATCCCATTATGTAAGTGAATGTACAGTATCTTTCATGTATCTGTTGAGAGGGAGCTCGTACATGATGCTGCTCAGACAAGAATTCAGCAACACTTATATCAGCATTCTTGATCACAGTTAAAAACAGCTATAGTCAGTAATGTTAACGATTTATATCTATATTATTTTTTAGTAAATGTCATTCAAGCTGTTTCATTCAGGGTTTCAGTACACACAGGACTAAACTCATGATTCGTGTTAATTTTGAGTTTGTTTCATGTCCACTGGCTCAGTTTCAACAGGCTTCTCATTTCCACATCACATCTTCCCGAAACAGGCTCACAAAGTACAGCCTGTTGTATTGGTTTTGAGAAACAAAGGACTGTCATGTTCTCTCCTTACAATGGAGTTTTCATGACTCTGCACTACTCATGAAAACTCCATTGTTTAGCAAGAAACAGGTCAAAGAGCTCATATTGTTTATTTTACTGGCAAGTTCAGAGAATATCTGGTGGAAAACAAACCAAAAAAAAGTGGGAAAACATCTCAATCTTACATCATACCTTTAAATCATACTCAGCAGCTTCATTACTCAGATCAGGTTAGGGTTAGGTCACTTACTTATTAGAAAAAGTTGACAATATTGAGACATTTGTTATTAGTAGTTGTCTTAATACGTCTTGTTTGTGTCTATGGGGTTAATGATCTACCGTACCTGCAGTGCTCTTCCTGTAAGTCAGTGGTGTAAGAGTGTGTTTTCCAGGCATCCACGTCTGGCAGTGATTGATTAGTCACTGTGAGGAAAATCCAGGTGACAATTTCAAAACTTTAAAATATGCAGAATATGCAACAGTAATGTTACAATTGCTCAACAAAGAGAGGATAAAAAGGAAGCCAGGCTATCAGTGCTCCAGTAGAACAATTCATCAGGATCATTCAGGTGAGAAATCTTTAAGATTTTAGAATATAAAAGTGCTCTGACATTTAATTAGAACAGTGTGGTGTCTGATCTTCTCACACTTCTCCACCTTTTTCTTATACAGAGACTTGTGTGCAGAGACGTGACACTGTGGAAACATGAAGGCTGGGATTCTTGCTCTTTTTGTGTTGTTGGCTGTCAGCCAGAGTGAGTTAACCTTGCAAACCTGCAGTCTATTGGACCTAAATTTAAAAAAATGAAACTGCAGAGTTAGTTTGATTAGGATGGTGAATAAGATTTCTTCTTTTTGTCTTTTGTTTTTTTTCCCCCAGGTGAAGCCTTGAGGTGTAAGTGTGGAGGCTTGCGGCGCTGTTCAGACCCCGTGGAGACCTGCACCGGTGCAAACAATGCCTGTGCCGGCGTCATCTTTTATGCTGGATCCAGTAAGTGCTTTTGTCTTCACTGGGCCTGAGCAGCAGCAAAAGGCGATGGTCACAAACAAGTGAACAGCCACCACTGATAATAATAATAACAGTAAGAAAACAACACTTTCCTAATGAGCCATCCGGTCTTTTTCCATGTTTTCACAGCTCCCAGCTACTTCAAGGGTTGCATGAAACTAAATGACTGCATGCTGCTGAACCATCCGGGTATATCATCTGCGTCTTGCTGCATGACTGATCAGTGCAACATTTAAATGAACGTCATCATCATGACCGTCAACACATCCTGTGATAAATTCATATTCTCCTGTCATGTAGTGTGTATTGTGCTGTTCTCATAATAAAGAGCAATGTGTTTCAAATTTTGCTGTTTTTCACTTTTTATGCGTCTTTATCCTTTCAGTCTTTTCCCTCTCATTTTTCTTTTATATTCAGTGATTTTGTGTTAAAATGGCATCACTGCAAAGCTCAAACTGACCAAATCTACCACAAATGTGGGCTAATTCTATATTTACAATACTCCACTTTTACAATTTCACCAGTTTTTGTTTTGTTTTGTGTTACAGTGAATGAATCAGTTAGTCAAATAGAGATAACACAGGGTAAACAGTGTTGTCTAACAATGACTAAAGTTCATTTACAGTGTAGTGCATATCACAACCCACATGGTTCATCAGCGTCTTGTTTCTGAATGGAAAAAGAGACAAGTCAAGTTTATTTGTAAAGTCCAACATCTCATACAGTGTCTCAATGACTTTACAGGCCAACAACAACAATTCTTAATGCAATCCAAGCTAAAAAAAATATAAGACATAAACAAATAGATAAATAATAAAGGACGTGGGGGGCGTGGGGGTAATGTTGCCAAACCAGGTAAAGAATAACCTTCAGAATTCACAAATGATACTACATCTGATTGTTTTAAATGGCCAACACCAGCTGCATTTTTGATAATTTGTTGTTTTGTTTGTCTTGATGTGGAGCCATGTTCACTGAATACATCTACATTCAGGCTCATCATTGGAGTTGTGTTTTCTTTGTTCCAAAGGGGGACTGTAGGGCTTCTTTTGTCTAGATCCCTGAATGACATGATATTCACCCCTCTGTTTTCTGTTGCTTTGCTTCAGTTTCTCATTTCCCATCATCATTTTCCTCTGTTTGGTGCTATGTCAGCATTGCACACTGCCCTCCAAATGGTGGTGTGCCAAGTCTCACATTTACCCAGCATCCATGTGTGGCCTTGATAAGTCACTCTGTTTGTGATTAAAACTTTAGAGTTAATGATACACTGGATTTACATCGATCGCTCAGCAAGTCCAGATAAAAAGGAAGCTGGCAGCCTGGCAACAAACCAAGGTGGCACAGGACTCTTTATTTAAAATATGTTCCCAGTGTGTCTGTTCAGAGCAGATTTTAGAGCTAAATGACAATTATTTGTGGCAGCGCTACTTTCTATAGAATGGTTGAACATGATTTTTCTTTTTCTTTTTTCCAGGTGAAGCCTTGTAGTGTTACTGTAAAAACCGGCATTGTTCAGGCTCTGTGGAGACCTGTCACGGTGTAAATAATGTCTGTGCCACAGTCACCCGTTATGGTGAATTCAGTAAGTATAGGCTGCTCCTTCAGTGTACTGCTCAGCCTCCTTATGTGTAAAGTGTCCTTCGGTCCCCTGAAAGGTGCTATAAAAATCCAAGTTATTATTATTATTATTAAAAAAACAATAAGGAACAAAATACATACCACTTTTCTGACAGTGATTAAACAAAGCATCTTAATCATAATGTGTTTGTTTCTTTTAAGTAGCTGAGAGGATGAGAAAAGCATGTAGAAATGCAGAAAATGGTATTCAAATCCTTTTTTAATTGTTTATCGTGCTTTATTGTGTCACCCCCCACTTATCAAACCTATGTTACACCCTTGCCTGAACAAATTCAGTGTCATTACTTTCATTGAAAACTTGCAGAAGCTGTCTGATAATCCATCCTGTCTTTTTCCATGCTTTCACAGCTACCTTCAAGGGTTGCATAGATCAACACTTCTGCTTTTTGCTGAAGCATCCAGGTATAGATGTCTCTTGCTGCAAGACTGATCTGTGCAACAGATAAATGAACGTCATGCAACACATCTTCCAGTGACCGAATAATCTACTCTCATGTGGTGTGTACTTTAACATTGTCACAATAAAGATCAATCAGCTCAATCAATTTATGTTCTTTTTCACTTTTTATGTATCACTTTTTCGGTATTTTTCGAATGGTTTTCCGAAAAAAAACAGGAATCTAATTGTTGATGTGTTATTAAAAACAATTATTTCTTCATATATAGAAAATCTTTATTCTGGAAAAAAGCAGACTGGAAATACTTTTGTTCTGGCTGGTAAAAGTCAAGTTTCAGTGATAGACAGCGACATAGTTCCAATTCCCACAGAGTTACAGCTTCATATTAAAGGCCAATCGGCACATAGCAGGTATATTCACGTCTTTAAACAGTGTTTTTGTGTGTTTTTCAACTAAGTCATGATTTAAAATGTAGACCTCAACCATGTTGTTTTTGTATACAATGAACTTATATTTTTAAGAGAATTAAAAAACAAACAAACAAACAAAAAAACATTAAAGACCCTGCATATGGTACACCCACACAGGTGATTTAATTATTTGGCTGACTGACCTCTTTCCAGGACTGTGTGGGCGTGTACTGACTGTCCTTGATTGACATCTCCCTGACTCTCCTGTTAGCTCTGTTGCACCTGTTAGGGCGGGACAAACAACACTTTTATCATCCTTTTCTTATATGTTATTGTCAGTAATAAACCTTCAAACTAAACTTTTCTTATATTTGAAGATCTGTTATTATTATACTAATATGAGGAGGAAAAAAATAATCATTTTCTCAAGTAAGTCCATGGGCACAACTAGTTTGGTGCTATTTCAGCATTGCACACTGCCCTCTAATGGTAGTGTGCCAAATTTCATTTATTGGGAAACTATTTCTAGGTGTAAGTGCAGCTGGGCAGAGTGTGCTTTACAGATGTCTATATGCAGGAAAGATACATTGACAGCTTATTTACTCAGACCATTTATTGTCTGCACTTCCTGTTGTATTTTGAAATTCGTACCTGTCTTGTCTCTTCAGTTCCTGCCCTTATGTCTCTGATTGGCCATACCTGCTCCCCTTTACTCACCGGCCCCTGATTCAGTTATCAGCCATCTCCTTATATTTACCGGTCCCCTTCTTTTGTTCTGTGCCGGTTCATTCTGAGTGTCATGTCCTGGTTTCCTTGTGTCTTGCCTGCCATGTGTCTCACCCTGTGTTTTTCCTGTAAGCTTCTGTCACCTGAACCTGGATCTGTCTGTACCTGTTGCCTGTCTACCTGCCTTCCCATACCTGCATGTAAGCTTTTCTTTTGTGTTAATAAACTTTTGAACTGCTGGAGCCTCCCTGTCTGTCTGCACTTGGGTCCTTTCCCGACTACTCATCGTAACACAATCGCTCAGCAAGTCCAGATAAAAAGGAAGCTGGCAGCCTGGCAGCACACATTTGAGGTCTGAAGACTCCAGTAGGACAACTTACCAGGTGGGCTATCTTTAAGATTTTTAATATGTGGCTTATGACAGCGCTCACAGCTAAATGTGGCCTTTGATTTCTCACACTTTTCCACCTTTGCTTTATTCATACAGAGATTGGTGTACAGACACGAGACACTGTGAAAACATGAAGACTGTGATTCTTGCTCTTCTGGTGGCGTTGGTTGTCAGCCAGGGTGAGTTAATGTACAGGAAACACAACAAACCTGCACGTCTATTTGACCAAAATTGAATGATATCCTCCTCAAAACCAGCCAGGTGGCACAAGACTCTTTATTTAAAATATTATGTTCCCAGTGTGTCTGTTCAGAGCAGATTTTAGAGCTAAAGGACAGTCATCTGTGGCAGCGCTACTTTCTATACAATGGCTGAACTCCTTTTTTTTTTTTTTCTTTTTCCAGGTGAAGCCTTGAAGTGTTACTGTGGAGGCCAGAAGCAATGTTCAGACCCTGTGGAGACCTGTTATGGTTCAAATAATGTCTGTGCCAGCGTGATCATTTATGCTGGATCCAGTAAGTACAGGCTGCTCCTTCAGTGTACCGTTCAGCTAAAAAACAAAAAGGACAAATACATTACCTGGACCAGTTCAGAGTCATTACTTTCACTGAAAACTGGTAGAAGTTGTTTGATGATCCATCCTGTCTTTTTCTTTGTTTTCACAGCTGTCAGCTACTTCAAGAGTTGCATGGAATCCCGTGACTGCTCGCTGCTGAATTATCCAGGTAGATCATCTTCCACTTGCTGCAAAACTGATCTCTGCAACAGATAAATGAACGTCATGCAACACATCTTCCAGTAACTGAATAATCTACTCTCATTGTGTACTTTAACACTGTCACAATAAAGATCAATCAGCTGCAACTTCACAATTGTTGTGTTTTTTAGAAAACTTTTATTCTGGAAAAAAAGAAACTGGAAATACTTTTGTTCTGGCTGGTAAAAGTCAGGTTTCAGTGATAGACAGCGACATAGTTCCAATTCCCACAGAGTTACAGCTTCATATTAAAGGCCAATCGGCACATAGCAGGTATATTCACGTCTTTAAACAGTGTTTTTGTGTGTTTTTCAACTAAGTCATGATTTAAAATGTAGACCTCAACCATGTTGTTTTTGTATACAATGAACTTATATTTTTAAGAGAATTAAAAAACAAACAAACAAACAAACAAACAAAAAAACATTAAAGACCCTGCATATGGTACACCCACACAGGTGATTTAATTATTTGGCTGACTGACCTCTTTCCAGGACTGTGTGGGCGTGTACTGACTGTCCTTGATTGACATCTCCCTGACTCTCCTGTTAGCTCTGTTGCACCTGTTAGGGCGGGACAAACAACACTTTTATCATCCTTTTCTTATATGTTATTGTCAGTAATAAACCTTCAAACTAAACTTTTCTTATATTTGAAGATCTTTTCTAATTTTTGTGCAACCTGTTTTTATTATTATTATTATATTAAAATGAGGAGGGGGAAAAAAATCATTTTCTCAAGCAAAGGCACAACTAGTTTGGTGCTATTTCAGCATTGCACACTGCCCTCTAATGGTAGTGTGCCAAATTTCACTTATTGGGAAACTATTTCTAGGTGTAAGTGCAGCTGGGCAGAGTGTGCTTTACAGATGTCTATATGCAGGAAAGATACATTGACAGCTTATTTACTCAGACCATTTATTGTCTGCACTTCCTGTTGTATTTTGAAATTCGTACCTGTCTTGTCTCTTCAGTTCCTGCCCTCATGTCTCTGATTGGCCATACCTGCTCCCCTTTACTCACCGGCCCCTGATTCAGTTATCAGCCATCTCCTTATATTTACCGGTCCCCTTCTTTTGTTCTGTGTCGGTTCATTCTGAGTGTCATGTCCTGGTTTCCTTGTGTCTTGCCTGCCATGTGTCTCACCCTGTGTTTTTCCTGTAAGCTTCTGTCACCTGAACCTGGATCTGTCTGTACCTGTTGCCTATCTGTCTGTACCTGTTGCCTGTCTACCTGCCTTCCCATACCTGCATGTAAGTTTTTCTTTTGTGTTAATAAACTTTTGAACTGCTGGAGCCTCCCTGTCTGTCTGCACTTGGGTCCTTTCCCGACTACTCATCGTAACACAATCGCTCAGCAAGTCCAGATAAAAAGGAAGCTGGCAGCCTGGCAGCACACATTTGAGGTCTGAAGACTCCAGTAGGACAACTTACCAGGTGGGCTATCTTTAAGATTTTTAATATGTGGCTTATGACAGCGCTCACAGCTAAATGTGGCCTTTGATTTCTCACACTTTTCCACCTTTGCTTTATTCATACAGAGATTGGTGTACAGACACGAGACACTGTGAAAACATGAAGACTGTGATTCTTGCTCTTCTGGTGGCGTTGGTTGTCAGCCAGGGTGAGTTAATGTACAGGAAACACAACAAACCTGCACGTCTATTTGACCAAAATTGAATGATATCCTCCTCAAAACCAGCCAGGTGGCACAAGACTCTTTATTTAAAATATTATGTTCCCAGTGTGTCTGTTCAGAGCAGATTTTAGAGCTAAAGGACAGTCATCTGTGGCAGCGCTACTTTCTATACAATGGCTGAACTCCTTTTTTTTTTTTTCTTTTTCCAGGTGAAGCCTTGAAGTGTTACTGTGGAGGCCAGAAGCAATGTTTAGACCCTGCAGAGACCTGCCACGGTGTAAATAATGTCTGTGCCAGAGCCACCTTTTCTGCTGGATTTGGTAAGTACAGGCTGCTCCTTCAGTGTACTGCTCAGCCTCCTTATGTTTAAAGCGTCCTTGGGTCCCCTGAAAGGTGATATAAAAATTCAAGTTATTATTATTGTTATTATTATTATTAAAAAACAATAAGGAAAAAAATACATTACCTGGACCCTTGGGCTTCCACTTGGGACAGAGGGGACATATTTTACATTAATCTGATGACAAACTCCTTCCAGCTGATGTGACACCAGCGTATGCCGGGATAGTAATCAAGTGAACACACTCTCGCACCGTGAGACTAGAGTGGTGACGTTACTGGTAAAGTTTTGTGCCATAGATCTACCAGTCCCGTTCCTAAGTGTATCCTAATTGAGTACCACAGCATGTGATGTTCAGTAGGGTTCTGGGTTAAACATGCAGAAAGTAAGACAGCTTTTCCTGATGTATATTTACCACTTTTCTGGCAGAATGTTTAAACTAGTCATAATGTGTTGCTTTTAAGTAGCTGAGAGGATGAGAAAAGTATGTAGAAATGCAGAAAATTATATTCAAATCATTTTTTTTTTAAATTGTGTTTATTGTGTCCACCCCACTTTTCAAACCAATGTTACGCCCTTGCCTGGACCAATTCAGAGTCATTACTTTCATTGAAAACATGAAGAAGTTGATAATCCATCCTGTCTTTTCCCATGTTTTCACAGGTAACAGCTACTTCCAGGGTTGCATGGAAGCAAATGAGTGCATGATATCGAATCGCCGAGGTGTATCTGTCACTTGCTGCAGTACAAATCTGTGCAACAGATAAATGATCGTCATGCAACACATCTTCCAGTGACTGAATAATCTACTCTCACGTGTTGTGTACTTTAGCATTGTCATAATAAAGTTCAGTCAGTTGCTATTTTTGTCCTTTTTCGCCTCTTATATATTACATGAGGCACATGTTTAAGTTAATAACTGGTCAATAATCTTAGGACTGCTGATCACACACAGGTTGTGCCGAGTTTTCTGTTTCTCTATCACATTGCGCCACCTTGTGGTAGATGAGATGCTGAAATTAGTGTTCAAAGAGGAAGCTCATAATGTGTATCTCACTGTGTGTTGCTTTAGTTGATTTCACTGCGTCATGTTGTGATAATGATGATCCATAAATGTTAAATTACCAGTTCATAAACATTACCAATGCATCATCATTGCATCTGTCAAATATACAAGCAGTAATACAAGCAGTAAATACATAAATAAATTGATAAAAATGATAATATAATTACAGTATTAAAACTATATCCATATAAAAAAAGCAAAAACAGAGATTTTATGTTGGATTAACCTTTAAATATCTGCATTTATGGGTATAATTCAGCAATTATCACACTTTTACTATACAAGTATTCTAATATTTTGTTCTGCATGGAAAATTTGATGTTACTATATCAAACATCAGGAATTACATTTTCCTGAGTTTAAATGTCATTGTTACAAAATATTCTTTACGCCCTAAACTAATACTTCTCAAGAACTCATTGCACGACTGTATATTATAAGCATGTCATTTTAAAATAACTATACATGTCTTTTAATGGGTCAGGGGTCGGTGAGCAGCGTCCCACTATCCGGCCATTTGATTGGCTGTGACGTTGCGTCACATGACGGACGAATCCAGGAAGTGTTTTGGCAACACAAGGCGGAAGCGTATATTTTAGTGAAGCTGAAAGTGTTTCAGGAGAAAACGTTGTCGACGAGGGACAACACGGTTATAAGTCGCTATTCTTTGTCGTTGCCGGTAAGAAGGCCAACGTGTTAGCTGTTTCCTTTTAGTGTTTGTGTTGCTGTTAGCCGGGGTTAGCGTCGCTCACTCGCCTCGTCGTTGTTGCAGCTTTAGCCTCGCAGCTAACTTGCAGCTGCCTCTGTTTTTGTCTGGTCACAGAAGTTAAGGTCAGGTTTGTGATGTGGTTAGCCTGTTGTCCTTGTGTCTGAGATATAGCCCGGGTTTCTCTCGACTTTGTTCACGAGAGTGCGCTGTTGGCCGTTTACAGCTGGCGAGGCGGAATATTAAGAAAGCGTCGTTATTACTAAAAGTTGGGCGTTTAGGTGACAGGTGGCTCGTTTTTTAAACTCTGTGTAATGAAATGAAACCCTCACTGTGACAAATGCCCATTTTCATTGATCCAAGGTGACATCTTGAGAGTTTCAGTTTCATGTATGAAACAGGAAAGCAGCAAACCCTCACTTTTTAAGAAGCTGGAACTGGGTAATTCATGAATTAATGTCATTTGTTTTTACTAAAATGATTCATCAGAACAGTTGACAATTAATTTTCTGTCAATCGACTAATGCTTTCACCTCTAAGCATAAATAGTTATTATAATAAAATTACAAATGAGCTTTGTCAGCAAACTGAACATTTTTTTGGTTTAGAATAACAACAATTAGTTGATTATTTGAAAAAGTATCCAGCAGATTAATAGATAATGAAAATAACTGTTAGTTGCGGCCCTAACGGGTCAAATACAGCAGATCTGCAACATGAAAAACGCTATTACTCCATAATTTGGTTTTGTGTAGGTGTTCTCAGAAGTAGATCCACTGATTTTCCCTGCTTTTATTTTTCAAGGTAAACCGGGTCTCTCGGGTCACTCCACCACTGCCCCCCTGATCCGGTTCTTCCCACTGGGAGTTTGATTTCTGACCTCGCTCACCGTCAGTGCCTGTGTGTCCAGACTCGGTTCCCGTCTTTACACCTCGTTAACAGTTTCAGTCCTTCTCAGGCCGTCTCATCCATAACAGTCTCTTGTCTCTGTCAATGGCTGGGCGCGGTGGAGGATCAACCAGGCCTAATGGTGCCGCAGTAGCAAACAAAATCTGCCAGTTTAAACTGGTGCTGCTTGGGGAGTCGGCGGTGGGCAAGTCCAGCTTAGTGCTGCGCTTTGTCAAAGGCCAGTTTCATGAATTCCAGGAGAGCACCATTGGAGGTAAGAGACGAAAACGTGTTTCTAGTAATTGATTTGAAGTGATAAAAAGCCTTTAAACACTTTAAACACTTACTGCATAATTGAATAGGATCTTCCAGGAGGATGGACCCTAATACATTGTCATTCCACTGATCTTCATTGTCCTGCTCTCCTCAGCTGCCTTCCTCACACAGACTGTCTGTCTGGACGACACCACTGTGAAGTTTGAGATCTGGGACACGGCAGGTCAAGAGCGCTACCACAGCCTGGCTCCAATGTACTACAGAGGCGCTCAGGCAGCCATTGTGGTCTACGACATTACCAACACAGTAGGTTTCACCTACAGGGCAACGAGGGGGCAGAGTGTTATCAGTCAGTAGCAAGATGATGATCTCTTGCTTAAGCAGTTTTATTTTTACTTTAATGGTTCTTCTGTCTTTTTCTTTGTCAAATTCATTGTTGACTCTATTGCTACCAAAAGTGACAAAATTCAGAAGATTTAAACAAAACTGTTAATAATCAGAGGCAATTTGTGAATTTTAAAATGTCTCATGGAGGTGTATTGGGTTTGTTTTGGAGGCAGTGTTACAGCGTAGATCGAGACACTCTCCAATTCTATGTTTCTATTCTAAGTTCTATGTTTAAATTTTAATTACATCTAGTCTAAAATTAGACGTGGGTGTTTTGAGGTCTCGTCTTCAGTTTCAGATGTCGGCCAGCCTCTTGTAAATTTATACAGAAGTGTGTCTGCAGTAAAGTGAAAATGTTCCACCAAGGTTATATATAAATGTCATGCGAATAAACTGGGTGAGAGCAATATTGATAAGGTTTGTTGCTCGATTAGGATACTTTTGCACGAGCGAAAAACTGGGTGAAGGAGCTGCAGAGACAAGCCAGTCCCAACATAGTGATCGCTCTGGCTGGAAACAAGGCGGACATCGCAAACAAGAGAGCTGTAGACCTTCAGGTACGAAGACGCCGAAATATAAATCAACTTTGCTCAATGTTCAGCAAATGATTTCAGATATTCAAAGCCTTATCCTGAATTTATTATCTTTATAAAATTGTATTAAACTTGTCAGGGCAGTAAATATTATCCTCAGTGTCTAAATTGTGTTCTTAGGAGGCACAAGCGTACGCTGATGACAACAGTCTACTCTTCATGGAGACTTCAGCCAAGACTGCCATGAATGTCAATGAAATTTTCATGGCTATTGGTAAGTGCACCATTCTGCTGAGTCAAATCTTCCTTCCCTCTGCTCCCATAGATGGATATTTCAGGCAGCACGTTAGTTCACCACCCCCTTATTTTTGCAGCAAAGTTGAATTACACTAAAATTTAAAACAGCAATATTATTTAACTTTAATGTTTTAACATGTTTAAGGGATGTCAACGATATCACAACTTTGTTTAACAGGCTAAATCTGACACATGTCCACATTGCTTCATCCAAAATCAAAAGAAATAGCATGGTGATGAAACGACATTAATGTGAATGAATAAATTGAGTATTTGTAGGCACTAAAAAGCCAAAACACAGCTGCTAGCCTGCTGCTAACACTGACCTGAGTAGCCACAACAACCTCTTACTTCTGTTCATACAGGTACAATAACTTGACCTTAATTAGAGAGCACAAATAAGTATTTTAAATAATTCCCTTTTTCTTTGCATTTGTGCCTTTTTATTTGATAGTTAACAGTGTACATATAGGCAGGAAACGGGCAGAGAGAGGACGGTTATAACATGAAACAAGGGTCCCCAACCAAAATCAAACGGGGGACGTTATGGTTATACAGTATATGTCTTAACCATTAAGCTATCGGGTGTGGAGGACCGGAACTGCCATAATCGAAAATAAATGACTCAATAAATAAATGAATATGCCATTAAATGCACCAAAAATAATATTAAAAATAAATGTAGGCATTCATTAATAGATAAAATGTTAAATAAATTGATATTTCTGTATTTCTTTCTGTATTATTTTCCCTTTGTATATAAATTCCCCTATTTATTTACTTTGCCACTTAATTTTCCATTTTATTTATTAATTTATAAATCTATTTATGTATTATTTTCCCTTTGCAATTCCTCCCCCATTTATTCCCCCAAACTTATTTATTTCTGTATTTATTTCTGTATTGTTTTCCCTTTGCATTTTTCTTTTTACATTTCTTTGTCGTTTTATATTTCTGTATGCACTTCTGCTTTACTTTTGACTCCAGATCAGCACTTGCACACGTGAACATGGGACATGACATGTCACACACACACACACACACACAGGACATCCCAACTAGTTCATTAATTAGTTCACACAAATGATTTTTTTTCCCCCTCCAGTGACAGAATTTTCATTGAATAGACAAGTGTAACCTTTGTTTTGTATGTTGCAACTCTGAACTTTGCTCTAAATTTGCTGTATTTAAACATCTGTGATCCTCTCCCTGTAGCGAAGAAGCTACCGAAGAATGATCCTCAGGGTGGAGCTGGACAAGGGGGGCGGACCAGGACAGGAGTGGATCTACAAGAAGCTGCTCCTCAGGGCCGCAGCAGCCGGTGCTGCGGCGGGGGAAATTAGCAAGTACGAAACAATGAACTTGGTGAGCGAGCCCTGAACATCGTTTTAAGGACAGCACGTAGCTAAAACCCAGAGAGGCAGGAGAGGGCAGAGCCACTCGCCACCCCTGCACTTAAACTGAGATTACAGATGAGATTATCTGGATCCTCTTTGATTTAAGGAACATTTTTTTAAAAGAATCATAAGCTAGAGGGAATTACCAAGATCCCTCACTACTTCTCTTCTGTCTTTCCCCCGTGTATCTATCTACCTCCCTGTTCATCTTCAGCCTCTGTCTCAGTTGATTGAATTCTGTCTTAAATGATTTATTTGAAGGGTGATGCTGAGGTTGTTTGCCATTTTCCCCTATTTGGTGTGAGTGTGTGTGTCTGTTATGTATATGTATGTATAAAGTACATACACATACATGTATATTGGCAGTTTACTTTTCTACTCTTGTCATTTCCCTCTACATTGATCATCATTATGAAAGATACAAACACCCTAATGCTACTAATGCTGAAATTGCAAATGACAGTGCAATTAATCTTAAGGATTTTTGTCTTATTGCAATTTAGATCACAGCATTTTGTTCTTTTTAGGGACCTGGACATGACAGTTATAAGGAAAGCTCTAGACTTTGCTTATTGAAGCAGGTCATGATTTAATAGGCTACACGTCTGAAGATGTTTCTGAACTGTGCAACAAATGCAGTTGTTTGCATTCATTGTGTATTGATACCTGTAACACCACAGAGTTGTTAGCCTTTTTTAAAAAGAAATGTGAAAATAACTTGTAAATCTAAAAAGTAATAAATAACATAAAAGATTCATTTTGTTTTGAGTTGTTTTGCAGCGGTATGGTACAGCATTGGAGGACGTATCCAATGATTGACTGTTGGCAGTGCAAGTTGGCCGCCTGATGGGTTCAAACCACTCTGGCCTGGTTTGGTGTAAGAAGCAGAACAGCCCCTATGGCTACAAACAAGGTTTATAGATTTATAAGACACTGTATTGGACATTGCTGGGGGGGTTTTTCCTGGAAAGGTTTTGACCTAATATATAAGTATACATCATTTTGGCTATTGTTTAAAATGTGTTCCTATCCAATCCTAAAACATGTCTAATGTTACGCGGAATATGTTTCATGTATTATAAATTTAAAATCTAGTGTTGCGCTGTGTGACCGTTGAAACGTCACTAGTATCATGTGATACACATTGACGTATGCAGCTTGTTGGCGGCGGGAATGTCTAACAAGCGAGTAAAGGTAGCAAGCGCAGGCAGCTAACAGCCAATCATAATGTGTGAATGTGTTACGTCATCTGAAAATGCAGGACCCTGAGCACAAATGCCAGGCCGAGCATACCTGGTACCTACACTGAATTTGGGATGGGGAGCAGATGAAAACCCGGTATGTAGGATATTAACTTTTAGTGATTATTTATTTCATAATGTCTTTTTTATTTTAATATTGAACATTTTGGGGTTCCATATAATGAAAGCACAGATGTTTTTAGCCCTTAATTATCTGTACAAATATTATTGTAATTCAGCATAATACTGAAATCATATTTTTGAGGTAGATTAAAGCATCCTGTTCAGTTGTAATACTTGCAAGTAGGAGAAACACAAGTCTTTACAGACGAGCATTTATCAGACAACATTGTTTTCTGTGACTGAACTGACACATGAGAGAATGGAGAAGCTGAGAGCCCAACATCCATCAGGATGAAATCAGGGTCCTCTCCAAAGAGATGGAGGCCCTTCGGCTGGAGAACCAGGAGCTAAAACACCACTACACGGCTCTGATCTCAGCTGAGTGGAAGGACCAAGAGGCCATGCTCCTGGAAATTGAGGAGCTTCAGAATGAGCTCCAGAAAGCTGAAGTCATGAACGCCCATGAGCTGAGCAGAGAGACGGTGGCCAAGCATCTGTAGGGTTTCATTTTAGTAGGGAAGTACATTATAACTGGAGCTGCAGTCAGGGTTCCCACGGTCAAGAATTTTCTGGAAAGCATGCGTGTTACAAAATATGGCTGCCACAAGGTCACCTGAATGGCTTCTGACTGATTCCGGCTCATACGTGATAATGAAGATCTAATGTTTTGCTGAATATGCGTTTGATTCAATATAATGTCTTGTTTGGCAGCTCAGAGATAGGTGAAGGTGTGTCCCTGCCTTCTCCTCACAGCTAGTCTTCAGCTTGTCATCCCGCCTCTCACCTTTTCTGAACTCCCAGGAACAAAGGGGCTTTAACACAGTCCAAGGTCAAAGACATTACTGTTCGTTGTTGTAAAGCAATGTTATTCATAAAGCTTTGTTTATTCCATATTCATCTCTGATCAGAGCTTTGGGCCAATAAAAAAAAACTCATCATGATTAAATAAACAAATGCTGGGAACAGATCATTAATCCAGTACTAACAAATGTCTGAATCTGATGTTTGTCCACATGTTCTGCAGTGCAAAAACAGTTTTAATGTAAAATCATAAGAAACGGGCACCTGAAACAACCAGACAGCATCACTAAACATTTCTAACCACTAGATGGCAGCATTACGCTTAAATCCAGATTCAAAGAGACTTGTCACGACTAGGTCTTCTTGAATGCAAGTGTGGTTATTAATTTACATGTGGTCAATATTTCCTAATAAAAGTATGTAGAAAAACATTAATTCAGCTAGAAAAATTAGTAGTCAAAGTCATTTTTCAAGCAATGTGTGAGTGAGTGTGTGTGTGTGTGTGGTAGAGCTGTTAGTTAAAATATTACCATGTTTAAGTGAAGCAAAGGACAAGCTGTTGCCCATGATTGAATGGCTTGAAGAAATTTAGTACACTGTCTGTGTTTGCATTTGTATGCATACCTGTGTCTGTGTATATGTGAAGGTGGGCAGTATGTAGATTGACTTCGCAAAAAGCCATTACTGACAAAGTGAGGAAAAAAACCACTGGCGTGGTGGTGGTGTGCTTCATTTGTGCTCACCTGAGTATTCTACAGCTCATTTTAAAACGGGGTTAATGCAGTAGCTCACTTTGTTGTGATGGACAGTGACCTTTTAATAGAGGTGTCTGAAGCTCTTTGAGGTTTTAAGTCTATTAGTTAAAGAAACAGTATAATGTATTAACAGGCACCAATGAGGAGGAGGTGGTCTGAGTCTGTAAAGGTTATAGAAATGTATTGTCTGAGCATTTGAGAATAAAAAGTACAGTATCAAATAGTAAAAAAATCTGTGAACATACACTCTTAGTTTATTAGGTGAACCTAATGTAGCTAAAACTGATGCAGTCTAGTGCAAAAATGCAATAAATCCTCCCTGTATGAAGGTTAGTATGTTTGAAACTGTGTTGATTCAACTTTATGGTCATTTTGGAGGCTCTAGTTTGTGCTGCTGTTGAATAGTATTGCGTTATACTGAGAGGTGTTTCTAACATTTTGGCCACCCCATTATATCAATATATGGCTTTCTATGAATGGAATCAGTGGTAGTCAGAGTCCTAACCTGTGGTAGTATTGTGCCTAGTGCTGACTATTTAGTACAATAAATAATATCTAGTTTAAAAAATCTCAGCATAAAATAGTGTTATTTCAGAATACATTCATGGTCAGTAATAGTGGAGAGACATGATGTCAAACACTAAAGCGAGACAGTAGCTACATTTCCATCCACATTCAGCACAAAATGTAATCAAATTTCCTGAAAATCGACAAAGTTAAATGTGAATTAAAGTGCGTTTTCACCCACTGCTGTCATGCAACTATTAGGAGTTGGGTAAATCGAGATAAACAGTTGGGTGTGTTGATTCTCCAGTCAGGTGCCATTAAACCATCGCAGAAGATGAGGGTGCCAGTCAAACCTCAAACGATGGAAAACTGTGTGGAAAACATGATGGAAATATGTTTGTTTCATGTATTACTGGTAGTTTAAGGAAATTTACAGTCTTTGTTTTCGTTTGCTGCCATTTATCATCTCTGTTCTCTGTCTGCTTCATGTACACAAAAACATTTCTGCGGTATTTTGATTTTTTTTTTCACATTTGCGGTGTCTCAAGTTTTTTTAGCGCACAAATTGAAACATGCGCATAAAAACAGGTGGACGGAAATGTACTTTATGTAACTTTTGAAAGAAGAACTAACACATTCTTCACTTTAAATGAAGAAGAAAAGATAAAAACTGAAATGCACCTTTCCTTAATTTAATACACTTCAATACATGTTTTGCCGATACAACCTTTCTTGGTCTGGTATGACCAGTAGCTAATTTTATTGGCTAATCTTAGCAAAAATCATTTAGATAGTTATGTCTGTGTAACATTTCTGAGTGTGTCCACTGACCTGATGACTCCTCTCTACTTGTGTTACTGTTACACTTGTGTTTTAGCATTATCTTTATTTTATTTAATTGTCACTGGTGGCCACAGTGGTTGCTTCTCAGCAAAAGTTACACAGTCTTCATAAACACTTCCATCGGATAACAAGTCTTTTTGTCTTTGTGTGTCACTCTGAATGTGAATTATTTCTACACCCAACTAGCAAATCCAAACAAGAAGTCAAGTATTAGATTTCTTTTGAATTGTAAGTTCATGAATGGATTCATTCATGTTTTACCCAGAGACAGGAAGTACTAATGAAGGAATTGTTTGCTTTTAAAGGTCTGTTCTGTTGGTCTGACCCTCCATGTAAACATGTAAAGATTTCTGCACCGGAAATGGTGTAAACTGTTTTTTTAGGCTGCTATTGTGGTTTTGATGCCTCAGACCTAACATTAAATCCACTCCTAAAGCCATTTGAACACACACACACACACACACACACACACACACACACACAGGCACACACTCGCCTTAGAGACAGGCAGCATCTCTGCCAAAAGCAGGCGGCCGCTCTGTTCACAGTAAATGATTTCTCATTTGTTGAGCTGTCAATCAAGATGTGTTCTGTCAAAAAAGAAACTAATTTCATACTTGGCCTCTGTGAATCATAATGGTGTGAGAGCTGCACTGAAATTGACTGTGTTTAGAGGAGGAGATTTGCAGAATAGAGGAAATGTGCCCTGAAAATAAATGCGGTTACAAACCATTTACGCGTTCACATTATTTGTTGTTTTTATTCGTACAACAAATGAAACCGGTAAAATGGCCGAAACCTAGTTTTGGCATGGTGTGGTTGTCATAACAACAAGGGTTTTCAGATTAGCTTTAGTACTGTAAATGTGATTTTGCTCGAGAAACCACTGGCCCAGTTCAAACAGACAGAAAACAGTCACACATTTCCAAATGCCTCGCTCTGATGGATTCCTTCTATCTTCCTGGACAGAAAGAAATGTCATTAAATACCAAGGGCACAGGGACACGGTATCTGGATTGCATTCTGTGGATTGAGATTTCTGCTGATAGCGATAGTATGTGTGATGTGGTACAATAATTGTCTCTTATCTAAAATGAAACATCTAACTGTGTTGCCACCGCAGAGGATGCTAGTGAGGAAGGAACCAGACTAAAGCACAATAAACAGTTGCTCAAAGGAAAGTGATTTTTTTTTTTTTATATCTTGCATTATGCATTTTATTTGTCCATGCTGGGTTTGCTGAACATTCCCACTGCCTCTGTAATTACACATTCACTGATTACTGGTTACTTCGAGTCAAGCAGTTGAAAACCAAGTGGCTTGTTCAGCGGTGTACTGAAGAGAAGACAGGGCGTGTTTTCTTGGTTTCTGATATAAAGGAGTCAAATATTAAAGGAATAGTTCGACATTGTTGGAAATGCGCCTATTCGCTTTCTTGCCGAGAATTAGATGAGGAGAACGACTCTCATGTAAGGTAGACATGAAGCTACAGCCAGCAGCCGGTTAGATTAGCTTAGCACATAGACTGCTGTTGTTTGTTCAATCTGTCCAGAAATCTAAGTGTAAAAATAACAAACTCCATTTTTAGGGGAGGCGGAGGGATATTTCTTGGCTGAGAACAGTAACTTTCAAGAGTCACGCCTGGCAACTGCTCCAAGCCAAGAAGTAGTCCTCACGTGGATTAAACAAGCAAGATGCTAATTTGTGAGGTTTACAGGTGCTAGTAGGTGGATTTAGTTACCTTTGGACAGAGCCAGCAGGCTAGCAGTTTCCCCCTGTTTCCAGTCTTAATGCTAAGCTAAGTTAACTGGCTGCTGGCCGTAGCTTCATATTTACCGTACAGACGTGTGTAGTGGTATTAATCTTCTCATCTAACTCTCAGCAGCTAACCAGCAACTGGCTCCAGCGAATACGTGTATTTCCCAAAATGTCAAACCATTCATTTAAAACTAAGAAGAATTTATCTTCTTTTGAGTAATTATTAAAAGGTATCAACCCTCACAGTTTTTCCAAGCGCCATGTTAGCATCGTTCATTGTGTTTTCTTTTTTCTGAACAAAGTTTAACATCCACAGAACACAACAGCACAGCTGATGAGGGGGAGATATTTTACAGCCTCACACTCTTCCAAGGATCAAGAGGACAAAGGAAGAAGGTATACTTGTAGGATTTAAAAAAAAATCTATTGAAGCACTTATACTTGGCTCTCACTGCAAGATTTTCATCGTTTTTATTTTGTCATTGAAGTCTATTCATGATTTTTACTCCCATCAAGGCCTTCAAAACTTTGAAGATCCAAGAAATAACAACAGCTAAAATGTTTCCATGACTCTCCTGGATTCTGAATAGTATCAGCCTTCGTAATAGTGACTCACAAACCCAGAAATCTGAATGACTTCAGCAGTGAATTTCAATAGTTGTGTTTCAGGATTTTATTCTCCTCCCTTTGGCACTTCATCTTCGGGGAAGCGTCGCCATCTCGAGCGCCGTTCCATTATTGAGAAACCTCAAGTGGACTTAAGTGACATTGACCCTCAAGGACAGAGGGGCCGAGAACAATGATGTACACTCGAGGAGCACATCTTACCCAGAAAGCATTGTGATGTTTTATCATTTTCATCACTTTTCTGAGAAACTTTCATCATCATTCGTTCTGTAATTGTGTTGTTTGTTAAATGCTCCCTCAGACGTTTCCCCTCCTCACTCTGAAAATGTCCACGTATGATGTAGGTTCGTATCGCTCAGTGTCAAAGAGAAGTGAAGTAATGCATGTTAAATGAGCACTGGGACACATTGCATGTCTGGCAAGGATACGATGACTTCATGAGGGTTTTTCAAAGTAAAAGAATGAAATACAGAAGGTCAGGCAAAGTCATGTAGATAAACAAGCTACTGGTTAAATCATTTGAATAAATGTCTTCTGATGTAGTAAGAATAACAAAAAAAATGTTGACAGCAAAGATTAAACCACCAAACACCACATCAAAAATCAGTTTAGAAGACTTTTAACTTTGGAGAAAAGACAAAACTATATAGAAATGTTCTTTTCATTTCCTGACATTTGTCACATGGATTCATTCTTCTGTCTCACCAGTCAAAATTGGATATAATAATAATAATAATATGTGATCAGAATGCTACTTGCTGCAGCTACTGCAGTGGACTAATAACTAGACCAACTGTATGTCAAATTGAGTCAGAAGTTGATTATTGTAGTCATGCTGAAATACTCTTTACTGCTGAGAGTTACACTGTTCCAAGCAGTGAGCTGCAGTCATTATCTGGCTCCATGGCTTTCACAGTGGTGCTATTCTTCTCTTCCACATCCTCGCTCCATCTTTTTAAATGAACCACTCGTATCCTTCAAGTGCCATCTCAATCAAACTTTGAAGTCAAAAGAAAAAGGCGAAGGCGTTTTCAAAATAAATAAATAAATAAAACGCTGCCATAGTGACCAGGTTAAACTGAAATGTGCGGGTCTGAGGAGCGGCTGGGTTCTCGATAATTCTGGGACCAGGGGAATAAAAATGTCCTTTAATGAAAGCACTCAAGATGATGATGGAGCCGAGCACTGGCATTAACTTTGATTCTGGGAACATGTTGATTGGACTTGGGCTTCATGGAAATGGAGCAACCAAATACACCCTTTAAATCCAACCTCAACAACAGGAGGCTGATTCTACTATTGTGGGAGTATCCAGTTTGAGCTGGCTTTGTGTGCATGTGTATCTGCACATGTGTTGTTGTTTTTTTTTTGTATCCGCACACACAAGCAGAGACATCAGGAGCACTTGATAAGCTGTGATATCTTACACCCTTGTCTCTGCTTGCATGTGCACACAAGCACATATGCACCTTTTATTTTTAGGGTGGCTGCCTTGTGGCGGGGTCAAGCAGGGTGCCAAAGGACTTCAATGAGAAGGACATAGCTCAAACTCCAAGTATGTTTCCACCGTGCGTCCATCACCATCCGGCTGACAGCTGACCCAAACGCACACCACCAGGTTGTCCGCAGCACATACAGGCATGTGCCCGTGTCACTGTGCTCTCGAGTTCATCTGCAGGCATCTGCTTTTGAACATAGCCCAACAATGTTAATGACAGGGTCTAAAGGGGGTGGGATTAGGTAGGGAATGATGGCTGGTGATAGGCCTTGCAGCACACAAACAGGACCTAAAGGTGGAGAGGATTTGACATGTAGGAGTGATACAACATGTTCCTTTGACCCCTCGAACTATTTATCTCACTCCAAGTGGCTGCTATGTGGTAGAAGGTTTTAATAGAACTGTTTATGGATATACATTATCATTGTTTCAAGGCTGTAAAAATGCCAGTAGGTGTTTTACAAAGACTTTAAGGGAGGTCGTGCAAAATGTAATTTCACTGGACAAAACGAGCAAATAATAGAACAGCAAAACTGTTCCTTTAGACTTTAGTCATAGGACAACAAAAGCAGGCCCTTTTTGAAGGGGTGCTTCACAGATTTGACACATAAAGACCAGTTTACTCGTCATGGGGAGTTGTTGTATATTGTCCGTTGTGGCTTTAGAGGGAGCCTACTAAAGCCTGAGAAAATAATCCTGATGATGGCCACATTACAATCTGGAGGTGTGGAGTTTGAAAGACATGGGCTTTTATGAGGAAGGGAGGTTCTGAGATAAACACTCTCTTTTTTTAAAGATGTCTTGCAAGTCCCCCAATTTCTTCTGAAGTGCAATATGGAGTACACCTTTACGATCTGCTCTGTTGTTACACTATTCAGTATAGAGCCCAAATCGGCCAGGCAGATTGGCTGATATTAGCTTATGGTAGATATTTTGGTGTTGCTGTATAAGTCAGCTGATACTTAACAAGAAACTGCAGTACAGAAATGCCGTATACCGTATACTGTATGTTTTTAGGTATAGTTTAGAAACAATGACAGCATTAAACAGTCTGTTTATAAGAGAGCGCTGACAAGTTAATGTGCCACTCACTCAGTACATATTGCAGTCACAAATTTAAGGAATCCTTATCAGAAATGTTTGTTTATATTATGTCTTAATGTTTAAAAAAAAAGGAATATAGGTTGATATATCATATTTGATATATTTTTGAACAATCAATATCAATATTGGTATTGTCAGGCTCTACTGGGAATATGACCTACTGAGCATAACAACTTGAAATTAACTTTAACACCTTTGGAAATGCTGCATTATCCTGTAAATTTTAACTGCAGCCATAAAGTGCTACACTTCTACACTCAGACGCCCTTTGTGCGGCTTTAAAAAGTTAGTCATCGTGTCGGTTTAAGCCAATGCAGTCTTTATATTTTACATTTCAAACAGTTTCATACCGTGCTGCCGTCGTTCTGCTAACGACTGATTTCATTTGTCGGTCGGTATCTCAGCCTCGCAGGCGGCGGTGGCACGGCGCGCGCACATTGCGTTACCCGCGCGGTTTATCTTCTCCCGACTGGCTCGCGGGACTGAGACGCCCGCAGCTGAGCTCGCGCTGTAATCTGCGACGGCTGGAAATGGACAGCGACAACGGAGGAGCCGCGAAACCGTCCGACACAGGTAGGAAAACGTTTTTAATCTGTACGTGTCGAGGCTGTTTTTTCTGATGTCTGTCGACTAAATGTTTCTACAGTGTTTTTCTCTCTTGTAATGAAGTGAAAACTCAGTTATTGTGGGTAAAGCAGTTCGTACTACACGAACGATAAATCACTTTAATATCCTTCATCAATCCCGTAAGGACGACAGGGTGTCTGTAGGTGTGTTACTTTTCTAATATCAACATAATATTTCCTCAACGCACGCTGTGTTGCCACACAGCTGTAGCTAAAAAAATAATGTGGTTATACTGTAGTTTTTGCTGTAAATGTCTGAGGAACCTTTGTGACAGGATGCAAACATGTTTGCATCCTTGAACTGTTAAGTTCCCAGTAACGTTTGATGTCTTACATTTTCTAGGGTACAAAAAAAATGCTATTTCACATGTACACACATTAAGTTATTCTATTGTTTTTTATTTATTTATTTATCGTTGTTCACTGTACAAACTTAACTTTTTAAAAGTGAATTTCTTGTGGTCTTCCTGTTGATGAAGGTCAAATGTTGTTAATGACGTTAATGAATGGAGTCATTTAAACCTTCAAGGATCTGTTGGCTCTGCCCACAAAAGTCTCAGTCAAGGTGTGTTTGTGTTCCCATGCACCTTTTCACACTGTCGCCCTGCATGTGTGTATGTGTGTATGTGTGCAGATGCTTACTTGTGTCATCCGCCTGAAGTATTCTGTGGAAGAAGTTGGAAATTAGAGGTAGACAACTTTAACTGTAGGCATAACAAAAGACACTGCAGGATTTTTCATAGTGTCCATTTGACAAATATGTTACCAGTCTGTTTTCAACGCTTCTTCCTTTTCTTGTGCAGCAGTGCCATCTTTGCTTTTTAAAGAGCCAATTAAATATCCTTAGTCCTTCACAACTTCTTTCTTAAAGTACTAGACATATCTAGGGCGGCTGTAGCTCAGGTGGTAGAGCGTGTTGCTTATTAATCGCCTGGTTTGGTGGTTCGATCCTCTTTGAGGAAGACTGAACCCCAAATTACTTCCCGTGAGTATATGTGTGTGTTTTGGGGGGGAGCACATTAGGGATTTCTGGCAAGGTGGTACCTCCAAGGTGCATGAGGGAGGGAAAAAGTCTGAAGAGGTCAAAACTCTCCAGCAACACTTGTAGTATACAGAACATCTTTATTGTTTCGGCTTATTTCGGCTTGCACTTCTCCTGTTTATGGACCAATATGGTGGCTATTATTGGGCACTCCCCTTACCTCTCTGCCACTTAGGGAATGTGATTGGCCTGAAGCCACATGACCGTCTATGTGTAGGTGCCGCATTGGCTGATATGTATGTGTAAGTATGTATTTTAAGCTTTTTTAAAGGTGCTCTCATCTCATTTAAATGTTCTTTGTAATGTGTTTTATGCTGACCCTGATGAAGGCCACAAGCCAAAACGCGTTGGTTTGACAATAGAAAAGAAGAAGAAGAAAAACAGTGAACTCAGTGATTGCTGGTTATTTCCTCGATCAATATATTGATTGTTTGGTCTATAAATTATAAGAAAATAGTGAGAAATGGCATGATAATTTCCTAAAGTATTTGTTTTGTCTGAGCAACAGTCCAAAACCTAAAGGTATTCACTTTACTATCATTGACGACTAACAAAACAGCAAATATTTACAATTCAGAGGCTGGGATCACTGAATATTTGGTGTTTTGCTAAATAAAAATTATGTAAACAAGTACTTGATTATTAAAGTCATTACTTAAAGCCGTTTTCTATTGATTGACTAATTGAGTAATTGACTTATAGTCTCAACTACACACATGTTGGATCATCGTATGTGTCAGCCTTGCTTGTCATATTTCAGTCTGTGCTTTTTCCTATAGACGTGTGCGTCTCACACTGTCATTACTGTGAGTGTTGCCATGGCATACTCGGCTGCTACTCAATTCAAGCAGAGTAGACCCACTTAAACACCCAGCACTGGCCACATCATCATCTTCTGCATCCTCTTTAAATGACCTTGCTCTCCTCCGTCCCCCTCTGCGTCAGCTTCAAACCTAAATGGCCTGAAATGACACCCGCCTGCCTGCCAAACACTGCCGCATCGCCGAAGAGAGGTTCTTTCCAACTGCATGCAAGCAGTCATTTTCGCTGTGAACAAAAGGTCCTTGATTCATCAAATCCCGCACCTCCTACTGCCCACTCTCCAGAGTGATGCTGTAATTTTCGCTAGCACTCCCCCTGCGTGAGCCTGGGGGAGTTTGTAGTTTGTTTTTTTTTTGTACCCTGTGTGATTCTGTTGTGCTCTTAGGTGTGTTCACAGCTGGGCCAGACTCCAAGCAGCATGAAGACTCAAATTCATAAGACGAGCTTTCTAAAGAAAGGCAAAGCTGACTATTTATGGTTCATGCATGAGATAAACTACACATGTTACATTAAAATGTTTAAGGAAACGGACTGATAACAGCTCGCTCACAACAGGCAAGCAAAAAACGGAAAATTGAAAGGCAATAGGTGATTGTTTTGAGGCTGCTTTTAAAAGAAGTGACACGCTAAGCACATCTCAAAGGGCAATTTCAATGACTAGGAACATAAAAAATTCAGTTTCACCAGACCAGTGCTGAATGATCTGAGATGTCTGGTAAGCTTATAGCTTTTACGCAGGTACAACAAATTGTGGTTCAAGGCCACCCAGTGCTTTATGGTCAGTATACAATAAAAGTATTCTTAAAGGCAATTATAGGGAGCACTGGAGAGCAAGAGCTGCCAAGAAATAAGCCAAACTTACCTGTCTTACCTGCCCAGAGCTTAATATTTACTGTGTGGGTTCAGTGGCTCATTTAACAAAAATTATTTGAGCATTTCTTACATACGCAGATTGCAAATGTGCGCTCTTACATGTAAAGCTGAATCAATTAGTTGATCAGCAGAAAATTATGGACAACTGTTGTGATAATCGAATAATCATTTTTAAAGCAAAAATACCAAGCATTCATTAATGTCCCAGCTTCTCAATTGTAAGATTTTATTTTTTAGGGTTTTTTAGGTCTGAGTTCAAAGAGTTTTCAGAAACATGATTTTAAGCAAATGTTTCTTTTAGTCTGCATTGGCTCTTAAAGAATAAGGCTGTCAATAGACAAGATTTTTGTTATTGTCGCCAAACCCATGAAAAGACCACAACCAGCAATGTGTTAGTCCATCTCTCAAAACTCTGTGACTTCTCCAGCCTGTCTGTGGCCCTTTGTTCGTACTGAAGAAGTAAATCTTTAAAAACAGGTCCAAAAAATTTAATTTTTTTTTAAAAAAGGCGCAATAATTTCTCTAAACAGCTGGGCACTGTAGGTTTTAGCAAACATTACTCAAACAGGAGTAAATAGTGTATTCGTTGGGGACCGTTTTCAGCTGCAGGATGGTGTGTGTGTGATCGACTCGATATAACCTACAGTGCCAAGTTCATCATAATCTCTGATATGATGGGAAGATGGGTCACTCCAACTATCTGCAGGTATCTTTCTACAATGGTTTAAGTTCAAATGTTTTAGATTCACAGATAAATCAAAACATTGATCTATAGATTAAAAAAAAGAGACTTCATTGGAGTTATGAATGTGTGGCTTTACCCTTGTTTTCCTTATGTCTACCTGCAGGGCCAGCATCTCACTAGTGTGCATTAGTGTGTGTTTTCCTTCAGTTCTTCAGGTTCTTGTGCTGTCAGACCCGAGATCTAGCACCACCACCCTGCACCTGGCAATAGGTCACATTCACAGATTACTTCTATCCCAAACACTGGTGATCAAGTTGAGTGACCAGCCTATCTTTTTTTTTTTTTCTCCCTCTCTAACTTTCTCCCCCACCTCAGAGCGTTCTCCTATGTACTTTGGCATTTGGCTGCTGCCGTCTGTCTCAGTAAAAACCATCAGCTGTGAAATTGAGAATAATCATGTGGAACGAGATTGGGATGGGAGCAGCTTGAGCTCCAGCCCTTCACTGTTGATGGACTCATGGCTCCTGCTGATAAAGTCCACCAAGGATTGAACAATCACCCACAAAACATTTTTTTTGTTGACGTGTGAGGAATATTACTTTTTGTCGTCGGCGTGACCCGGCAGACATTTCTCTGGCGTCACTCTCAGGCCTTTAGTGTCAGGGTGGTAAAACGGCCCGTAATTACCCCGAGCCGCTAAGGAGATATCCCATTGGTAGTTCCAAATACTATTTAACCACCATGGGATGTGGCATTCCTAATGGCTGTGTTATTAATATTCCACTGAAAGTGTTCAAGTTTGACTAATGCATTGCTACCCATGAAAGCCAACTGGCACACAAATCTCTCTGTTTTTATCTGAAGAGCCCCAGGATAGTTGGCAAGATACAATGCAATTGTAATACACTACTATAAAAATCAAAACAGTCCCAACACTAACATTGTCCTGAAACCACATGAGAAAAATACAAAAAACCTGCAGTTGAGTAGCTACAACAGAAGTACATTATCATATGTGTAATATATGAAAACAGTAGGATGAAGTGTGATAATCACATTATCTGAGCTGTGCTGTCAGAGAAATATCATTGTATGCTAACTTGAGATATTTTAATAATATTACAAATTATATAAAAGAGTTTATTAGATAAAAGAGGTCCAGATGACAAACATGTCACCAAAGTCCCTGTAGGAATAATATGTTAGGACTATTATACAAGGCTTGAAATAATAATCAAATTGAATGCTGTGCTCTTAGAAACTGAATCAGTAGGCTGTCAAGGTTATTTATCAAACATAACCTCTTGTTTTGTCTCTGTAATAACCTTTTCTTTACATCCTGAATAATGCAAACCAAAATTACAGAGAGCAGAGTACATTGAGGTCACAGGTCAGTAGCGCTGAATAAAATTACAGTTTTAATACAGTTCCAGTAGCACGCATCTAGCGCTGCCTTCTAAATACAGAAAATAACACTTCAGAGATACAATTAATTAAAATAAAGCCAGTTTGACGTTGTGGGAGAATCTTTTTGTAAGAGAGGTAAACCTGATTTAATCTGTCTGATGTCTGCTTGATCTCAACAAGTCTAATGTGAACTGACCATTTTTAACATTATGTTAAGATTTACAGTATAGTAGCTTATGGCTGGTATACAAACCCAAATGTTAATATTTTAAACTAAGCTCATCGTTTTAGCATGTACACAGCTGTCAACTTTACTCAAACTTGACTTGAATCTTTTGCTCTATGGATAAACATTCATGTGTATCACCCACAAACTAGAGGCCTTAGTTTAAAAACCACTTTGTCACTTAAAAAAAAAAAAAAAAGCAGGAAAACGAGATATCACACTGAAATCACAGCTTGTTGAACACTGTTCTTGGCATAAGAAGGAATTATAAATATGATCAATTTCATCATCTATTACAGTTTATGGAAGAAAAATAATAACAAATACTGCAATAATTATATAACACTTCAATACAAACAATTGTTAATCAGGCTTAAAAAATGTTGCTAGACTGTTTCCCTTTCTCCCAGTCTTACATGACACCCTGTGAGGTTGCAGCTGCTTGTCTCTTTCAGAAAATATATGTAACATTAAAACATGCTCAGTCTTACTTGCGATAATTTATGAAGGTGTTTTTCACTGCAGCTGTGTGACTGTTGGGTTTCCCAGAGGATGGGCTACATTCAAGACAACAGCAGTGCGTTAGAAATACTTCATCAGGTTTGAGGTATTTACCTCCTTTTGAAGTAAATTGCTTTTCTACAGATATTGCTTACAGCAGGGTGGTTTCCAGCCTCTTAAAGGTGCAGATGGAGTTCACCACCTGCTCTGTGACATCTAGGACCACAGGTCTTAAATCAGTCAGGGCGATCCACCAATAGGATCGGCCCACTGAGCTTCAGACACTCCCCTCCCCATGGTAACCTCAGTCTGTTGGATGTATCACAGGTTTCATTTCTCTAATTTCACATTACATCTTCAATAATACTCATTTAATGCCATTTTCAGGTGGAAATCAGATTTTTGATGTTCTACTTGTTGTAACCTAAAGTTAAGAATATATAACTGCGTATTTATGTAGCTGAGACTTTGTCAAAGATAGTTAGATTTTTTAGTTTAGTGAGTTTTAACTTAAAATAAATAATAATATGGAATGATGGACTTGCATTATGCAGATTATTTTCTTTAATGAATAATCTTTTGATTATTTTCTCAATTAAATAAATCTTTAGAAAATTGTAAAAATGACCATTGCAATTTTCCAGAGCCCAGGTGATGTCTTCAAATTGCTTCTTTTTTTTTTTTTTTTTTTTTTTACAACCAACAGTCTGAAACCCAAAAATATTCAATTTAAAATGATCATACAACAGAGAAAAACAGAAAATCCTCAATTTTGAGAAGCTAGAACCATAAAATATTTGGCATCTTAATCAATTACCCAAATAGTTGCCGATTAATTTCCTGTCTAATTGATAAATGACTAATTATTTTTATGTTATAGGATATATACAAAGGAGAGTGATAGAAAATATAGGTGGGAGAAAAAGGGTGCCTATGATCAATACTGTTAAAGCCAGAGTACTGTGGTCTTGCGTTCACCAGTGCAGCCATTTTCTACCCGGGATTGTATTGTTGCACCCCCTGCCTGTGTTGTCACCACACATTTCCTCCGCATGGAAAAAGTGACAGTTAAGACAGCAAATGCACTTCTGTCTTCCTTCTGTGTGACTAATTTCTCTAACATCAATAATAATTTGAAATAGACTGTCGGTGAAATTACAAAGCACGGTCACCCTCAAAGGAAGCTCCCACCAGTAAGTGTGCAGCATACGCCTTATCACAACCAACTGCTCTTCCCAAACCTCCCCCTCTGAGCCTCACCTCAGACACGCTGAAATGGATTTCTGCTTAAGTCTTCCATCAAAGACGTAATGGCTCTCGGGCTGTGTCATTACAAGTCAGATGACAGTCTCCTTCACACAGTGCCAGCTTAAACCTGCCTCTGGACTGATAACTGTGATCTTTATTTGGCTGCTTAGAAGCGAAGACAGGGCAAAGCCACCTCCGCGACTCTCTACTGATCCCTCCTAACAAATGTCTGTCAGTTGGAGCCAAGGGCAAAAATGTCACAATGCCCACAAAAGATCGATATAAGACATGCCATGACAACACAAGCAGGTCAATACTGGGCTGAAATAAACCGAAAACTGAAGAGAGACGGCTCTCTGTCTATAAGTTAAATGTTTGGTTACACCTTCTGTAAGTGGTTTTCACAGCTCATATATCACTACATTGACAGCATGAATCATCTCCCCTGAGGCTGGATTCGAGGACTGTGTATAAAGATGGACGACGCGTCTCCACCTCCTCCCACTGTACAAAAATGAAGCCACAATATCCCGGATAGGGGCTCTGCCATCTTGCGCTGGTAACGTCATTTGGAGCCAGAGTCTGCGCAGTAGTGATCCGCGGTGGAGTTGCGGTAACAAGTTCCCGCCTATACACCAGGGTATTTTTCCAAAATGCTGGCGCTTAAGTTAGCAATACCGAAAAATGATATTTTACATATCACTTTTCAACTTCACTGTTCTGAAAAATAAGGTTTATGCTGGCTTATATGTAGACGCCCACCCTGGCCAAATGTATGTAACATAGCCCCACTGATGGATAGTTGCTCTTCAAAATGTCCCCATCATATGGACCAAGGGATGGACAGACACCTTGAGGGCTGTGTGGGGAGTCGAACTGTCGTACGGTCCATTACCTCTCCATTCCCCGGTGGCTGTATTGCAGGTACAGGTTCAACACAGCAGGCAGCATTGTGAAAATGTTTCTCTGTGTGTGTGTAGTGTGTATATAGGTGTGTATTCCCACATATGTGTGTGTTGTCTGTGCACGCACATATACCTGTGTGAGGATGTATGATTTGACATGACCACAGAGAAATGGAATATAACGGATTTATAATGGACATGAACAGAATAACTCAGAAACAGTATTCTGTATATTTGTGTGATTTTTCTTTTTTTTTTTTTTTGCTCCTCGGTTTTCCTTGTATCAAATAGCTTTGCATCCTGCCCGATTTGTCATGCAGTCTCTTATTCTGAAATAATTTTTCTTGTTGTGCCTCCATTAAATGGCGTGTTATATTCTCTCTAATGGCTATTACTGCTGAACACAAAAGACCAGTCAAGCAGGCCAAATTAAATGGCCGTTAATTGAAGGAGCCATTATAGCTTGGCTCTGCTGCTTAGTGCTGTCTGTTTCAGTCATGACTGAATCACAGGGAGCTGATGGTGAAGCCTCTGGACTGCTATGTCCACTGACAAGTTATGATCATCAGTCATCTGACTAAAATGACATTTTCAACCCCTTTCACATTGTTTTCACATTGTCATTCGATACAATGTTGTGATAAAAGCATTGATCACAGCTGCTTTAAGCAAATTGAATTAATCCTTTTCAGTAACACACATCTAGTAAACCATCTCACTGCAATCACAGCTCTCGATCACAGTGAATCAAAGACTGAACACATGAATTGCATGGTGGTGGACTGGAAGTTACCTGAGGAATTGTCGCGCTATGGTACAAACTAAATCAAAGAATGTAAACAGTTACCGTGGGAATATAATTAAAGCACGATAAGGCCTGAGTGTTGTGGTTGTGCTATCAACGGGTGAAATCCAATACTCCTATAAATCCAGACCTTGTAAAGTCTACACACCTGACTCAATGCGTTACAATACGAGGTACACTTTCCCTAGGAGGGCGAAATCTAACAGATACCTGAGATCATTTGTTCTTCAGCTGTTAGGTTTTTAAACAAGCTGTAGGTCTCTAGTTACTCCACAGACATTTTAACAAGGCCTGATAGATTCCTAGTGTTAGATTCCACTGCATTTTATTATGATGACTTCTACTGTATGTTATAAGTATATATGTCTTTTATTTATCTATTGCATGATGTGTGCGGGTTATGTTGACTACTGTTTGCAAACCAAATTGCCCCTCGAGGACAATAAAAACTATCCAATCCAATTAACGCACGTCTTCTGGACTACTTTGCACATTGCAAATATTCTTTTCAAAGTTCATACTGTGAACCTTTGCACATTCCCTGGTAAATATATCCCTGCACAAAACTACACAGCTCTTTCAGTTTTTAATAAGTCATATTTTTTATTATGTTTATAATAATTTTTAATATCTTATTGTCAATTTTCTATTTATGCTCCTTGACTTACAGTACTTGTTTTTTCTTTATATTTTCTACTTACTATGTTTATTGTTATATGCCAATACACCAAAGCAAATTCCTTGTATGTGAAAACTTGGCAATAAACCTGATTCTGATTCTGTGCTGTTGGTATAGATGGCAGAACTGCCATTAACTTCTTGCATAAATCCAAACGCCTCATTCAGTGAGGCCATGAATAATATTACATTGTGTTGGTAATATTTTAATACAACAGACTATAAAAATAATTCAGGTAATTGCGATTAATTAAGAATGTGATTCAAACTGGTTTATTTGTTCAAAAAGCTATCCAGGTGCTTCTCCTTGCCCTACCACCTTAAGGAACCACTGAGATAATTCAGGCAATTAAACCCATTATACCTTGGGAGTGCACCTAATTAAAAGTTGATCTAATTCAGCCTGTCAGCCTGCCGATACGAGTCAGCACAGATAACAACTTGGAGGATGGATGAAGAGAGGGAATGGGAGCGAGAAAGAGAAGTGATCTTATCTGCAGTCATTTGTCAATGTTGGGATGATTTGCTCCAGAAATAAGAACACCATTGAATTTCTTCACCATGTGATTAGATACCTCAGCAAGTCTCATTGAAGTGAGAAGTAATCTAAAGTCTGGCTGAATAATTACTAATGCACGTAGGCAATAATCAACATAACACGTTGGATAACCTACCTCTTACATTGGAAGCAGTAAGTCTGCTGCCACAGTACAATATGAGATTAATTACTGTAGTTCAGCAACAATTCCTCTATTTAAACCCTCAATATCTGAGCACCAATGGGGGAAAATTTTTCATCTATAATACAGGACAAAGAACAGAAACAAATCCTCACATTTGAGCAGCCAATAGAATAACAAAACAATAAATAAATTATCAAAATACTTGCCAGTTAATTTTCTGTCAGTTGACTAATTGTTTAATAATCTCAGCTTTAGACTGTATCGCTTTGTCACTTGTTTAAATTGTTTCTATCAATCTAATTTTACTTAGACACACCTTATCATACACAAGCTACCTGATCCAAATCCTGAAGGCCTTGGTTCAAAACTGTTATTGATATGATATGAATGAAAAATTGAACGCGATCCTGAAATTAACATCTCACTCTGTTGCAGTTGTTGGATCTGCAGAACTCAGTCCACTCCCGGTTGTACAGCAGTGTCACAGAGTGATGCTTCCTCCCTCACAAATGATCTTTGGCCGAACACAAGACACATGCTGCACAAAGCACTTTAACCAGACAACAGACAGTTGTCCTGTTATCAAGTTACTCATGAAATTAAAGGTAATTAGCGACAGCTGATATGACCTACTGAGAAGCTGCTGTTGTGAATGTTTTGTCCTCTGCTCTCTGCTAATGATAATTAGCATCGTAGCTTAGTCAATCCATGCATTTTGCAAGCTGCACTCACTGGTTCTCCCAAATAATTTTTCACATTCACACACTCAAATTTCCACTCGCATATGCAGTGAAATGCTGCACTGTAGAGCCCGGCTGTCATTAAGGAGAGCAGCACTGCAACACAAGCAGGCTGAGATAGACAAAACACAGTAGAGTACAGAAAGGATCATCAGCATTTGATCCATTAAGATATGCCTGGATCGCCCCTGATACTGATCCTTAGTATTGGCTCGGGACATCTCTAATGTTAATGCGGTAGTTGTTTTTCACTGATAAACTGATCAACTTAATATTAGATGATGATGTAATGGCTATATGTGTATATATCATGTAAAGATGGACAACATGACCGCTCCCCAAAAGTGAAGCGAAAACGTCTCGATCGCCCCCTGGTTGCTGGCTGCAGTATAGGTCGATGGTTTCTGTCATTTTAAGTTCTTGTCACGCTGATGTTTGTTCAAGTGTTCGTTTTTCTGATAAGTTTGGTTTTAATTCGTTATTTGATGCTATAAAAAAGGGGGTGTCACATCATGACTGACAACTGTGAGTGTGCTCGCGATTGATTCAGGCGGGTGTATAGGCGGGAACTTGATACCGCGGCTCCACCACGGATCACTACTGTGCAGACTCTGGCTCCAAATGACGTTACCAGTGCAAGATGGCAGCTCCCATATCCGAGATATTTTGGCTTCATTTTTGTACAGTAGGAGGAAGTGGAGACGTGTCGTCCATCTTTATTTACAGTCTATCATATGTTTCTGCGACCCCATGGGGAAAAAAAATTGGCACCTATTGTAAATTACTACATTTCAAGTCTCTCCTATTGCTTATTCTTTGCCCACTTGATGCCATCTATATAAAGGGAATGTATATAACAACTGATGAGCTCGACATGGGCTAGACAAATAGAGATGGAAAACCACCCTGAACACATCTCTTAGTCATCCTCATTAGTCATCCCTGCCTCCATGCTTCCCTCCACCCACCTCCTGCTATCACTCCACATGGAAAGCATACGTTTCCCCTCCAAATGGAAGGATTTTCTACTTGGCTTGCCATCAGTTAGCATAAACATATTTAGCATTTTGCTGAAGTTCTAGAAACAGTGAGAATGTAACTTGGAGCCGAAGCTAAAAATGCACTTAAAGATGGAGACAGACTGAGATAAGGTGCATGTCTCTGTGATTGAGATGTCATGAGTCCCGGCTTCAGCCTGTATTATCAGTGTCACGCAGTTACTGATCTGAGAGCTGTCAGGAGCACGAAGCCCAAAGGGAAAACAAGCAGGAAGTGGCTTAACCCTGCTCTGCCATGGAGTCCTCTCCAAATGTAAACACGTGTTCACACCCATGTGTGGGTGCCAGGAGAAATGAATAGTCCTCAAATAGCTACCAGGGTTGTCTTGTTATCAAAGTTATTTTCAGAATTTAAATAATTGAGTGTAATAATGGACCCAACAACCCACTACCTTTTGACAGTTCAAAATAGACATTTGGCAAGCTGGTGTCTGGAGTAGTTATACGTTAAAGATGGAACATCTATTTATAAACAAGATACACTCGTAGGAGATAAGAGTTGTTCAGCCAGTCAGACACTGAAACCTTTGACTAATGACTTTTTCTCCATAAATGGCTCTTGACCCTGTTTTGACATTGTTCCAGAAGATACTTCTGAAAGTCATTTGAGATGTAGAGCTCCACCAAAACAGGTTTAAAGCAAGGAAGGTGAATAGTGGGCGCATTGAACTGTGAGTACAGGTATATGACAAACGAAGAAAAAAAGAGAGCTGGTCCGCACATTGAATATATTGCAAGCCCCCCAAATTGAATGAGGCAACGTTTTCGACCTTTAATGTCTTTGTCAGGCAACAAACGGAAAGCAGGCCACATACACGGACAAAAATGACAGCTAGGAGATCTGACAAAAAAACTCATCATCCTAAGACAATCTACTATATAAGTAAAAACACACCATTGTCCTAAAAAACAAAATGTGCTATGTTGTTATTATACTGTATGTAAGAAGAACAAATCTGTAAACAGTATAAATTTGGCTGAATAAACACATAAAACATAAAAAAGAATAATATAATCATTTTAAATGATTGCTTATTTTATATCATGTGATCTTCTAATTGTGGATGAAGCTTTCCTTTATTTGTGTGTGTGTAGGTATAGCCTGCTTTCCTAATTAAGTGTTGGTGAGTTTGCAGTGTCCAGCGTGCAGTCTACCTCTTTTTTTTCCCTTTTGTAAACAAACCCTTTCCCTTGCAATTTACATCTGGCTGTAATGTTGCTCAACAGGACCCAAAGTGCAGAGAACGCACCACAGCAGTTCAAAACCTTTCTCTGCTGAAGTCAACAAAAACAAGATAAGCCTCTGCCAGAATGGTTAGAGAAACTAACTACTAAGGCAAAACTGATCTAACACATTTCGTATTTTGAAAAGCGCTCATTTAGAGAAGCATTAGAGATTTGGATTAACTTGTTTAATGTGAGTCAGCTACGCTCCTCACCTTGCACATATATGTTTTTACAAAGGAGAGTTACTCAAGCTGTTAGTAAAAGAAATTAACTGTTCTTGGCAGCACCGCTAAGCAAGTCAACCCAAATATGATGTAGAATAAATCACAGTGAGGTTTCTGCTCCATTACTGTCTTCCAAAAAGTTTCTTAAATGTCTCCTTCAACATATAATATAGCATCTGCTGAATTCTCCACATAGCTGTTATGTTTATTTCCTTGTCGTTAGCAGGATGGACAGCATGGGAAACATGGCATGATTTTCACCAACATACACCACATACTGTATGGTTTCACACATTTCTTTGGCATCACTCAGCCATGCTAATTCTTGCAATAAACCCCCTTTGTTAAATGAATCTAAAACTATTAAAGAGAATTTAGGTCAAGTCTTGTTCTGAGCGTGAAGGAAGGAAGAGGAGGATTACAGCTGACTGCAGGCCGTTCCCTTCAACAGCCCACATCAACAGCAACAGCACAGTTGTCTCAACTAATCCATCTTTTTATAATCAGCACATTTTTATGTCCCTCAACCTGCCTGGAAGATCTTTGAAACTGGCCACATTTAGTTAATTTGAAGCATATGCTGACATATAATATGTTAGTTGGTTTGAGGACTGAGCAGTGGTCATCAAAAGCTTATTTAGCACCAAATGATTTTGGTCTGAATTCTTATCTAGGTTGTTTTTCATTTATGTTTTTATTATTTTCTTCACATCATATCCTTGTTGATAAGTCAGTCTTACAGCATTTGTAAGGGATGTTAAGAGCCACAGAATTCGACACATAAAATGTGCGAACTGTCGTTTCTACACTTCAGTTTTTGCACTGATTAAACAAATGAGATGTATCGTGTCAATTATTGAGCTTTAGAGGCGCTGGTAGGTGGATTTCATTACGTTTGAAAAAGCCAGGCAAGCTATTCCCCCGTTTCCAGTCTTTATGCTATGCTAAGCTAAGCTAACCGGCTGCTGACATGAGAGTGGTATTGAGCTTCTCATCTAACTTTTGGCAAGAAAGAAAATAAGCGCATTTCCCAAAATGTCAAACTGTTTCTTTAACAACCTGACCACATCGCATTACACCATATTTTGAACAGAACAGATAATGAATTGTTTGATTCACTAGGTGTTTGAAATAGAAAGACCTGTATTGAATGCTGCACTGTTTTTGCATCCAATGTATTTTAGATTATTAGCATATTCTAATTTTGATAACCAAGGCACTTTTCCTCTTTTCCTGTTCTTGCTTTTTTCCTCTGTTTGCATGTGACTATAAGCACTGTTAGTGTCCCAGTACACTGCTGTCATTCATGCACAGGTCACATTTGCTTTGGTCCCCACAGCAGCCTTAGGGCTCTCCCAGATGGCCAATGACAGATGCCCACAATTGCTGTTGCCCTTGGTTGGAGCGCAGTCCCTCCCTCCAGATAAAAAAAATAAACAAAACCTGTCCTTCCCAAGTCCCCCCAAACGTCCCACTTCCTCCACTCTCCTAGCCTGAATTTTGCTCATTTTGCTTATTTTTTCTCTTTTGTCTGTCTTGTTTCAGTCTGTATACCTACTGTACTGCCTTTTCTTTGCTTATATATTAAAATAGCTAGTAGCTAGATATAGTTTGTTTGAACTATATCCCATTTCGGTTATCCCAAAATCCCTCCTCTCCTCTCCGCCTGCACCATTCTTCGTCCTTGGCTTGATCCCATGTCCTCTGCTTTTTTATCATGGAGCTGGATGCTTACCAAGGGTTTTACCCACAATGAGGTGTTTTGGTGTCCTGTCACCGGATTAAAAAACATGGCAGAGACTCATATCTTGTTACTTAACCCTGTCAGACACCAGCACATGTGGTGTTCATCATCTGTGTAATATTTTCAGTGAAACAATACATGTCGTGAAGGGGTCATATCAGTGTTTTCGCATGTTTTAGCCTATTTTCTGTAAAACACATGACATTACAAGATGCCAAACAGTTACAGATTTTTGAATAGTTGTTAAAAAGAACATTAAAAACCTATTTTAAAAAATCTATAACATTGGTTTGCTTTGAAAAGCATACAGTAGTAGAAAGTAGTTCTCTGGTAAAACTAAAATTGTGCAAATTCTGCTCTGTGTGGGTTATTTTTTCCTGTCTCCATATGACAGGAAATCCAGTGTGTCTGTCTGGCCATATGCTAGAGGACACTTCAGTTTAAAAGACTCCACCTGGGGGAAGGAGATTACATTTTGTCATTCCTGACTTTGGCCTACCTCAGCGGTGTTTACGTGAAGCACAGAACTACCTTTAAGTGAATGTGTCGAGGTTTGTGCTGAAAGAAGATTAAGTGCAAGGGCAGGGATTTATTCTAAACGGGCATGGCCACTGGGTTTCTCCGATTATGGAACAGTTTGTGCTGAAATATGGCCTATTTTTAGATTGCTGTTTCCTTCCACCAAAGCAATGGCAATTGAAAAGATGCAGTTTTGTAATTTATTCTATTATGTTATAGCATATTATTTGATTATGATTACATCCTACTAAATCTAATTACAATTTAGCAGTATTTCTTATAGGTAGAGAATCTTTTTATACTCGGGAATGGATCAGGAAATTACAAAAAAACTGATTATTTCTTCTGTTAAAAACATACTCCTTTGGTCTTCACAAACTAAACATCATAAAAAACACAGTATATAAAATAAAGTACACTTTTATACATTTTTATATAAAATACTAAAAAGTAACTACTAACAGGCTTCCAAACTTAACACTACAGCCCTAAAGCAGTAGGTTTTACTCCTGAGTTGTCACTCAGAAACATCCCTCTTCTTCTGATCAATCTTTATGAGTCCATTGCTGAGAACGGGGTCTTACCTTTGGGGTCAAGAAGAGGGGCACTGCTACCTCACACCGTTATTTTGTAAAATTTTGATATACACTCTTTATGTGGTGATCACCGCTGACAGAAAGGCATCACGTCGTAATCCTACACATAAACCGTGACAACTGCCAGTATCTCATCAAATCTAATTCATAATGTATGGCAGCCTGTCAGGATCACACAGATTCAGCACAGTATGACTTCACCATAACATCGGATGAATCAGAAACTAAATTTGACATAGGTGGAAATGTTTGTCTCTCTCTCTCTCTCTCTCGATATATATATATAGATATAGATATAGATATAGATATATAGATAGATAGATAGATGTATAGATGTATGTATGTATGTATGTATGCCCCTGCACAGAGGACAGAATCCGTAACTTTATCATGCAATAAGGAAAGAAAATTGAAGCACAGTTTTCAGCTTTAGGTGGCATGTATTACCTTTGTTTGAATTGAGATCATGGTGTAAATGGCATATTATGTAATCTGTGTTTTAAACCCTTCTGGAAGAAATACCTGTGTTGTTCTCCAATAGTGGTATGTAATGATAAGCTAGAATAATACCATATGAATTTGGTACAACACTAAAATCAGGATTCAGCATCATTGAAAAAAAGTTAATTTTGATTGTTCTTTTAAAGAAAATGCTTTAAACATTGTATTATTAATTTGTCTAGTGATAATCTAATGGGTTTAATATTCAGTAAGCCTGTTGGATTGGTTGAGTAGCCTGTATTGGCAAATCCTCTACGATACTTAGCCAAAGAGCTGCCATGCAGGGCTGTGTGGTCTGGTCCTGTGGAGCCTCCCAACACATCAGAGAAGGTGACAGCTGATTGGCTTTTCCACCTCCTATCTGGAGGCTAGACTAGACAGACAACTTGGATTACACACACTTAGCTCGAGCAGGTGTGTATGTGTGTGTACGTTCAAAATGAGCATGTTTGACAGTTTATTTGCTTATTGTTCTTGAGAAATCCTGTACGTCTTCTGAAAGGTGTGTGTGTGTGTGTGTGTGTGTGTGTGTGTGTGTGTGTGTGTGTGTGTGTGTGTGTGTGTGTGTGTGTGTGTGTGTATTGTGTGTGTGTGGCTTGTGTGTGTGTCGGATCGGATCGAATATCGAGATCGGATCAGATCAGTTTTTTTTGCATCCGTGCTACTGGGGCTCCACAGCATTGTTGTGTTGCCATTATTTTCATCCATATTCTCTGGCTTTGAGTGTGAGTCAGCATCACATGTGGTGCACTAAAACATTTTCTGTTGTCTACTGTGGGAAAACATTGATGATAACCTTCTTTAGTTGTTGCTATATTCATTATTTTTGATACCATTCTTGCTCAACACCAGATTGAAATGGAATTATCCAGAAGCTACAGCCTATCCCAGCCACTCACCTCATTTAATCTACTGCATGTCGTCTATTCAGTTCAAGCGGACACTCGCTTGAGTTAGAAATGCAGAGGTATTTTCTTTATGCTACTAAAAGTGGCGTTTTTAAGTGTTCAAGCTAAAATTTGATATGGTGTTTGGTTACTGAAGTTCAGAGGAGGAATCCAGTAGGATGCATCAACTACTTTTGGAGGTATAATTGAAAAATGTGAATTAGGAAACACACACAAAAAAAAAATCTGAACAAAATTCCAGATATTTTACACAATATAAACCCTGTAATACCCTTTTTCTAAACACATTTATTGCCTTATTTTGTTGACCAGGTCAAACGTTCTAGTTTTATTATTTCAGGGCTTATTTGACATACAGTACGTGGTCTATAAAAGTGTGTGTCACTGCCTTCATGTTACGTACAACCATACGCACATACTCCGCGTCGTTCCCCTATGTTCCCAGTACTAGCTGAGTCCGAGGGAAATGTAGAGACTAAAAATATGCACCCTCTTAACAGCTCCCACTCACTTACCTAACAGAGTGAATCACTGCATTATGACTGGAACATTTGCAAATGACCTTGTCATAGAGATCTGACACACAAAATACCACTGGGATTACAGTATGTATGCCAACATGGTTGTGTCTATACGGTATGCTACAGTGTGTGTATAGTGTGCATCTGTGTGTGTTGCTCTGAGGGTCATGGTGTGTGTGTGTGTTTCTGAATGCAGCTGTGTGTCTCTGCGTGTGTCTCAGTTGTGTGCATTTATACTTCATTGAGTCCTCCAGGTGAGTCATGCTTCTCCTTGGGCTCCTTTTCATAATAAAGAGCTCTTTGTCATCCTTATTTTAAATGCACCACAGAGAGAAACATGTTCACACAACTAAGAAAGGCTTTTGCGAATAAGTTGGTCATTTAATTAATTTGTTTACCAATTTATAAGCACACCTGATCCTCATTTCCACATCAAGCAACACCTATATACAGCAGTAGATATTATCAATTATTATTACATTTTTATCTTGATTAATCAATTGTTTTGTCTGTAAAATGTGAGAAAATAGAAATTAAAAATGCGCATTGTAAATTTTACAATTTGAGACTTGTCATCTTCAACCAACACTCCTAAACCCAGAGGATTTCCAGGTACTGTCACATAAGACAAAGGAAAGCAGCAAATCCTCATATTGGAGAAGGTGCAACCTGAGAAAGTTCTGGCAATTTTGCTCGCAAAAATGACTGAAACAATTAATCGATTATTAAAATAATTGGAGATTCATTTTCTGTTGATCAACCAATCAGTTAATTGACTTGCCCTAACATGTACTACCTGACCACAAATACTAGTCCTCTGCAAGATCATGTGTTGTGCCACCACAGCTACAGCGTCCAGCTTCTACTGCCTGCTCCCTTTCTTTGATTTTTGTTCCTTCACTGGCTGCTGTGGACCTCTGCCGTGAATCAAGACAAAGTATACCTAGATTCAGTACCCAGGGCAACATCAGCATAGGAAAGCAGGAAATTGTTTTGTCTTTGCACCATTAGGATCGTTGGGCCGACTATAGTTATTATGACTAATTTTTACAGCTGGAATCAGGACCGTCAGTGTTACGGTTGTAAGGTGTAAGAAGAAAACTGGCTGAAAATGGCATTATCCTGTATTGTAGGTCATCCATGTCTTAGCGCGGAGATCAATACATCTTATGTTATCAGACTGAAATCAACCTCGCTCGGCTCTTACAGAGTTCACTCACCTCCAGCTCTCTGCAGACTTTACAGTCTGTGTTGCCCACATTTCCTCAGCCACCATTCCCATAAAATGTGCCTTTTTGTCCATTTCTTTGCCTTCCCTGCACAAATTGCAGCATAATTGAGGTGCAATTTGCGCGGAAAAGGTTCAAATTCATATTTTCACTGGATGTGCGGGGTTGCCTAGCAACGCACCTGTAATTGTAGTCTACCTATCGTTCAGTTCAACATTCATTTTGACTGTCAAGACTAAAAAGAACTGCAGGTGTTGGAGTTTTGTGTTGGGTACCTTCTCATTGTAAATAATCTTCATCTAAATTTATTGCACTTAGACACACGCGTCACTCAGTCATAGTGACAATTAGAAACAAGATTATTACTCGTATTCCTTCACCGTCCAGTTTTTCCATGTCAGGCCGAGCACTCTATCTGCTGTCGTCTGTTGTCGACGTAATGGAACAGTGCTGACAGGTGTTGAGGCGAGGGAACTCATCTTGACCTTAGTGTCTGGATGCCATTGTTAAAAGAGCATATGCCAAAACATCCCAATAACAGCTGCCTTGCGTATAAATGCTGAAAGCCTTGGTCCACCTTCCTAACACATCTGGATTAGACCTGCTTGTTCCAGGAAGCTTCCCACATCACAGAACTGAAAGAGCTGCAGAAGTTCACAGGTTCAGGTGGATTAATAGCCTGGAGGGGTGTTGGATTTGTTCTGTCTTCATGTGTCCAAACAGAGGACTTCGTTCTCTGTAATATATTCTTAGGCCACCTTGTAGTTGTGTGTGATTATTATGGATTCAACAGGCTTTGATTGTATTGAGACAAATGGGCAGAGCGTACAGTTAAGGAACAAAACAAAAACATTACATAGCCACTTAGCCTTTATAGTGTAATAGATATACAGTTGCAGGGAATTAAGTGCAGCTATATATAGAGAAATGCCATGCTGTACTGTGTCACCTTGAGAAAATGATACACATGATGACAAGTAATTTTATCATATAATTAATGGGATTTAAAAATGGAACAAGATGATTTTACAAAACTGAACATAAGTCAAAATGAAACGCTCCTCCGCTCACCTCTAAAGAACACCTGTTCATTTTGCAACAATTTTGTATGTAAATGTGTATGTTCCTGGAGAAAACCTGACATTTCCAAAACTTTTGGATTGCGTATTATTCCAGATAACTCTTTTGCACTCCACAGTGGCAAAGCTTCTCCTGCAGCAGCCCCTCATTTGTCAAAGCTCAGTGATAAACAAGTTCGCCCCCAGTGTGAAACCAGAGCACATCAAGGCCGGCAGCACATCATACAGATGGGCAGAGCAGCTTGCTGGAAACAGGCAGAGCAGGTTGCCAGTTTTATAGCTGCTTGTCAGCCCAGTGCCCACCTGGCTAGACTGTTAGCCTCTATCCACCATCCCACGTTGGCAGATTAGCATCAACAAGAACTTCATGGAAACATTGAAAAAGAAGTAGTGGTAGCTGATGTAACAGTTACAGAGGACTAGTACACTCACAGGGTAACGTCTTTAATTAGTGGCTGTAACTTCTTGTTTTCTTTCCATGGCAATTTTTATCTCAGCTATTCTAAACCACAGCATAAGACATAAAGACTAAAAGCTTAGACTAAAGGTATGTACACAATTTTCTATAGAAACGAGTCTTCAGCCGTGCTAGCGGTACTTAGGCACAGAGGTGCTTTGAGCTAAATGCTAACGTCAGCATGATAACATACTCACAATGACAATGCTGACATGTAGGTTGGTGTAATGTTTACCATTATTCACCATGTAGTTTAGCGTGTTAGCATGCTAACATTTGCTAATTAGCACTAAATACAAAGTACAGCTGAGGCTGATGGGAATGTTGTTAATTTTTCAGGTATTTGATCATAAAAGTGTTGGACAAATTAAAAATTTGATGATGGTGCTAAAAGAAAAGTGAACGTATCACCACAGTGTGCCGCTAGCATGGCTAAAAACAATTAAAGGTCCTTCACACCCACTCAGGACCGTGAGTGCAAACTGTGTTTGACATCCTCCCCACTCTGTTAGCTTTATTGCACCTGCCCAGGTGGAACAAGTTGCACCTTTTTTTATTATAATTATTATTATTATTATTATTATTATTATTGGTGCATGGAGTCCGGTGCCCTCATGTAATGCCAAGCATAGCTCTGCCCACCATCAACCTGAGCAGAAGTCTAATCAGGATAAGTGAAACACCTGTGTGGATGTGGCAGTCCTTTGACTGTCTACCAAAAACTTGGCTCAGCCAGGGACTGGTAAAGAACCATATACATGTCAAAGAGCAAAATGAATGATTCCTCATTTATGTAGGCACCCATGTGGAGAACATTACACTGTAGCTACAAGTGAGTCCCTTGATAGAGTGGTTTATGAGGTTGACAGGTCATTTCCATGCAGCTGTCTCGGGCCATAAAGCAAATGTGTTTAGCACACTGTTGGCAGGGAAAGTTAGTAGAGTGTTGCACAAAGAGATGAAATTTACCGACAGCAGATATAAAATAAATTGTCTTGTTTGACTGATGACAAGAATCATTAGCAGCAATCCATTAACAAGATGCAGATGCAGGGCTGCGAAGTTGTGATAATAACACTAAGTGTGATGTTTTCTTGGTCCAGTGGAGTTGTAGGGTCAGGGGGCGAGCGCAGTGTCCATTGCAATAACCAGAAAAATTTGCATTTAACGTACAGTTAGTATTACCATCGCGGTCTCGGTGAGGCTCACGCCGTGGAGAGAGAGCCCTACAAGGGATATGGTTTCACAGGGGAACCAGCTCCTTCTGCTGCCTGTCGAAGTTGTGGTTTTGGTGGGAGGGGCTTAGCGGAGTGATACAAGGCAGCAGAGAGAAGCGGAAGGTTTTGCACAGATTTTGCCTGCCCCAGCTTTAAGATGGATGCATAGTTGGATACCTCTTACTGTCTTCAAGACCAAAACGTGATACTCAGAGATGGGGGGGGGGGGTTATTATATCATGAAAAATTAAACCAAGTCTATAGTGTTTTTGTTTTGCAAACAGGTTCGCGGCCGTGAAAATGTGCAGTGTTTGGTGTGATTTCTTTAACTATATTTACATAAGGACAGCAGGAAGTGGCTCTGGGATTTTTAATTCATTATCATGAATAAGAAGTTGTCTCATGCTTACTGTATCTGGTCAAGCAAACACGCGCCTCCCAGTATCTTGTGTCACGCTAAATTTTATAGGATTTCAAGGGGCATCAGGTCAGAGAGAGAGAGTTCATAAAGCAGCATTTATGACCTGTACTTAATATTCTTGGCTTTGATGTAGTCTTTCCTCATCCAGGACCAACAGCCAGACAGGCTGATGAGTGCTGGTATTTAAAGAGCTGCTGGGGCCAGATAGCTTCACCACTAAGAGGACAGCACAGCAGATACTGCGTTTACAGATAAAGGTACTGAGTTTCTGATGCTTGAGCTCCTCTTAGAGCTTCCTGTATCATTAAACTGTTCGACAAGCAAAATGGCTCCATGATACATAGAGATCCTACTGCCGACTCGCTGGAATTCATCTCCAACCACAGGGTCAGCAGACGGAGCTAATGTCTGCTGCATGGATAATGCGACCAGTAAGTAACTCATGCAGCTTTACTGTACATCAAAAAATCTGAATAAGATGTTCTAGAGACTTTCTGCAACTCACGTGATTTTTGCAGTGGCAGAGTGCAAAATAAGTGGCTTGTACACTGTATATGTACTTTATTGTGCATGTTTTGTTGGTAGTATTTAGATATTTATAGTGACAGTCCCCCTTCTTGTTTGCTCAGTATCAGTCTCCATTAGGTCCTATTTTCTCTGAGCGCAGTACAGTTAATTCTCCTTTGTCATGTCATGTATTTTATTTTCTCGTTCAGTCTTCATAAATGTTTAATTTCTTTTATGCAGTCCAGTTGTGCTCTTGAATTCTTCATTTCTTTGTTTGTTGTTCTTTAAAAGATTATGGGGTCTCACCTGCACAGAATGGAATTATTTTTACTTTTTGAAGTGAATATAATCCAAACAACTTGGATTTAAAATGTCCATCTATTTTAGAAAGTGCATGACCAATAAAAAATAAATAAAATAAAAAAAATCCTGCACACTGTCAATCACTTGGTCTCTCTTCAGTCATAAACGGGGTTTATGGCTTTCTGGAGAGCAATAACTTTGTTTTAACAGTTCATTATAAACAAAATGCATCAATTCCTGTGTGACTTTACAATTTCACGCCAGTATACCATCCAATACATCACATCTAAATAGGCCATTTTGAAGGATGTTAAGCTAAATACTTAGAATGACACCCTGTAGGGGTCAACTGCAACACTGGTGAAAATTAAAATAAATACATAGCTGCAATAACTTTATGTGAAGGGTTTTCACTCTAACTAGCAACTAAATGCACTTTCAGTTGCAGGTGCCACAGCTTGTTCTGTGCAGCACCAGTAACTTTAGCCATTTGGTTCGTAGCAGAGGACTGGGCTGTTCCCAGCTGCCCACTCAAAGGCCAGACAGGCAGAGAAGCCCTGCCTGTGGTACAGAGTGCCAGCGGAAACCAGCAGCTGCTGGCCGGCCGGCAACCTCTTTAAAGCTGTTTTGTAATGGGGCTGTCAGGTGCCAACTCCAACTGACCACATAAAGATGAGTGAGTGGAGCAGCCTGGGTGGTTCCAGTGCGATGGAGGGTTTACACCTCGACTAGTGGCATGAGTGTACAGTATTAGACATTAGTCAACACGATCATCTGTACAGGGCTTTACTTTGAATGAAACCAGTGTCAGTACTTTAAACCAGCGGCCTGAAGAGAGTGCACATTCAGCGTTTAGATAAAGAACCATCTATTCATCATTGAGAAGTCACAAATAAAAAAAAGTTACATAAAAGCAAAGTAGGCTGGCACAACACAGAATTACTAGTAAAGTATACTTTATGTTGCTAATTCGATTTTACTTATCATATGTATGATATGACATCTGGGACAATTTTCTTTTGACTTGACTTCTGCAAAAACTACATGCCTACGTAAGACCATATATCACAGGATCTGACATACAGTATGTCGACAGTATGTTTCAAAATGTACAGTCAGATATTCATACTGTATGTCCTCACAAGCTATTAACACCTGCTGTTATCAGGTTTGTTTTTGTCTTAAAATCTGATCAATCAAGAAAATCATGGTATTAATTTTGTAGTTTATTTTTTCTTTATAGGGGACAGTGCATAATAACACTGTTATATTAAAAACCATTGTTAATATGCTGTGTTTACTTCAACAGCTAATTTGCAATAATCCCAAAACACACTAACAAGAGACCAAACAGATAAAACATCTTACATAAAACACTTTACAAGACAGCCTCAAAAGATGAGTAAACAGACTTCCGGTAGTTTTACTGTTTTACCGTTAGATCCCTGAATAGAGGACCTTGTCGATGCAAACCACCTTAAGTTGAGTTAGACAGCCCACACCTCCCTCTCTCTGACCCTGTCTGCTGTCTACTCATCAATACCGTTCTGAGACAGCAGACCATTTACTGACAAAAGACTTTGGAGGCAAGAGCAAAAAGTCTGAGCACTTATCCTGCAACTGTCTGACAGAAGTGAGACACAGTTGGTACCTCAGACAGCCAGAGAGCAGCAGCAGATTTCTGCCTCGGCCTGGGGTTTGTTTGGGCAGGAAAACAATCAATGTGTCGAGATAAAAAAATGACATCTACCTGCCTTCATTGGTACGTGGTGATAAACAGTAATGAGTAAGAGGTGGACAAAAATAAAAAGTACTGGCCCAGTTAAAGTAGTGCTGAAAGAATTAGTTACTTAATCAGTTCATCAACGGAAAATGTAATTTCTTTGGACAGTTGGATGGACAGGCACATGAATGATAGACTTTTACAGCATTTGATTATAATCAATTAATAAATCTAGGAATTGAAAAACTGATTCATTAGATTTGATGCATTATGCTTAAAAAAAACACTAAAAAAAACTATTTTAAAAGATCATTGAATTTGCCAATTAATAATTACATTTCCTGGCTTTACATTGTGAATTAATAATAAATGAATTAATCAGAAGACCACCTCACAGAGCAGGAGCTCTGATTGGCCAGCTGTTTCTTGGCAGAAGTCTGGTCCTTCAGACACATCGGTGAACCTTATATTTGGAACCCGTCGTTGCACCTCCTTCATTGTTTCCAACCCGCTCACCAGAAGAAAACATCATTATTGGATGATTCTGCAAAGCCAGGATTTTGTTCAGCGCCAACATGCAGTTTTTCATTTGTTATACCAGCACTGGCCTTGCAAGGCGTCACTGGCACCCAGAGAAAGCGCAGCTGAGCGGAGATGTTCTTGCAATAAAATAAAATGTTTTTAAAATGTTTGACGTTTTCTTCTGGAGAGGGTTGATTTATTTTTTTATTTTTTTCAAACCCTGTCTCAAAGAAATGACTTAATTATTATAAATTGCTAAATTGGTATGCCAATTATGTTGTGATGACGAACATAATCGCTGCCTGGGTTATGTGTAGAGGCATCGTTTTTTTTGATTAAATGAAGCTCTACATATACAAAGCACAGGACTTTGACTCCAGAGACCGGGGTTTACATCCTGAGTCCCGTGTGTAGTTTAGGTTTAGGCAACAAAAGCACTTTGGTTAAGGTTAGGAAAAGATCCTGGTTTTGGTTAAATGTTAATAAAGACGTTGTGTCTCTTACTTGAAGTCACTGTGGACTTTTTCTGTATTAAACCAAGACCATGATCTCTCAATAACCTTAACCAAAGTGCTTTTGTTGCCTAAACATAACCATAAAATGTTCAATAAAGCTGTAGCCACTACGAGCGGATATTGTATTGCAAGATCAGATATTTTGGCGGAAAACTAATGAAATACGTTGTCAGTGAACATTTTGTGACATGCCAGATACATTAATCAACAACATTTCCCCTTTATGTTACTAGAAAACCTAATCATGTTTCCTTCAAAACATGTTTGCAGATTACAGTGGTTGTATATAAACGTAATCTCTGGGAGACGGGGTTGATTTATTCTTATGTCATTCTTATGCTGAACCTGTCAAACTTGCATTTAAATGCATACTGTATTGTGAGGAAAAAAGAGGGCATCATAGCACCTCTGCCAGGGACCGCATGGTATTTGTTTGGACTGTCCCGGGTCAAACTCCAGAGCTCCTTTTATGTCCCAGTCCGTCCTCGGCTTTTGGAAATGTTGATGGCCATTTTCCACTATTTTCTGACACATTGTATGTTTTAGGCATGTGTTTGTTGTGGTCAAGGTTAGGGTGAACACCTGGTTGTGTTGAAACACATCATCTTCACCGGCAGTTACTCTTGTTCCTATCCACTGCCAGACTGTAGTAAAACATCATTCAAATAATCTTGGTGATGGGCTGCAGCTTTGAAGTCCATTCTGCTAGTCGGAAGCTGATTGAATTCCAGTGAACACATTTCCATTCCGCTTTCATCTCTCCACCAGTCAAATTTAATTTTTAGAACAGCAAAGACTTTATGAATGATGGTTTCTGTCTGGCGGGGGGTGCATTCAGCGAGGCGGAGGATAAAATGTCCAACACCATGAGGACTTAATTGATGCCATTATCATATGAACAGCACCAAAACAAAGAATTCAGTTAGACTTTGGGTGACATTTCCACATTCACGGCAGAGCATGCGTTTAGCTGCAGCTTGATTTATGCTGTCAGTCTGCCACAATCGCTCAGCCATTACAGGTATTAAGGCTGTGTGCACTCACAAAGAAGCATGTCGCTTTGTGTACCCCGGGAATCGGCTTTTATTATCTGATAAATAGAGAGAAGCTGGAACAAGATACTTATCTACCGACTATACATGCCTCTGTTGTAACGCTGTGTGTGCCAGAGATAGGCCTTTATTTTCAGATAACGGTTGTCTAAGGGTTATACTAGAAAAGAAGTGGTGTGTGTGACTTGTTGTCAGAAATCAAAAGTGTTTATACCTTCTGACGAAGTGTACTGTCCCCTTAATTCAAGCCCTTTCATGAGATGTCAAAGATTTTCAACACATGCCTTTGGACGTGTTGAAATTTGAACATGTTGACAGTGAACACTCTTTTCAAAAGCTAAATCCAAATGATAAGCATCCTTTGTATGCATGTAAATCTCTCTGTTTGGTACAATGAAATATCACGCACTGTAATAGGGGTGCACATAAAATTACAGTTTGAATCACACTAAAGAAAAAGACCAGTACTGCCCCGCTCTGAATGGAGTCATGCTGCTCTGTTGCCCCCCTGTGGAGGCTTTAACAACATACATGCCACACATTTTGAATGAAACGTGTTACATGGGGACTGTATTGCTCCTTCACATGAATTTTCAACACTTATGATTAATGGCTTCCATGATCTTTTTCTTTCTCCAGATATGAAGCGTCCAAAGAGCCCCGACTGGCTGGACAGCAGCCCTCCTCCCAAGAGTCAGGAGGAGGGCGAAGAGGAGGAGGATGAGGAGGAGAGGAGGGTGGCGGCAGGGCACCGGGCCAAACGAGAGCGCCGTCAAGGCAGCAGCAGTGCCACTATGTGCCAGGTGTGCCACATACAGCTGAACTCCAGCGCCCAGGCCCAGATCCACTACAGAGGGAAGACGCACCAGAGGAGGCTGCGCCGACTGGCAAAGGTTGTCAGCACAGGTAGGTGATGCACTGATTTTATACTATTACTTAATACTTATTTCAGTTACATGTGCAAAAGTTGAGTTACCTGCTGTGGCCGTCACTATAAATGTATCCTACTAAAGCTGCCTCAATTTATTCGAGGGGTGTTAATTCAACTATATGTTTATGACTGAGGTAGTTAGTGGTGATGTTGTAGCCTACTGGACTGCATTATATTGAAATGTGTTTCTACATAATGCAGTCTAGTTCAGCACCGCTAAATTAATTCCTCTCTGACAGAAAGCTGAAAACTTAACATTATCATCTTTGTAAAGGTAGAATTTATAGCTGAGCTGTTGGATTGGATTGCATTAGATTTTACAGGTGTACCTAATAAAGTGACCACTGAGTCTGTGTGTGTGTGTGTGTGTGTGTGTGTGTGTGTGTATGTGTATATATATATATGTATGTATGTATGTGTGTGTGTGTGTGTATGTGTATATATATATATATGTATGTATGTATGTGTGTGTGTGTGTGTGTGTGTATGTGTATATATATATATGTATGTATGTGTGTGTGTGTGTATGTGTATATATATATATGTATGTATATGTGTATATATATATATATATATATATATATATATATATGCGCAACGCTTTGTAGTCAGTTCAAGTTTAATGAAGCTCATAATGTCAGGTTTTTGCTGAAGATGTCAAAATGTTTATTCAATTTAACAGTTGTTTGACGAAACCACCAGAATTGTGTTCCTGGCAGCAAGGAGACTGTATTTAGGGATCCCAACTCAAGGCACCACTTACTAGTTTTTTCCGGAGTTTTCAACCACATCACACAGTCTTAAGATAAGTGGATGGAATTTTCTCAGTCATCATGGAGATGGATCTGTTGACATGCGAGCTAAATAGCTGTTATGATTTCATCCATAGCGCTTTGCTGCTGATTAATTTTTGAGGCTGTAGTTTACAAAGTTTTTAAATTATGTACTTCAAAAGTGAGCCATATTAAGATGAATATCAAATTTGATGTGCTTTAGCAGACAATCACCGTTTCTAACTGACTTTTCAAGGCAAACGAAGACAACTTACAGAGACAGAAAGAGGCCAGGAAGTCCCTACATGAATGGACCTTTCCCACCACAGACATTTTGACTTGTCAAAGGAGAAGCAGGTGTAACTAATCACATTAATGATGGCTCCATTACATTTTAAGTGCCCCAGTAAGCCATGCCACTGAGACATCGTGCGCATTATCAGAGCCCTGGAACTGGACAACCTAAATGGAACAGAGCCATCATTTGTTATTAATTATACCTGTGCTCTTCATCCCATGACAAGCTAAAATGTCATGCTGTGAAAAAAAAGTCTCAAACATTGCAACATTATGTACTAAAGCAGCTGAAAAATGGTGACAAAGCAACACTTATTACTGGAGAGGAACAACATGTAGAGCCTCACCAACACTGACTGTAAGATTCATAACTTTATATTTGCTTGACAACACTACAAACTGCCTCGAAATGACTGTAGTTTAATCAACAACTCTTACAGTCTGAACAAAAACAGAACATTATGACCTTCTTCAAATTGGTATTTACTGCAGGGCTGTTGTATTGTCAGTGGTTCTGTTATTTTGTCATCCGCAGTATTTTAATCAATTTTTCCTCCATAGAGGGTCTGTCTGTCAGTGGTAGGAACTGCTTTGTTTCTGAGCCTCATGCTTCTTGGGACTGCTTCTTGATATCAAGAAAATTTGCCCAATGCCTTTTGTAACATTATAAGTGTTGTTAGATGTCACAGTGCAGGTACTGGGTCTGGCTTTTACACTGCAATGGGTTTTTTCTGCTGCATAGACAGATTTTCCAACTAAATGCTACATAAAAATAGCAAAAATAAAAGGTCTGGAGCCACCACAACCTGTCAGAAAAGCTTTGTTTCTCCGTGGCACTGACTCTGCAAGTTCTGCAAACACAGGCTTTCTAGTAGAAGTTGTGCTGTTTGGAGTTTTTGGCAAAAAAAAAAGGTAGAGAAATAGTCTTTCAGCAGACTTGGAAACTGTACCCTGATACCTAACACACCTTGCTCAGTCAGGTGTTTATTCATTTTGACTTGTCGTATGCTCTCTCTAAATGTTCACATCTGCAAACCATGAGGAGGCGTTATGCATTCAGTATATATTTACTATTCCAGAAGAGCCCCTCGCCATTTCCAAGCATTTTCTGCACACCTGTTTTTACGAGAGGCCATTAATCACCTTCACTCACCGCCACCTGTGTCACTCCACCACGCTGGCCAGCTTGATCAATCAGCACTCCAAAAAAAAGCCTCTAATGAACAACTGGCCAATAAGATGGCACTTTTTTAATGTTGATTTATGAGGCTGTCTCTCTCTGTGTAGGCTTACCACACACATTTAGCTGTTCCAATGTAACACAGTGCATGAAATTAAATTAATACTATATCCATTGTTTAATTTCTCCCTCACTTCAACCTCATTTTGTTATCATCAGAATGTTATTGACTTTTTCTGTGTCAGATAATAGCCTTTGCAGATCATCATTCATACTTAAAAGTGTGAGACTGATCCAGAGGATAGTGTGTGTGTGTGGTTGTATGCATGGTCCCTATTTGGCTCTGTCTGTCTACCTACCTATTGTATTTTTGACTTTCCAGTATCTAGCAACAAACTTTTAGTTCCTGACCCACTGATCAGGAGCTCTGACATTAGCTGTAGTAACTTTTATGGAAATCTGAGCCAATGGCCAACCTTTGTTGCTTTTTGGTGCAGAAACAGACACTTGACTATAAATGTTACCCGCTTTCTAGCAGTTGATATATAAATAAGCAACTGGTGACTCTGTATGAGAGGAGACACATAGCCTATGTCTACATCCTCCTCGGGCTTCCAGAGGGAGTTAGCAGAGACGAGAGATGTGTCTGAAACTACTCTGACACTTTTGAATGTGACCTCCATTCTGCTCCAGTTTGCTGGCAAGACAGCAGGGAGCGATTTGTTCTTTCAGATGAAATGCTTCCCTTACTGACACATTTCTCTAAAACAGACTTTCCCAAACTTAGGGTTGCGACTCAAAATGTGTCATAGACCCGTTTTTATTGGGTCACAAATTGGCAGAGTAAAATGCATAACAATGCTATATGTGAATTCATTTTCCTAATAAAAATAGAAGAAGAGCATTCTTTTTTGCTACGCTGGTCTGTTCAGCTCAGATGCTGTGTGCTACACACATACTCATAGAACTGGAGTTACATCCTGTAATTACTGTTGCTTTTTTGCTACGCTGGTCGCTCGTCCCTGGGCAGCAAAGTGCGTTTGTACGTTTGTATTAACCTAGTTAAGTGTCAGTTTCCATGCCGGACAAATGTCAGAAATTCTGTGTGTGTGTGTGTGGTGGTGACAAGTGAGAGTGGTGATTTTAATGACAATATCCTCTCTGTCATCTACAAGGCATTCATGGTTTGTTGTGTTCTTTATTAGTAGTTTATAAATGTAGATGTTATAGCAATTCATGATATATTTTTGTAAGTTTGGGTCCCGGCGAGACACCATATTTCTCTTTTGGGTCTCGAGCTGAAAAAGTTTGGGGAACCTCTGCTCTAAAACAAGGGGAAAATTGTGTAGAAAATACTTCCCAACCATAATGAACACTCTACAGTATTACATATACAGAATTTGCTCCTCGGCGTACTGCAAACAAATGGGTGTTAACATATTTAGAGTTACAGCAATGATCACGGCCACTGCAAAAGTTTTAAAATATATGTTTCTGCTTTGATGTAGGGCATTGCAAAAATTAATCCTTAAATATTCATTGCATGCTTTACCTAATGTGCCCCACGTGTTGAGATTAGACGTGTACATCAACAGCATCAGTAGTGACAGAGTTCAAACACCCGACCTGCTGCGGGCCACAGTGTCAGAGCTATATATCATCCACTAATTGATTGTTAAGATGAGACTCACTCATGGGCAGCTTGTGTCAGTCCCTCAGGGTGAAGGCCCTCTCGTTTCCCCACACAGGGCACAGAGTGATTTCACACCTGCCATGTTTGAACCAGCTAAATGAACCCTACAGCGTTTGACCTCTTGTGTTTGCGTTGTTTTGAAATTGACCACCAGTCAAATTGAGCAGTGCACTAAACAACTGCCTGGCCTAAAAATAGCCATGAAATGATTTATTTGGAGCAAAAACTGCAACTAGACCACAGACAGAAAAATATCCTGTAAATTATCTTTTTAAAGACGCAGACTTTGGCTTATTTCTGCCAGTGTCTTGTACTCCTTTGTCATATTTAGGCCTGCAACTAATGTATTTTTCATTATTGATTACTCTAACGATTTCTTTCTCGAGCAATTGATATCGTTTGGTCTATGAAATGTGAGAGACTAATGAAAAATGCCCATCATAAGTGCCTGGAAATCCAAGGTGAACAGTCCAAAACTCAAAAGATATTCAGTTTACTATGAAAAGGTAAAGAAAAGCAAGAAATCTTCATTTTTGAGAAGCTGGGACCAGAGTGTCATACATATATATGTGTATATATATATACATATACACACACACACATATACATACATACATACATACATACATA